>JAMPIV010005749.1:0-513155 GCA_024509875.1 Oreohelix idahoensis | reverse complement strand
TATGTTGTGCACATGCACTGCATCAAGGCTTGCTTAAGAAAAATGTTGATTCTGTCCTTGCAACTTTCAGTTAACAATGACTAAGAAAACTTTTTAAACCTGCTACATACCATCAACACTGTTTTCGTTGCTACGTTGTCAAAAGCAGTATGATTGTTGCGATGCCTTTCGCACATGTAACATGAGATTCATGTATTGTGCACATCAAATAGAAAATCTCATAAGAAAGTATTTGTTGTCAAAATGTCCACCATTTCCTTCTACATCATGTTTACAACATTGTTGAAAGGAACGTGCTACGCAAGGGAAAGTAGCAAACAGCTGAAGAAAAAACAAACAAAAGAAAACAATGTTACTGTTCACATCTATTCGTCCAGCGAGCTGTTGCCATAATGTAGTGTGACAGTCTGTCCTCTTTTCCCAAGATGTGTTCTCTTTTCCATCTTACGCTTGAGCATCTGAATGAATGTTTGTGAACATTTATTCTTTGTTTACATTTTTTGTCATCACGAATGACAAACAAATTTATACCATCAACACCTTTATTCATTGTGATGTTCACTCGGTAGGAACATATCAGTGGGTATGATGCTGATAGATTGAGGTGTTGGTTATTGCAAGTTATATTGGCATTTCTGTTGCATTGTATTTCATATGTATTGCTAGCCGTGTGTGGCTTCCGTGTGTGCAGTGGTTAATAAAAGGGAACTTACCTGTTACAGGTGTTATGTTTAATTATTGTCAGCTATTGTATGCTGTGGTCGTATCCTTAGATGATGAGCCAAAGAGTACATATTTATCATGTATTGAAATCCACAGTATAAATAGTTTCCTGACATCTACGTTTGTGTGCTCACTGTTTGTGGTAGGTCTATGTGTGGGTTCACCAATAGTTGTATGTGTATTGGTGTGTTTTCATTGCTTTTGGTATGTCTAGTTCTTTGTGTTTAATATCTGTGGTATGTTTACTTTTGTGTGTCCACTATTTGTGGTTTGTCTACTTGTGTTAGTTCCCTATATGTGTTATGCCTAATAGTGTGTATTCAATATCTGAGGTACACCATTGTGTGTGTTCACTATTTGTGTTATGTCTCTTTATGTGTTTCGCTATTTGTGATATTTTTACTTGTGTGATTTCACTGTCGGTGAAATATTTACTTCTGTGTGTTTAGTATGTGTGGTATGTCTACTTGTTTGTGTTCAGTATTTGTGGTATGTCTACTTATGTGTGTACACTATTTAGAGGCTTCCTTCTTCCTTGTACGGTTCCTCGCGACATGTCCACGTTGTTCAGGATGCATTTAAAATCGGTTCCTATTACAATGTGCCGTCCTGTACAGAATTTGTTATACTATATTGGCTTATGTGCTTTTACTGATGGTATATACACTTTCATTAACGTGTATATTTCTGTACAATCGTGTTTACTCCTTACGTCTAATTCTGCGTATCTACATTTTTTGTCTGTGTTGCAATGCGTTATGTCCCTTATAAATTATTACGTGTGTATTTACTGTTCTTATTTTTCTGTCTAAATATATTGTATGAATATATGACAAGCACACATCTCTGAGAGAACTGTCCTCATCTGAAAGATAACTGTTAACGCTGAAAAGCGGTTTAATTATAAATCACTGGAAACCACCACTGTAGAAGTCGAGGCCACCACTGTTGCAATGGTCTTTTTCTATGTGGTACTAACTATCAATATAACCACCAAATGATAACTATGGAATATGTTACCTCTGTAATGTTACAATGGAATATAACTTGGACTGACACTCAAGACAGTACATACGCGAATGAAATAACTTGACAGAAGTCTGGATCACAGTTCCATACATATAATATCGACAACATAGTCCTGGACATCAGCAACAATAGTACAAATACTTGCATCATTAGAATATGTAGTACAGTCATCCTTACGTACTGGTAACAATTGCATTCAATGTAAGTGCGGCATTCCCCCCTCGCACATAAATCTCTATCTCTGATCTATATTCAATGTAAGTGCGGCATTCACTCCTCGCACATAAATCTCTATATGGTCTGTATACAATGTAAGTGCGGCATTCACACCTCGCACATATATCTCCGTGGTCCTACTTTCAATGTAAGTGCGGAATTCACTCCTCGCACATATATCTCTATCCAAGTTCCTCCAGAACTTAACAGCGCGGGAAAACCACAACGCGCTTACGTAGACCTCCTATTGGCGCGGGAAAGCACACAACGCGCATTCAAATAATAGCATATAATGGTCCTACCATAGACCTCCTATTGACACGGGAAAACGACGTGTCTTTTTAATCCAAAGTGCGGCATTCACTCCTCGCACATATATCTATACCTCTGAACTAATCACCAGGCATCTAAGTTCCTCTTGAACTTTACAGCGCGGGAAACCCACAACGCGCTTATAAATAATAATATATAAAGGCCTTGTAAATACACCTTACGCGGTACATCATTGCGTCACATCCATATATTATAATCAAAGTCACATACACTATTCACATACTCTAGAAAACACTGACCGTCTCCCACAACGGATGGCCACAGACTTCCCTTTAACAACTCAGTATTCTTCTCTGACACGTATGCTAACTTCATTCACTTCGCACGCTTTTCTCATGTCCTGTAAACCTCAATTCACACATGAACGCCTCTGAGTGATCTTCAACCATACTCTACGTGCTTCTTTTAAATGTAACATTCCAAGCTTGCATACTTCAATAATAATACACTCTAAACAGAGTTACACCATTTTCTACCCACACAGATGTATACATGTCATGTATCTCATGACCTTAACCTACTTACTAACAAACTTCAGGACCGTACACAAAAATCCTTAACACCTAACTCTAGCGTAGAATATGACTTAACAGTTCACACCGACCCCCGAGGAAAAAAAATGACATCATTTTTTTTTAAACATTACATCAAACCAAAGTGTGAGGTCGATGAAATATGTTAAGTCATACTAAACAACAAAAAGGGATGGAAATATATTGGTGAACCAAAAGGTTACCACATTAACTTTGGCACAGGAAAGGTGACGTAGGCTTTGCCCTAGCAATCATACTCTACTGGCAAACCAAACACAATTTCATCCTATACAACATTAAACTGTGTTGGATGCAAATCTAACAATGTGTGCATCAATTAATATATTAACTAACTCATGTGGATTCACCATACCATAAATACACAGGTGAACCAAAAGGTACGTCAGCACTGTTCATGTAGTAATATAATTACATTATAACTTAACACTTACAACTTATCAAGCTAACACAAATGTTTCATAAATATTAAACAATCTATACTAAATGTTGCAGTCTATCTGTAAATTCATTTCTCGATTGCTCCAAATCCAGAGTAAAGGACTGATGTCTCACTAAGAAGTATCGGTGAGCAAGCCTGCTGATGACCATCCATTCAGCTGCTGTAATGATAGACAATTCCACCAACAACTCCGGTATCTCATGGAATAGCATACTTTCCTATGGATAAACAAAATTAGGCAAGAATAAAATCATTTGCCTTGGAAAATTTGTATCACATTATGCCATATCATATACCCTTCTATGTCCACCCCATTCCACTAAACATTCCCAGTGGGGTGACAAAATAATCAATTAAGGGATGATATACCCATTTTACCAACGGGCTGATCACCCGTTTGCCAGTCACTTCGATTACGGAAACAACAGCAAATGGATTGATTTGCCGTTGCCCTAAAGACGCCAATAGGCGTGATGGGAAACAATGGCAAAGAAAACCTATCTGCTGTTGCCCTAAGACGCCACTAGGCGTAATGGCCACTGACTGCTTTGACGGTCGGTGGCTAAGGACGGAAGAAGAAGAAGAATACCCATTTTACATGTCTTCGTGATCAGCGACCTTAGATACTACACCCTGTACCTCCTAATTAAGCTTTACTACTTTAGTTAATGAAATAAGTCAATCTAAAACACCAAGTTATACTGACTTGTACTGTACACCTGTTCACTATTTGTTGTTTATCTACACTCTGTCAAATTCCCATTCTTGAAAGTTATAGCTTTCAGCCTTGTTTTATGCACAGTAACAATTAACCTCTCATGCTGAGTCGTAACAAGTACCAATCTCTTCCAACTATCATCAAAAATATTCTCAATCTAGACTCCATCATCATCATTACCACAATCAGAAAAGTATTTCCAAATAGCACAGTATCTTTAGTAGAGCAAACAGATCACTTATGTCCCACTTATCTGGTGGTAACCTTTTAATGGCATTGAACATTAACATCTTCAATGGTTCTTTTCCTTTATCCATGTATCTGTTTTTGAAATTGAAAGATAATATTAACTCTAACTGGTCTGTAACTCCAACACAATTTCCTTTCAGACCATCCATCACAGTCTTGCACACTTCCTTCCTTGAAGCTTCAGTCTCTTCAAGTACTACTTTCTTGGCAACAGAAGTAGCATCATTCATCTTCACCCTCCTATACTGCATTTGAGCATCTAAAGGTTCCTTCTTCCAATCTGATTGATCTGTACCAAGCGCAGCCTCATGTCTCTCCTCCGTAGACTTAGCTTGATCTTTCAATGCTTCAGCTTGCTGCTGTAATCTTTGTTTAGCTGCCTTAAATTGCTCTTCTAGTGCTTCAAATTTAACAAAGTAACTCTCTTCTAAAGCATTACCTTTCTCCTTCCACCGAGATGACAGGACCCTGCAATGTTTCTCTTTAACTTGAGTATTACCCTTACACTCAGTTAATATCCTGTTCCTATCCACCTTGAATTCATCATTTAATCTTTGAATACCATCTTTGTATTCCTTTTCTAATAACTGCTCAACAATCTTGAATCTTCCTTCTAATATTGTACACTTTTCCTCAAAAGTTCCATCTTCTTGAATCAATTTGTCTATCTTTAACTGATCCTTGTCACACCAAAAACCCATTTTTGGTAACAACACTTCTTGAGGTGCATGGTATGTTTCATCATGCACTGGACTTGTCATTGTCTCATAGGCTTTTGTAGACATTGCATTCTTACTAACACTTATTGATCTTCCTTCCATAGAATATAAGTTAGTTTTACTCCTAACTGAGTCATCACTAATGATAGTCTTTTGTGGTTCATCCACATTCAGTTTGGATATTTTCCCAACTGAGACTGAACAATCTTCACAACAATTATCTGTTTGTACAGTGACTTCTTTCTTCTCACTTTGAACAGAAACATTCCTAGTTTCAGTTTTCACCATATCAACTACTACATTAGCTTTCCTCTTTAAATTCAGTTTTGGTCTCTTGCTATCATCCAATACTGGCAATGCAATTCCAGTTGTAAATTCTCTTATTTCCTTAATCTCTATCAGATATACCTTTGCTCTATGTGGCTTGTATTTATCATCCACTTTTACCATAGTGTTAAACAATTCGTAAGACTCACAATCTCTGATAGCCAAAATAAAGTCTCTTAAGGCTATTCTTTTCTTTCTGTTTCTAATTGTTCTTGAACAGTCTGCCATGATTATAGATTTACAGACTAGATTCCCAAATAAGAAAGTATATTCACTACAATACTAAATTATCAGTATTAATATACCTCTACATAGGTACTACAATAACACAGTAACAAATCACCAATAATTCTAAAGATAATACACACAAGTAACCCTAAAATCAGTCACTTATAATAATCAGATCCACCTATGTCTAGACTAAGACATGTGTAACTGAACACATTAATCCTCAATATACTTTGACCATCATATCTACAATGTTTAGATTCTAACACAGTAATCATACAAACTATTTGTAACTAATAACCAGGACCAAAACACAGTGAATGATGATAATAATGAAATACACCGCTGACACAACAACCATAAACAAACGAACAATAACCGACAGGTGGGGGGATAATACAAGAAAGTTTATAGGTAGATAAAGAAAGTATAAGAAAATAATGAAGTAGTTATAGATGTAAACTACCACACCTGCAAAACAAACAACAAAAACAATAGAGCTGTGAAATTAACTTATTTACAAGATAGTAGAAAATTAACGCAAGAAAACTACAAGTAAACATGACAAAAGAGACTAAATTATGTAACAATGATTACACAAACCAAACTATAACAGCTAACACCAACAAATGTCAAAGAATTCCACGGGCATTAGCTACCGAGTCTCTCCAAGACTCTGGAATTAATTTTACAAAAAAAAAAAAAACCTACAGAATAGATTAATACCAATTCCTTCTAATGAAGAACAAAGTATTAATAATATATAAACAAGTAACACAAATATAAAACGCTAACGCAACAACGAATACAAATGAATGACCATCAGGAGTGTCAGTAGAATGGTATCTGAACAAAGAAGTGCAACAATGGCATAAACTGTGACTTATCTTAAGTGTGTCTTGATTACAGTCTATGGTTCCACCGAGATAATGCAGATCTACAGCTGAAGGATATCTGTGTTGCTATGGTAGGCACTACAGCAAGCTTGTCTCACTGATGTTCAACCTCGCATATTCTGTACAAGATACAAAACAATGTAAATAACTCACAAGTATTGCCATAAACATTAAACTAATAACCACATTTAGAACCACTTAAATATGATGTAGACTAACACTAATACTAATACAAACTTACAAGAAATAAATACCCATAAAATATCTAAGTCGATACTTAAAAGTAATGTAAGGATGAAAAGGAAAAAAAATAAATAAATATAAGCTTCTATAGTCTCTACCAGATGACAGAAGAATAGTGCTAATAGTAGTATAACACCGAATAATTACGAAGGCTTAACAAAGAGTCGAATATAATAAATCAATAAACTGTAACACATGAGAGAAAAGACCTAGCAAATAAGCTTTACAATTAATATTAAACAAATAAAACTAATACATTAAACTTAAACAAAAAACTCTTACGGTTGTAATTAGGCTAGATAATTAATCTATAATATTAATCTTAATATATAATAAACACAGCACCAAGTACAAAGCAGAAACTAACAATAAGATTTTACACATGCATGAGAACACACAATACAATAGAAGAGGTCAGTTATACGAAAACTACAGAATAAGATTCAGTACTAACGACACGAAACAAAACCAAACAAGACAAATTATCGCACAACGAGAAAGAAAAAAAAATACTACGCACGACAATACACTAATCACACAGTTTCTAATACAAATTAATAAGAAATAATACGTATCTTTAATACATATGGTTCGTTGATCTTGACTGTAGACCGATGTTCCAGATGTGTTGTTTATTTCACTTCCTTCCGATGGCTTGATGATAAAAATGACTGCACAGCACAACACACGTGAAGTACAAACAAGATCCTCTGATAAATTTTAACGGGCCAGTACACCCCCGTCAAATACGTTGCTTTCAAACACTTGAACGTTGAAAAAAGCAGGCTATTTCATGCAGATTCCGATGCGATGACTTGACCGAGTACACACATAAGCAAAGTTGACCTTGCACACACCGTACCGATGTCTGTCAGTAAACAGGACCCGCTGAACCGTGTAAATTGGGTCACAACATGACCGCTGTACGCTGATTGGCAGAAATTCCACTCACTTCGTGTAAATTTTTCTGGCTTGAATTAGGACCGTAATGACCAGCTCTATGTGAAGAAATTACTATCTGTCTTTTATAACTCAATTACGTTGACTCCAAAATAGAAATCAAATGTATGGGTGTTGATATCTGTTGTGAGCATATTATGTCTATTGACTTCGCGCAAACAAATCTTTTAGATGAATTTCATTGGTGTCCAAACACTTCATTTACCGTCCAAAGAATTTCTGAAGTTTTACCGTACCTCAATGTTCCGGGGCGGGTTGATTGATTCTCCGCAATAGTCCTGGGTTCAGAAAATTGAGCCCCCTTAATCAATGGAAATATGTACTGAACTCCTTCTATAGTCCGAATATCCTGGGTATTTCGCCCCGTAAGATTGGCCCACCAAATGATAAGATGTGGTTTCTTCTTTGTAGACAGTATCAGTACGCAAAATGATATAAATTGAATCAGAAAGTCTCAATCACATTGGCCACCACTGATAAGAACTCGATGATAATGATTGTTAATATCGATGGTTTCTTCTGGCCACCACTGTTGCAATGGCTTTTTCTATGTGGTACTAACTATCAATATAACCACCAAATGATAACTATGGAATATGTTACCTCTGTAATGTTACAATGGAATATAACTTGGACTGACACTCAAGACAGTACATACGCGAATGAAATAACTTGACAGAAGTCTGGATCACAGTTCCATACATATAATATCGACAGCATAGTCCTGGACATCAGCAACAATAGTACAACTACTTGCATCATTAGAATATGTAGTACAGTCATCCTTACGTACTGGTAACAATTGCATTCAATGTAAGTGCGGCATTCCCCCCTCGCACATAAATCTCTATCTCTGATCTATATTCAATGTAAGTGCGGCATTCACTCCTCGCACATAAATCTCTATATGGTCTGTATACAATGTAAGTGCGGCATTCACACCTCGCACATATATCTCCGTGGTCCTACTTTCAATGTAAGTGCGGAATTCACTCCTCGCACATATATCTCTATCCAAGTTCCTCCAGAACTTAACAGCGCGGGAAAACCACAACGCGCTTACGTAGACCTCCTATTGGCGCGGGAAAGCACACAACGCGCATTCAAATAATAGCATATAATGGTCCTACCATAGACCTCCTATTGACACGGGAAAAACGACGTGTCTTTTTAATCCAAAGTGCGGCATTCACTCCTCGCACATATATCTATACCTCTGGTCTAATCACCAGACATCTAAGTTCCTCTTGAACTTTACAGCGCGGGAAACCCACAACGCGCTTATAAATAATAATATATAAAGGCCTTGTAAATACACCTTACGCGGTACATCATTGCGTCACATCCATATATTATAATCAAAGTCACATACACTATTCACATACTCTAGAAAACACTGACCGTCTCCCACGACGGATGGCCACAGACTTCCCTTTAACAACTCAGTATTCTTCTCTGACACGTATGCTAACTTCATTCACTTCGCACGCTTTTCTCATGTCCTGTAAACCTCAATTCACACATGAACGCCTCCGAGTATTCTTCAACCATACTCTACGTGCTTCTTTTAAATGTAACATTCCAAGCTTGCATACTTCAATAATAATACACTCTAAACAGAGTTACACCATTTTCTACCCACACAGATGTATACATGTCATGTATCTCATGACCTTAACCTACTTACTAACAAACTTCAGGACCGTACACAAAAATCCTTAACACCTAACTCTAGCGTAGAATATGACTTAACAATAACTGTTGTCATATTTTAGATAATTATCATCCTCTCTTGCGTACAGAAAGATCCGCTTGAACTCTGACCAATGTCAGAATATCAGCCGCCATGTCTCTTGAAATCGAGGAACTTTAATTATTTTCTTAAACCACATTTCAGTCATTCTTATAACATTTCCTGCGGACAGAATTCACACATTTACTGCTAGAACATAGTTGCGTCTTCCTCTCATGTTACAGCGTCAACAATTACTCCACCGTAGTTTGATCAGCAAGAGACGTAATAATTTAGTCAGAATATGTTAGCTCCCCAGAAATATTAATCGTGTCATTCTAATTACATTTCTTGCTGTATTTACATCGGAACGTCGTTAAAAGCTGGAATGTGTTCACTTGTTACTGATAAAATGTGTATATAGATTGGACGAACCCTTCCTTGTCGAACCAAGACGGAGTTTTCTTGTTTAAGCAAAGCAAAAATAGCTGTCAGTCGCACCGGAACATTCTCGAGTAACTTCAGAGCAGAGGCAGAGGCCTTACAAAATGAAACAGACGTCCTAATGACAAGAAAGCTCAGAAAGACAAGGAGCTATCTTCTTAAATGCGCTGTCAGTGATTGGAACGCGAAGAATCAGAATTAATGCCGACCTCGATGACCTTAGAGTAACACTTCACAAACTGTGTCAGCAATTCACTAGAGTTGTGATTCGGTGGATCCCTTCTCTTTGTAACATCTCGGGAAATGAAGAGCTGGAAAGGGGGAAAGCTAACTCATCTTGACACAAGCATAACTCAAACATAGGTCAAGAATTTAATCAAGCGCAGCTACTGCAGCAAGCGGTAAGCAGAACATCCAGGCCACAATAAAAATGATGCATATTACCAGCTTAGCAAAAATTTACTATCAATCTGTAATAATGACGCGTTCATTTTTTTGGAACCCTCGATGATTCTTTTTATCTATCAATAACTAACTGATCAAGCTTTACTTGTTCCTAATTTAAACAGCTGTATTTTTTAATCTGTGAAATGATAGACGTAACAAACCTCCCTTTTGTTTTCAATGACATTTTTAAGCACTCAACAAGTTTATTTATCTGACAAAGATGGTAACAAGAATGATATTTTTTAATGCCTAAAAAGTCAATGAATTTAAAAAAAGAAATAAAGAAGAGAAAACTACATGGCTCTATTCTGTATTATTACTTGAGAAATATGTAACAATGTATACAGCGGCCACTCAACAGTCACAGCGCTGTTCATAAAGTGTTTTAATTGTGTATACGCTCAAAATAATATAAAATGTACCTTTATTTTACTCAACTGAAACTAAGTCTTTGTAGCAACGAGAGCTATTCTGCATAAACAATAGACCTATAAACAGTTTTAAACATGGAACTACATTGATGAAATGCATTATTTCTCAGTTGATTATTTCCCTTTGACCATAATCTTTCCACTTCATTAAATAATTTCTGTTACATTTTTCAAAAAAAATTTCATTTTTATTTGTTGCATCCCTTTATGAAAACAATGGGAGGTTAAAATAGCAAGTGTCACTGAAGTGTAATGAAAGTAATATTAACGTCCAATTAATAACCTACGTAACATCACGCCCTAAAACGAAGCTCTGTTATTTTATCTTATTGTTTTTAAATGCGTCGTTTTAATTTTCCAATGTCAATAATTTTCTTTCACAGATGATATGCAAATTTTTACAACCAGAAAAAGACACTTGTTAGAGTAGCTTATAATGTTATTAAAACATAAATTGGGGCCGGTGGGAGCGGCTAGTGTCGACTTCTACTCGGAACTGGCCTAGTCTATACATGACTTCGACGCCTCTTTGAGGTTCAAGGTCCAGCTCAAGCTTCCCTTGCCCGGGAACTTTGCACGCCTGGGGTCAGAGCTGGTTCCTCCCCATATGTCATGGTAGAAGACGAAAGCTGGGGGCGAGGAGTTAGGTCGGGTGCGTAGTTAAAAGCTGGCATCCTCAGCACAGAGGTGGGCTCTCTGTGCGTCCTTGTGGTAGCTGGTTAGCGGCCATAGTCTCACTCGATGAGCAGGACTTATCCTTTGATAATGTCCTTGCTTATCAAAGAGGGGAGATGCTGCGCCAGTTATCCCTCGCCTAATCTTAAATGTACGATAGGTCAGTGTTCAAACGGGGTTTCAAATAACTATTTGAGATACCTTTTGTGCAATTTACATTGTCAATTCATATTTTTCTATTTACCACCTGAACAAACATCTATCATTGTAACAGCGCAGAGGCTGCTTTTAAATATAAACTGCTTTAGTTTTAACTGTTCACCAATATAATAATTATGTGACAGTCTATAGGTCCACTTACATGTTCATTGATGCCTGAATATCGTCAAATGCAGTCTATGCAGCAGAAAATAACGCTAAATGCACTTTATATAGCAGATATTAATAAAGTATAGTCTTATTTAAACAATAAATGGTCCCTATACATATTTAACAGAAACGAAAGCTGGAGGCAAAGTGTTAGGTCTGATGTTTATTTTTCTTAATAATGAGAGCAATATTTTCTATTTAAGGTAATTATAATTTATACCAGCACATATTGCCATACTTCAAGTGTGTTTACTGAGAAGTAAATTTTTGAGGTTGGTGATATGTTGTGCACATGCACTGCATCAAGGCTTGCTTAAGAAAAATGTTGATTCTGTCCTTGCAACTTTCAGTTAACAATGACTAAGAAAACTTTTTAAACCTGCTACATACCATCAACACTGTTTTCGTTGCTACGTTGTCAAAAGCAGTATGATTGTTGCGATGCCTTTCGCACATGTAACATGAGATTCATGTATTGTGCACATCAAATAGAAAATCTCATAAGAAAGTATTTGTTGTCAAAATGTCCACCATTTCCTTCTACATCATGTTTACAACATTGTTGAAAGGAACGTGCTACGCAAGGGAAAGTAGCAAACAGCTGAAGAAAAAACAAACAAAAGAAAACAATGTTACTGTTCACATCTATTCGTCCAGCGAGCTGTTGCCATAATGTAGTGTGACAGTCTGTCCTCTTTTCCCAAGATGTGTTCTCTTTTCCATCTTACGCTTGAGCATCTGAATGAATGTTTGTGAACATTTATTCTTTGTTTACATTTTTTGTCATCACGAATGACAAACAAATTTATACCATCAACACCTTTATTCATTGTGATGTTCACTCGGTAGGAACATATCAGTGGGTATGATGCTGATAGATTGAGGTGTTGGTTATTGCAAGTTATATTGGCATTTCTGTTGCATTGTATTTCATATGTATTGCTAGCCGTGTGTGGCTTCCGTGTGTGCAGTGGTTAATAAAAGGGAACTTACCTGTTACAGGTGTTATGTTTAATTATTGTCAGCTATTGTATGCTGTGGTCGTATCCTTAGATGATGAGCCAAAGAGTACATATTTATCATGTATTGAAATCCACAGTATAAATAGTTTCCTGACATCTACGTTTGTGTGCTCACTGTTTGTGGTAGGTCTATGTGTGGGTTCACCAATAGTTGTATGTGTATTGGTGTGTTTTCATTGCTTTTGGTATGTCTAGTTCTTTGTGTTTAATATCTGTGGTATGTTTACTTTTGTGTGTCCACTATTTGTGGTTTGTCTACTTGTGTTAGTTCCCTATATGTGTTATGCCTAATAGTGTGTATTCAATATCTGAGGTACACCATTGTGTGTGTTCACTATTTGTGTTATGTCTCTTTATGTGTTTCGCTATTTGTGATATTTTTACTTGTGTGATTTCACTGTCGGTGAAATATTTACTTCTGTGTGTTTAGTATGTGTGGTATGTCTACTTGTTTGTGTTCAGTATTTGTGGTATGTCTACTTATGTGTGTACACTATTTAGAGGCTTCCTTCTTCCTTGTACGGTTCCTCGCGACATGTCCACGTTGTTCAGGATGCATTTAAAATCGGTTCCTATTACAATGTGCCGTCCTGTACAGAATTTGTTATACTATATTGGCTTATGTGCTTTTACTGATGGTATATACACTTTCATTAACGTGTATATTTCTGTACAATCGTGTTTACTCCTTACGTCTAATTCTGCGTATCTACATTTTTTGTCTGTGTTGCAATGCGTTATGTCCCTTATAAATTATTACGTGTGTATTTACTGTTCTTATTTTTCTGTCTAAATATATTGTATGAATATATGACAAGCACACATCTCTGAGAGAACTGTCCTCATCTGAAAGATAACTGTTGTCATATTTTAGATAATTATCATCCTCTCTTGCGTACAGAAAGATCCGCTTGAACTCTGACCAATGTCAGAATATCAGCCGCCATGTCTCTTGAAATCGAGGAACTTTAATTATTTTCTTAAACCACATTTCAGTCATTCTTATAACATTTCCTGCGGACAGAATTCACACATTTACTGCTAGAACATAGTTGCGTCTTCCTCTCATGTTACAGCGTCAACAATTACTCCACCGTAGTTTGATCAGCAAGAGACGTAATAATTTAGTCAGAATATGTTAGCTCCCCAGAAATATTAATCGTGTCATTCTAATTACATTTCTTGCTGTATTTACATCGGAACGTCGTTAAAAGCTGGAATGTGTTCACTTGTTACTGATAAAATGTGTATATAGATTGGACGAACCCTTCCTTGTCGAACCAAGACGGAGTTTTCTTGTTTAAGCAAAGCAAAAATAGCTGTCAGTCGCACCGGAACATTCTCGAGTAACTTCAGAGCAGAGGCAGAGGCCTTACAAAATGAAACAGACGTCCTAATGACAAGAAAGCTCAGAAAGACAAGGAGCTATCTTCTTAAATGCGCTGTCAGTGATTGGAACGCGAAGAATCAGAATTAATGCCGACCTCGATGACCTTAGAGTAACACTTCACAAACTGTGTCAGCAATTCACTAGAGTTGTGATTCGGTGGATCCCTTCTCTTTGTAACATCTCGGGAAATGAAGAGCTGGAAAGGGGGAAAGCTAACTCATCTTGACACAAGCATAACTCAAACATAGGTCAAGAATTTAATCAAGCGCAGCTACTGCAGCAAGCGGTAAGCAGAACATCCAGGCCACAATAAAAATGATGCATATTACCAGCTTAGCAAAAATTTACTATCAATCTGTAATAATGACGCGTTCATTTTTTTGGAACCCTCGATGATTCTTTTTATCTATCAATAACTAACTGATCAAGCTTTACTTGTTCCTAATTTAAACAGCTGTATTTTTTAATCTGTGAAATGATAGACGTAACAAACCTCCCTTTTGTTTTCAATGACATTTTTAAGCACTCAACAAGTTTATTTATCTGACAAAGATGGTAACAAGAATGATATTTTTTAATGCCTAAAAAGTCAATGAATTTAAAAAAAGAAATAAAGAAGAGAAAACTACATGGCTCTATTCTGTATTATTACTTGAGAAATATGTAACAATGTATACAGCGGCCACTCAACAGTCACAGCGCTGTTCATAAAGTGTTTTAATTGTGTATACGCTCAAAATAATATAAAATGTACCTTTATTTTACTCAACTGAAACTAAGTCTTTGTAGCAACGAGAGCTATTCTGCATAAACAATAGACCTATAAACAGTTTTAAACATGGAACTACATTGATGAAATGCATTATTTCTCAGTTGATTATTTCCCTTTGACCATAATCTTTCCACTTCATTAAATAATTTCTGTTACATTTTTCAAAAAAAATTTCATTTTTATTTGTTGCATCCCTTTATGAAAACAATGGGAGGTTAAAATAGCAAGTGTCACTGAAGTGTAATGAAAGTAATATTAACGTCCAATTAATAACCTACGTAACATCACGCCCTAAAACGAAGCTCTGTTATTTTATCTTATTGTTTTTAAATGCGTCGTTTTAATTTTCCAATGTCAATAATTTTCTTTCACAGATGATATGCAAATTTTTACAACCAGAAAAAGACACTTGTTAGAGTAGCTTATAATGTTATTAAAACATAAATTGGGGCCGGTGGGAGCGGCTAGTGTCGACTTCTACTCGGAACTGGCCTAGTCTATACATGACTTCGACGCCTCTTTGAGGTTCAAGGTCCAGCTCAAGCTTCCCTTGCCCGGGAACTTTGCACGCCTGGGGTCAGAGCTGGTTCCTCCCCATATGTCATGGTAGAAGACGAAAGCTGGGGGCGAGGAGTTAGGTCGGGTGCGTAGTTAAAAGCTGGCATCCTCAGCACAGAGGTGGGCTCTCTGTGCGTCCTTGTGGTAGCTGGTTAGCGGCCATAGTCTCACTCGATGAGCAGGACTTATCCTTTGATAATGTCCTTGCTTATCAAAGAGGGGAGATGCTGCGCCAGTTATCCCTCGCCTAATCTTAAATGTACGATAGGTCAGTGTTCAAACGGGGTTTCAAATAACTATTTGAGATACCTTTTGTGCAATTTACATTGTCAATTCATATTTTTCTATTTACCACCTGAATAAACATCTATCATTGTAACAGCGCAGAGGCTGCTTTTAAATATAAACTGCTTTAGTCACCCTTTCCTCTCTTGCTCTATTTTGACACTTTCCACTCTTATCCTATTCTTCTATTGTTATGCTATCCTCCATAATATTTCCTCTTCTATTTCCAGTCCCCACTTTTATTAAGTTTGGGTATTTTTTCGTTTTTGGTTTCTTAGTATGTATTGTGTACATCCGGGGTCAAGAGTCACTTCCTTTTCAGCCAAGCGTGATAGGACTTCGATGCTTCACCTTCACGGAAGTACCTAGGTTTTATTTTTTTTTTTTTATATTTATTTTTATATTCATTTAAGTTCTTATGTCTCCTATCTAGCCTTCACTGTCTTTCTTTTCCTGACGAAGGCCTTGTGGCCGTAACGTAGACTACTTTCTTTGTCTTTTGTCCTCGTAAGACGAATCACCTTTTTTCGATTTTTTTTCGAACCCATCCATTGTACTCCACGTCTTACCGCAGTTCCCCTCAACTTCCTCATTTCATTACATTACATCGCATATACCCTAGACATTTAGCTAGACAACACTCACAAACCTGTACACTTAACTAGGAGAAAATATATGACAGGTTGAGGTCATAGGGTGGTAGCAGACAGGATTCCCTGAGAACATATTCATAAATAACTAATCTCAGGGGATTGCACAGCTGACCTCACATCTGTTACAAATAATATCTATTTCTTTAACCTCAAAACCCACCACACAGCCAATCAGAGAAGAGAAGCGCCCAGGCTATCGCGTCAGTTTAAATTCTTGATCATTCTGATCGCCTGTCGCGAAGGGAGAACAAGCTATTGAGAAATACTGAAGTCTAGTTCAAGCAAGAACATGCCTAGGACTTGTGAGTAAATATATTATTCTCCAACATTCTAAAGTCTTTACAGTGTTAGAAAGGATATAGTATATTAGGTTTACCATTTGCCGTAGTATTTTAAATAATTATATACTTAATTCAATGTTATTTATATTTCGCGTGCGGTTGGTTTCAGATCTAAATGTATTCAGGCATTGGCGTGGCTGGAGCAGATGGTCCATGTTCAGGAAATATAACACGTGGCCGGTATTAGAACTGACATATTCGGTTATTACATTTGTGTAAATGAAATTAATGGTTAAGTATGTCCATGTTGTTTGTGGTTAAGGAAACTTTCAATGATCTTATGTAAATCCGACACGTCGGTTTGAATAATATTTAATTGTGGCGCGATTTAGATTGTTATATTTATTAACTACGGTGCTGATGCCGAAATAGTTTATTTTAGTGTGGTGAGTGCTGCAATTTATTAATAAGTTACAGCTTACTAGAATAAAGTCCTGTGCTTCTTCAGTAATGTTAGACTGATAATGTGGTGTAAGTATTAGTAAGATCGGCTATAGCTAATTGGTGTTAGCTTTCTTAGTTTCATGGTCCTTTATACAGTGTAAAATCTCTATTGGTTACCTGTACTGCTTTAAATAGCTTTGCTAAGCCATTATTTCTATAATATTTAGTATTATAATGTAAGGTTACTATCGTATGTACAACCACGCAGCTTAGCTGGGTTGTTAGCGTGGCGGTATGCTGTCCTCGCAAGATGGCAGCCACGTGTTATAGGCCTAGTGATGTATTTAGTTCTATAGCACGTTTCACTAGCTTTGCCCAACTTCAAAATGCTATATCTCAGCGAATATATAACGCATATAAGTGAAATTTTGTGTGTGAATTTGAAATGGTATAGACCCTATGAATTAAATTTTTCATTAAAATGCGGCCATTGGTTTCAATTTTCGTTTCTTTGCGATATAATATAAAATCCTACTTGCCAACACACATCACACGCACACATATTGAAATGTCTACAGTAAATTATACGACCTCATTTGCACATTTTTGGTTTATCAAGCAATTGGCATGATTTTTGAGTGAAATTGCGTGAAATCGCACTTCTTGAACATAAAACAGTTTATATCCGGTGCAACGCACACATTGTCAATCAGAGGTGTGTCTACAAAAATTATTGTGTGGTTAAGAAGGAAAAATGAGTCTGCGAGTACATTTTATGACATTACAGCAAATCACAAATAGGATTTTTAAGTATTTCTGCAATGAAGCTACTCGAGGAAAACTATATCATTCTATTTCAAACCCACAAAAGAGGACTATTCACGCCTTGGGGATAAGCAAACGATCATTGCACCGCTGGATAGCGACATCTGAAATGTCTAATTCCAGTGTTTTACACACGAAAATTAGGCCAAGAGTGGTGGATAATTTTGACAGAGAATTGATCCGCAGAGAAATTTGCAATATGTTTCACAATAATGAGGCAGTGACTTTAAGGTAATTGAAAATTTGGTTAAGAATGAATAATGACATTGATATTTCCAAATCTACGCTATGGAGGACTATTAGGAGTTTGGGATTCACTTTTAGAAAATATGTTGGTGGTAGAAACCTTATTTGTGAGAAGCCTCATATAGTTGCAATGAGAAGCAAATATTTACGCGAGGTCAGAGAAATGAGAAGAGATTGTTATGATTTTGTGTATTTAGATGAAACTTGGATCAATGCGCACCACAGTAATGAACGAGAATGGCAATCATCTGATGGAACAACTAAGAGACTAGTACCAAGCAGCAAAGGACAGCGCCTAATAATTGCACATCCAGGAAGCAGCCATCATGGGCTTCTAAATAATACTGAACTCATATTTGTTTCAAAATCCACAGATAATAGGGATTACCATGCAGAGATTAATGGCAAGATATTTCAAGATTGGATTGTGAATCATGTACTTCCTTCCTTGGATAGACCGTGGTGTTTGATAATGGACAATGCCTCATATCACAACGTTGTGGCACCAGAAGATAAAGTTTCTAATTCACCAAGTATTAAAGATGTAATAAAGATTTGGCTGACCATAAACAACATTCCATTCAACGAAATGTCCATGAACCTGAATTACTTGGAATTGTAAAAAAAGACACAGCATACAAAGATATTTCACATAGACAAGGCAATCCATGAACATGGTCACAGATGTTTAAGATTACCTCCTTACCATTCTCACTTAAACCCAATAGAATTAGTATGGGCTAAAATTAAGGAACAGGTAGCAACAGAAAATAGAACGTTCAAATTAAAAGATGTTGAAATACTTATAAAAGCCACCATCTCCAATATAGCCAGGGATTATTGGAAGAAAAGTGAGAACCATGTGTTACAAGAGGAAGAGGAATATTGGAAGAATGATGGTTTGTCCTTCATTCAGCCGAGATTGATTTTCAATTTCTCAGAGACATCTGATTATGATTCGGATGAAGTTTAATTTCTTTAAAGATGACCTTACCGTTATTCACAAGCACATTAGAGGAGCAACGTTCCATTATGATATTTATGAACCGCAAAGAGATAATACCCATTGAAATAATTAGATCAAGGAAGGTCCAGTTTGGTAGCGCATTAAATGTCAATGACAAACAATGTCACGAGTATTTCGCATGCAGATCATTTAAGAAATCATCTTCAACACGTATTCAATTGCAAACGTGATGGCCACATTATTGTAATAGTAGACACGCCTATGCCAAATCAATTCACAGAATCTGTGCATGAAGTGGTAAAATTTCTTTTCTCGATACACAATAATTAGTATGCCGACAAAGATCAAAGGATTTTATCCGTTTATGGGAACTGGACAAGATGCACATATATAAAGTATATATTTGTTGGGTCTAACCCAATATAACATCGTATGCAAAACATGGCATTAATACGTTAGACGGTTAATCAGATAATTACATTTGTTTGAGGGCAAAGCTAGTGAAACGTGCTATAGTCATTAATATGCCTTGTTTTTTTTTTTTTTTTTTTTCGTACGCCCGCTAATACTCGAGGCGAAATCTCAGGTTATTATTTTTATGTCTAACCTGACACTGACCCCACGTGAGTATCCCTTTATTTCTTGTACAGAGACAGGTGTCCCTCGCCATTCAGGCAAATACTCGCCGATTTCGGAGGTACCCATTGCAGCTGGGTCGGCTCAGGAGCCGCCAGTCCCTGGTCGACGACACTCCTTCAAATGTCCTCGCCAGGTCTCGAGTTAATCCAGTCCAAATCCCGGTCGACGAAAAATTCTCAAATGCCGTCGCCCGGGTTTGATCCTGTATCACCCGGTCGCCAGAGCGGTGTTGTAACCACTACGCTAGCGCGGCTCCCATATGCCTTGTAAATACGATACTACTACTTTTGGTACGTGGAGCACATTTGAGACATAAACGTTCCTATTTGCTCCTTGCGGAACAGGGCGACACCAGTGCGGCTGAATCCAACAGAAGCCTGCACGAAGCATTTATATGCTATAGCAGTGGTTTGTTTCTGTAACAATGTGTTTTATATGATGAGTTCCCAATCTCGTCAGTCGGCATATACGTACAGGGGCGCATATTGAGATGGATCAGTTGCGAGGTGGTGGTTTATGCTCATTAATGAGAGTATTCGCTGTACATATCGTTCAATATTATTTTATGCATATTTCATTATTATTCAGTTATTGTTATGTGTCGGATAAATGATGAGGGCACGTGGGTCCACTTGGGAACAAATTATGTCTCTTCTCGCTCCTTATGGAGCATGGGGCCACCAATGTGGCTGGCATCCACATGAAGCCCTCACAAAGTATTCATATGCTCGTGCAGTAGTGGTTTCGGTAGCAATCTGTGTTACATGGTGAGATTTCCAGCCTCATGCACAACACCATACTAGTCTCATTGGGCGACATGCATGAGTGTGTGTGTGTATGATAGTGCAGTGTGTCAGGTGGCGTGGAAGGACTGTTTGGCAGGTGAGAGTATCATTTTTCATTATTTAACTATTATGATTTTAACTAGTCGGTGCTTTGTTTGCGTTTCAGATTAGCAATTGAGCACTGGCTGGGTGTTTTGTTTGTTTGCTTACTGGTTTAATGTTTGTTCATTAGTTTGCTTTGTGGGTTAGGGTCACTGACAGGGTTGTATGAATAAATACAGCCCCTGCCTTAGAATCAGAGTTTTATTGTTGATCGGGTCGGTTGCGAGTGTGCAAGAAAGTGATCACATATCACAACAGCATCATCATCATCTCGCCCACCCTATCACACTTTCATAACCTCTCCAAACAGTTGCCGTATCACCATCGCGACAACAGTCTGATAGGATCACAGAAATGTATTGAGATTAAAAGAAGTCATGATCAAAACAAAAATCATAATAAATTCAAATGTCAAGTTAATCCTGTTGTATGGCTGTGTGGATGGAGAACAACAAAAACAACCAAAAGCGTCAGACAAATGGGGTTTGAAAAAGACTCAGAGTTGATACTGCCACAGGGAAGTGGTGTTAAAGATGTCACACTGCTTGATAACGCTTTGAGAGATGAAACCCCTCCTCGCTGTCTTTGCCTTTCCTGATCCAAGAATAGAGTTGTATTCATTTACAGAAGATAGACTGAATAGTGTTTCCAACCCACTGCCTTTGACGCGAGAGGCCTACGCTCTAACCGCAGACGCTCTAATAAATGGGTGCTTGCTTAAATAGAAGGACTGTTGTTGTATTACAAGACCACTAATGTGGAACTGATGACACGAACACCCTAACCCTCACTCTAACCCTAACCCCTAACCCTAACTAACCCGAACCCTATGAAGTGAAACGGCCTTAATTCCTTGTCGTTGGTTGGGCCAGTTACAGAGCCCGTATTTATGTTGTTGGAGATTTCGTGAGGAAGCATACACATGTTATGAGATTTCACCCTAGACGTAATAGAGCAACAAGCAGTAATGTGTGCTTTGGCACTTCCATCAATGTATTCCTGAATTTTGGATTTGTGCTTACACATTTTTGGCTTAGGTACGCCCCTGATTTTTATCATTACAAATGAAATAAAATTAATGGTGAATTCTTTTGGCAGGAGGCAGAGCCGTTCCCTCCCTCCCCCTCCCCCCCCCGCCCCCGATTATGAGGCCCTGGGCTGCAGCCCCCTCAATCCATATGTAAATCCTGCACTGAACCCGAGATAAGAATTTAAAACAAAGTCCAAAAGTGTAGTGTCTTTCGCCTCAGCTACAATGATCTGTATAATTCTGTGTATCTGCGGGTTCTTTTACGTACTTTATTTAATGTTTAAAACTTTGAGACTTTAAATTCAGACAGATGACGCAAGGAAGTGTTAAAAAGTATAAAAGTTGGAAGCAAACGGGCAAGAGGGTTTTTTTTTTTTGTACAAAAACTATCCCGTTCAACCTCTTCTTCTTCTTCTTCCGTCCTTAGCCACCGACCGTCAAAGCAGTCAGTGGCCATTACGCCTAGTGGCGTCTTAGGGCAACAGCAGATAGGTTTTCTTTGCCATTGTTTCCCATCACGCCTAGTGGCGTCTTTAGGGCAACGGCAAATAAATGTTATTATCTGGTGTCTGAATATGGTATCATTTCGTACCTCCAATCAGTCCAAATAGAGTAAATCAAAAGGGTCAAATTGTGCGAATAAAGTGCACTGCTACATTGATTGTACAATCGGAACAGGAAATGTAATTACATCACAGCCTGCTGACGATTCTTTCATTGAACTGTGGGGGTGTCAATGGTGGAAATGTTAAGAGCTTTAATTAACGTCAGAGATTAGAGACAAACTACAGGACCATTATCATTTGTTTTAAAGAAGAACAGTGTTTTAAAAATGAAAGAGGTAGGTGCTCAAAATTATTAGGAGTTGATAAACTAGATTGTAAAGCCGCGCCGTAAAGTCTACAAGTAGGCCTATTCAAATACCATTTCATTTTGAAAAGGCCTAAGCTAAGTAGGCTAATAACCTAGATACCAGTTTAACCTTGGTTGTTTCATTTTAAGTCTATGCACAAGACGACAGGTTTATACCCTGTGTATGGAATTCCCGGTTTAGCACCATGTGGGTTATAATTTTGGTAAGCCTATAGGCCTATAGCGTTCCTTATTTTTGTTTGTTGTTTTGAAGAGGTGATGGGCGGAGAGCGGGCACTTAACAGCTGACCGTTATTGCCTCTTCTCGTTCCATCTTGGTCTACCCTGTTCAACCTGAAGCGTTCCTTATTCTCTTTAGGCATGTACTTTATAGTGACCTACCCTTGTTATGCGTGTCTAGTTTCTTGGAGATGTGCGAATAGGCTAACGGTTCTATTTAATTTTCAGGTGGTCACTATAGGCTAATGCACATGTCTAAAGAGAACCTTCACCGGTTTTTCTTGAGTTGGTCATTGCGGCGGCCAATTCTCTGGCATTTATTGAGATATTTCATAATGTATGTGCTCTGTCAATTTCAGTGTACACACTGAATTGGAAAACACACTGGTGTAATAAATGTTTGTTCACCTCATAGGTGTAGATAGGCTACACATTAAACTGTAGTTTTCTTAATTTTTAAACTCCGCCAATGCCG
Source organism: Oreohelix idahoensis (assembly GCA_024509875.1). Lineage (NCBI taxonomy): Eukaryota > Metazoa > Mollusca > Gastropoda > Stylommatophora > Oreohelicidae > Oreohelix > Oreohelix idahoensis. The sequence goes on along the minus strand of JAMPIV010005749.1, from coordinate 489,857 downwards.
GTCCCAAGCCCGGATGAAAAAGGAGGAGGGCGGCCTGCATGGAGGCCGTAAGGAGGCAGCCCCTCCACCATGCAAAGGCACAACAGGCCAATCACCTGTTTGCTTTAAATCATGATTACGCGAACTACAAGAGAGAAAACCGGACTGATTCTAAAGGCGACGAACTGGAACGGACTACGGACTACGACTTATGGAACTTGGAACACAAGAAGTATAAATGGGAAGGAAGAGGAGCTGGTGGAAGAGATGAGGAAAGCAAAACTAGAAATCCTGGCTATAACGGAAACGAAGAAAAAAGGACAAGGAGTCATGGATCTCGATGGCAACACGTTGCTCTACAGTGGTGTACCCATATCTGAAAGAGCTAAAGGGGGCGTGGGTTGCATTGTGGCCCAAAATCAAAAAGATAGTATCAAGGGATGGAACTTTGTCTCGGAGCGCATTATGGTTGTAAAACTAAAAGAAGGAGAAACCATAGTCAACCTGGTCATAGTGTATGGGCCAAATGAGGATGAGAGAGCAGAGGTCAAGGAGGAATTCTTCGAGCTGCTTCAAAGGACAGTGGATGACTGCCTAGATGAAGTTATTATGCTCGGAGATTTTAATGCCAGAGTTGGAAATGACCATGCTAGATGGGGTGGAGTTATCGGAAGATATGGAGAAGATACTCTCAATGACAATGGAAAGCGACTCCTTAGATTCTGCAGTGAGCAGAATCTGATCATTACAAACACAAAGTTCCCCCATAAGCGCATACATGCATACACTAGATGTGAACCAACCAAGAATGAGAAGTCAGTGATCGACTATGCCATTGTTCGGAGAAGCTCATTCAGATATGTCCGAGATGCAAGAGTCTGGAGGGGGCCAGAGATTGGAAGTGATCACTACCTGCTAACAATCAAACGAACAACTGAAAGAGTTGCTCAGCCTAGGAACTGCCCAACATCACGCAAGAAACAAAGTAAACGAGCAGGAGAAATGAGCATTAGGACCTACAAGCTGAGAGAGCCAGAAATTAAGACCAGATATCAGGGGCTTATTGCTACAGCAGTGAGCAACACAGAAGAACGACCTGATGACTTGGAAACCCTCTGGAATAAATTCAAGGATATCATAAAGACAGCTGCTGCAGAAGCATGCGGTGAAGTCCGACTTGGGAACCAGAGAAAGAGGACACCTTGGTGGACAGAGGAAGTCAAAGAGAAAATAAGAGAGAAGAAAATGGCATGGAAACAATACTTAGGAGCTAAAAACACAACAGGACAAATGGAAAAATATAGAGAATATGTGACACTCAGAACAGAAGCAAAGAACAAAGTGCTAGCAGCAAAACAGAAGTCCTGGGAAGAATTTGGAGAAAAGCTAGAAAAAGATGCACAAGAAAACCAGAAATTGTTCTATAAGACCCTAAAGAACATGAGGAAAGAAAAACAATGCCCTCTCAAATTTATAAAGGACAAGCAAGGCAAATTGCTTACTGCCCCGAAGGAAGTAATGGAAAGATGGAAAGAATATTTCTCAGAACTCCTGGATGGTGAGCATGATGAAGCATCAGAAATGATAACCACTAGCACAGAAGAGAAAACCAATGATGGTGAAGATGACATAAAGATGGAAGAACTGAGGGCAGCACTAGAGAAAATCAAGATGGGCAAAGCAGCAGGGCATGATGGTATAACACCAGAAATGGTTAAGTACATGGGAGCATCAGGCGACCTATTACTCTTAAAGGTCCTACAGGCAGCATGGTGCAACAAGACCATACCAAAGGATTGGGAGATTGCCATCATAACACCAATTTTCAAAAAGGGTGACAATCGACAGTGTGGAAACCATAGAGGCATATCCCTTCTCAGTGTCCCTGGTAAAATCTACTCTAGAATCCTAGAGCAGAGACTCCGACGCCTAGCTGAGCCACAATTGGATGAGGTCCAGTGCGGATTCCGAGCAAACCGAAGTACTCAAGACCTAATCTTCACACTCAGACAGCTGAGTGAAAAGGCCCTTGAGTATAAGAGTGAGATCCATCTTTGTTTCATAGATCTGGAAAAGGCGTTTGACAGGGTCCCCTGGAGCAAACTTTGGGACTGTTTGGCAAGGAAGAATATTCCAGCACCTCTGATTCATGCTATACAGAGCTTCTACAAGTCTTGCAGAAATTATGTGAGGACAGCAAACCATAAGTCAGAAGAGTTCAGGACCACCACTGGTGTAAGACAAGGTGATATCCTATCACCTTACCTCTTCATACTCCTTATGGACGATGTCATCAAGGCATGTAAGGAGAGAACAAGAAAGTATTCAGTGGGGTACTGGAAGATGAGACAGGTCTATATTTCGGAGCTGGCATTTGCTGATGATGTTGCCCTGATTGCTAAATCAGAGGCACATCTCCAATCCAACCTGCAAGTCTGGAAGGAAGAGCTGGAGAAGAGAGGGATGGTCATAAGCAGCTCTAAAACAAAATCCATGGTGATATCACGAGAAGAAAGAAAACATCAGATTAAGTTGGGAGAACAGGTCCTGGAGCAGGTCGACCACTTTAAATATCTCGGAGCTATTATAGACCGAAAGGGAGGCATCAAAGAAGAGTTGGCCACTCGAAAAGCAGCGGCTGGGAGACTTTTTCAGGCCATAAATCGTGGATTCCTCAGCAAGAAAGAGGTTGGTAAGAAAACGAAGATGGCTGTATACCGCTCCACCTATGTCCCAGTCTTGACATATGGATGCGAGTCGTGGGCAATGACTACAACCCACAAAAGCCAGATCCAAACCTCAGAAATGAGGTATCTGAGGAAAGTGGTTGAAGTAACAAGAAGAGACATGGTCCGCAACCAGACGATCCGTCAAGGCCTAAAATCCCATCCGCTGCAGACCCAAATAGAACAGTCCCAACTAAGATGGTTTGGCCATGTCTGCAGAATGGGAGAAGATCGGCTACCACGACAAGCATGGGAAACAAAGAGCCAGGGATCCAGACCTCCAGGACGACCCAGAGTCCGCTGGGAGGACAACATTAGACAATCTTTGAAGGACCGAGGACTAGAATGGAACCAGGCCAGGAAGAAGACAGCTGATAGAATGGTCTGGCGCTCTCTCTTCCAAACCTCTACACCTCACGGTAGAAGGGGAACGACTAAGTAAGTAAGTAAGTAAGTTTCTTAATTTTTAACATATTTTTATAAATAATATGTCATTTTGAAGGTAAATGCATGGACTGTTACAGCAAGCTAAAAGAATGGGGTAATTTCCTATCTTTCGTACTTTTGTGTTAGGGTTAGTGTTAACCCTAATCCTAACCCTAACTGCTACGAAACAACACCTAACTACATATATTCACTCCGGAGCAAAAAGGTACGAAAGATAGGACATTACCAAGAATGGTATATTTATAAGTTGTGGTAGATGTTAGAAATAATATATGATCTGCAGGCAAAAAAGCATTAAAATTTGTCTAAACTTCTCAACTTACCATCAAATTCTTATTTTATAAGACGTGCCATTCTCTTGGGTATTATCAGGTTGTATATACAATAATAAGAAGCAAAGTCGAAGAACGCACAATTTGACAATTATTTGCACCATCTGTTACCTTGGTAATCACATCTACTCCATTGAAATAAAAATCACAGAAATGTTTAAAAAAATTACACTTTTGAAAAAAACAGTATCTATTGCTTATCGACAGTACATCATGTCGCTAATGTGTTTCGCTTGAAGTATCATGTGTATGGCACAGTCTAAAACAGTTCTTTTGTTGAAAATAGAGCCTTTCAGGACAACCAATGTAATAAAAATGCCATTGGGTCACTACGATATTAAACTGATTTTTGGAACTAGATGAGATGCCCGGGGCTTGCTCCGCTCTCGTCGCGGGTCGATCCGGTATTGCAGTCCTTCTGGGAATGCCAGTCACTTCGATTACGGAAACAACAGCAAATGGATTGATTTGCCGTTGCCCTAAAGACGCCAATAGGCGTGATGGGAAACAATGGCAAAGAAAACCTATCTGCTGTTGCCCTAAGACGCCACTAGGCGTAATGGCCACTGACTGCTTTGACGGTCGGTGGCTAAGGACGGAAGAAGAAGAAGAAGAAGAAGTAACTAAGTATCTTCACTGTCATTACTGCTTGCATCATCACTAATATTGTTATTGCTGCTGTCAAAATTAACATTTTATAAACACTGTCCACCAATGTTTTCACTGTCTTCGTCATAGCTAGATCTATCAAACAACTTTTGGAACACGTTTTAGCCTGCTAAGCAGTTTGGCGAGGCATACGAGTGGGTTTTTTTTTTTTTTTTTAACTCTATCACTAGTTGTCATAGTAAATAATTTCACATAGTTTGGTAACTAACTTGAGAAAGAAGAAAAATATTAATATAATATTAATTTTACAAACTCTGCAACGATCCGCGTTTTAAAAATGACTTCCAGTGGTAAATTAAATTGAAATCGAAAACAGTGGGTCGTGTTCTTTGGTGTCATACAGATAAGTCCCAGGTGTCATTATGGTTTGGATTAAAGTTAGCATTTAGGATTCCGAACTTTTACTCCTTTTCACAGCGTCTCTGAATTCTTTTATATGGCCCTATCGAACAGACGGCCCACTATTCTTTATTTCCATATTTTCTTTTCCAGTTGAAATAATTTCAAATATGTTTGTTTTGCTTTTGTTAATTTTGGTTGAAGTGATTCCTAACCCTTACCCCTTATTATTGCTTCTCTGAATTTTTTTTAAGGCCCCATGGAACCCTTGTCCCACTGTTCCCATTTCAGCCGTTGGTTTTTTAGGTTCAGTAAGCTAACTTACTTTTCATACTGAAAGTATGTAGGCGAATATTATTTTATAACTGACTTAATTTATCCTTAATTGGTAGTTTTTAGGTGTTGATTATTCTTCTTCTTTCGTTTCTTCTTCTTCTTTCGTTCGCTTGAAATATATTGCCTATATCTGCAAGGTTGTTTCTTGTATAAACTTCACTGTCTTTTGTAGTTCATACAGAGGTCCGTATAGTTTTGCTTCCAGTGTTGTTTCTCTGGGCCAGTTGGTTTGCCTCAATATATCATATTCGGGGCAATCTTGAAGTACGTGCTTCGCCTGTCCACATGTACACATGGCTGAATTGCCAATCTTGAATTTTGTATACATTTGGCTGCGGAGTCGGTTGTGTCCTGTTCTGAGGCGCAGAATGACAATTTGTTCTGATCTGTTCATAGCTTGGTAGTCATCCTGTGTTGGTGTTGGTGGCTTTCTGATTGATTTGATCATCTTTTTCTTCTGATGGTACGGAACTGGTACATCCAGTTGCTCGTCTGCAGCACCTTCTTTAGCCAGTCCATCCGCTCTCTCGGTTCCTGGTATTCCACAATGAGACTGTATCCACTGCATGGTGACCCTGCGCTGGTTGCACAGTTCAGAAAGTAGGGCATGTATACCTGGCAATTTTCTGGACTGAAGTGCTTGGAGTGCTGATCTTGCATCTGTCAGGAATACTACAGGCTGTGGACCGAGATTGGTGTTCAACAGTTTCTCAGTTGCCACCTTGATTGCCGGGATTTCTGCTTCATAGTTGTTACAGAATTTCCCCGTAGGTACTCTGACCGTATCCATAGTGTTTTTTGGGTATTCTATGTACACTCCTGCTCCTCCATTCTTTCCTGCATTCTGTGCTGACCCATCCGTGTATACTCAGACCCAGAGGTCCTGTGGGTATTCATCATCCAGGAAACTGAGAGTGACTGTCTTATGTTGCTCGCTGTTCTGTTCATCTCTGTCGAATATTCCTTTCACTTTTGTCTGGATGTGTACTGGTAGTCCAGGCTCCTCTCTCCAAGGGGTTTGTTCTGGCACAGACTTTAGGGGGCTGTTAACTTCAGGCAGGTCTGAGGTTTGTCTACGAAATCGTTTGGCCTGGTGGATAAAGCTGCTTCTTTTCAATCTCCCCATTGCTAGGTTTTGGAATCTGTCCTTCATTGGATGGCTCGGCATACAGAGGAACTTTTCTGTCTGTGTTAGCACTTTCGTGTCTCTGCGTTCTCTCAGTGCTTGTATCATCCCCATTTTCTCCATCTTCACTATAGGCGTTGATTTCATTGCCCCCGTGATGACCCTAAGCGCCTGGTTTTGCACCTTATCTAGCTCTTGTAATGTGGTGTTTGATGCTGGAAACCACGCAGGTGACCCATATTCAAGGTGTGGTCGTATGCCCTGCTGGTAAACTTTACTAAGTATTTTCCCGCTGGCTCTCCATGTGGTTCCACTTAGTTTTCTCAGGATGGCTAACTTCCTCCTTGCCTTTGTTGCTGCCTTGTTGATGTGCTGCTTCCATGTCAGCCTATCATCGAATGTAACTCCGAGATAGGTGGGTTGTTTATCTTCTCTCATGAGCTCTTCGTTTATCTAATCTTGATGACACCAGCTTTTTGTTTGGGAGAGAGGGTGAAGAGCGTAGTGCTGCACTTCTCTGTGTTGATGCTGACACACCATCTATTTGCCCATGAGGTTAAGGCATCTATAGCTCTTTGTAGCAGTTTGGTGGCCACTGTTCCATGCTCATCTGTGCACCATATTACCAGGTCATCAGCGTACATTGCCACTTTCATTCCATGTTGCCTGATCTTCGGTAGAGTAACACTGCCTAAAGCCCGCCTGCTGTGGTACAAGAAGGTTTTCACTTTCAAGGTACCACTGTAGCCTGAGGTTGATGATACGTTCCATTGTTTTGCAGAGACAGCTTGTAAGGCTGATTGGTCTGTAGCTGGAGGCCGTGGAACTGTCTTTTCCTGGTTTTAGGAGTGGTATCATGATTGCTTCCCTCCAGGTCTGTGGAACTCTGCCTGAGTTCCAACAGATATTGAAGATCTGCAGCAGCTTCTTAATCATTTCATTGAACACTCCATCAACTCCTGGCGACTTTCTCATTTTCAATTTGGATATTGCAAGCTCCAGTTCTCTGAATGTGATTGGTGCCTCCATAACTTCAGGTATGGTTCCATCTTGTCCTGCATATTGTTGTTTCTCACGAGTCTCCTGTTGCTTCTCTGGGCTAACTTCAATGTTGTTGTCTTTAGCAAAGGAGTCTGCAAACTGATCAGCTGTCTGTTTTCCTGTGAGGATGTTTCCATCTTTGTACAGTGCAATCTTTGAGTTTTTCCCTGTACCCTCATCGTTAAGTTGTTTTACCAGCTTCCACAGTTTCCTTGTATCTCTTTCAAAGTTCACGGACTCTGTTTTCTCCTTCCAGCTTCTCCGCCTGGCCTGCAACTTGGCCCTTTGAAATTTGGCCTTAGCTTGCTGGTAGTTATTGTGGTGTTCTTGGCATGGACTGGTCTCTGCCTGCTTTCGAGATGTTTCCACATTGTTGTGCAGCTGCTCTAGTTCACTATTCCTTCTTCTTCTTCTTGCGATCGCATCTTTGATGATTACACCGTCAGACGAGTTCTCATGATGAATTCGACTGTTTGAAGTTCCTCTTTAACTCCATATAGCTTTGAGTTTAGTGTTGAGTCATTGGGCCAGTATATCTTTCTTAACTGGTCATACAGAGGACAGTCCTGTAGAACATGCTCAGCAGTTTGTTCGTTTAATCCACATGTGCACAGTGGTGAAGCAGACAATCGTAGCTTGTGCATGTGTTTATTCAGTTTGTTATGCCCTGTCCTGAGTCGAAAAATAGTTATCTGTCCCTGCCGGTCGAGAGTGTGATAGTCGTCTTTGGGTTGGTTCTGTTCTCTTCTGATAGTCTGGATAGCTCTCTTTTTCTCAAAGTATGTGACTTCATTATCTTCCTGTTCACATTCTCCTCCCTTTTTTGCAAGTTTATCTGCCTTTTCATTTCCGGGTACACCACAATGAGATGGTACCCACTGAAGTATGGTTCTCTTTTTGGCAGCTACCTTGTTTAGTTCATTTCTCAGATGCGGGAGTTTACCACCCTTGAGAGCTTGCAGGACAGACAGTGCATCTGTGAGGATGACTACCTGGTGGCAGTCAGAGTTGGTGTTATAAATCATATTTGCAGCTTGCTCTAGAGCTTGAACCTCAGCTGTATAGTTGGAACAGAATTTACCAGTGGGAATGTGCCTAGTCTCATAGTGGTTGTCAGGATATGAGATAAAGATACCGGCACCTCCATTCCTAACAGCATTAGTTGCTGATCCATCTGTATAGGCATGTATCCATGATTGATCGGGATAGCTTTCTTGGATCATACTCAATGTAGCAGTTCGTTTTTGCAGATCATTATACTCATATCCACTTGGATATATGGTTTGTAGTGCTTATGAGCCCCTCTAGGCATTGTTTCACGAGCAGCCTGTAATATGCATCTGCTGAATTCATCGACTAGCTTACTGATGTCTTTGTCTACAGTCAGATCTCTAGCCAGTATACTCATACGATGCTGGTACATTGTCCAGTCTGCCTTCTTGTAGTTCCACCTAGAGAGAGTGCTGCTGTCCTTGACAAGTTCATTTTCCACAATTAGGTCGCTGCCTCCAAGTTGTTTCCCTACAACGCGTGTGGTGTTCCACTCCAGGCCAGGTGAGTGGAATGCCAGGTCTGGTGTAGAGGTGGTGTGCCATGATCTCGAGTAGAAGGTTGGTGGGTCGATTGGCTGGTTAATCAGGATAAGCCCATTGTCATCCTGCCAGTTTTCAGGCTCCTCACCTCTCCTGTCCATGTGATCATAGCCCCAGCTCTGTGAGTGGCTGTTGAAGTCTCCGCATACAATCAGTCTTTCTTTTGCTGGGATTGTGTCTAGTGCCAGTGGGCGGTCGCTCGGACAGTAGTAGTTGAGCAGGTGGAATTCTGTACTTTCTGTCCTAAGATGAAGCATCTGGTATTTCGCCCCCTCCATATATGTTTCAAGCAGACATGCACTGATGTTATTCCTCACGAGTGTCAGTATTCCACCCTTTCGCCTGTCTATTTGGTCAGATCGGTAGCACTGGTAGCCTCTGATTTTGAAGGCTATGTCCTTGTTGAGGTGGGTTTCTTGCAAGCAGCATACATTTACTTGCTCTTCATTCACGATATTTTTGAGCTCTAATTTTTTGCTGTAGCCGTCTTTTTTACTATTGACGCCTTCAGCATTCCAGTGCATTATTTTAATTGGTCTTTGCTTTGCTTGGCCAGTCGCTCTATTCTCATGCCTCCTGGCTCCACGGGGCAATTGAGAAGGACCCCCAGTAGTAGGGGTTGGGCCCTTTTGAGGCAGAGGGCCCGGCACTGCGCCTGCCTGGGTGTCTGCCACAGGGCCAGTGCCATAACGTTTTGAAGATATAGGCATATTTCCATTGCGTGTGTGCGTGGCATCCTGATTGCTGTGGTGCGCCTCTTGGCTGGTTGCCTCCGTCTTCAGCACCTTGACTTGCTAGGGCAGACGTCTTGCTCGAGTGTAGGAGGGCCTGGCCAGTCTTGGTTTTTCAGCCGCTGATGGCTGTACTTGAGCCCCATCTCCACATCAAGGAGCTGGCCTTGATGGGGGCGTGAGGATTCTTATTCTGCTATTGTTTATTTGAAAAGAATACAGTTAGGGGTTTGTTGAAAGGAAAAACAGTGGGACATGTTCTTCGATGTCATCTTAAAAGGTCACCACATCATTACGGTTAGGGTTTAGGATCTCTAATCCTAACCCGTACCTTTATTACTGTGTCTTAGAATTATTTTTTTTATAAGGCCATAACAAACACACATCCCAACTTTCTTCATTTCAACAGTTTTAAACCTTAAGGTTTCGGGTAAGAATGAAGCACTAACCCTAAATCTGACCGTGTTTAGCATATGTGTTCTGTATTGCATACTATTTGTTGATTTAAAAGCTGTAGTTGTACTATTCTATATGGTGCGGAAACATGGACGATGAATAAGAATTTGGAAGAAAGAATTGAGGCTCTTGAAATGTGGATATATAGAAGAATGGGGCGTATCTCATGGAAAGAGATGAAAACAAATAAGGAGGTCCTAGAAAATCTAGGTATGAAAAGAGAACTAATGAAGGAGGTCAAAGTTCGGCAGCTAAAATACTTTGGCCACATAAAAAGGCATAACACCTTGCAGAAGACCATAACAGAAGGGAGAGCTGAAGGCAAACGTGCAAGGGGAAGACAGCACTATAAGAGGGAAGATAACATCAAGAGATGGACAGGAAAGAGTCTATCAGAGTGCACCACCAAGACAAGAGACAGAAGACGTTGGAGATCCATTACAGCCAACCTTCGTTGTGGAGATGGCAACTGATGATGATGAGTTGTACTATTATTATTTAATGTATTTGTTCAATGAGAATGAAGGTAAATAATGGCTTTGTATAATTTGAAAACTCAACTCATAGGACTACTGTTGCCTCATGGGGGGTTAGAGTGGCTAAGTAGTTTGGCGTTTGCCTCTAATTCTAAAGGTACCGGATTAGCTCCCAGTACAGGGAACATAATTGATGGACATTTTTTTTCCAGAACTGTCATACTCCACCCTGATTGTAGTGGATTTTGATGGTAATGTATGGTTGATGTCACCTAGTGTGATGTATGAGGTCAGCTGTGAAGGCTCCTGAAATAAATGTAGATGTGAATTACAGACGGCCCTTCTTACTACCACTTACGACCTCACACATATCTTTTTTTACTAATGAATGTGGCTACGTTAAAAGTCTAGGGTACTGATATGTAATGTGTTGTGGTAAATTACACACACACACACACAGATATTTAAGAAGTCTAATAATATTAATAAAATTTATAACACACTGAACTAACTCAGGCTGTTTTAGTTTTTAAAGTTAAATCTTTTGATAAATTTATTTTGTTCTGAACCAAATGTTTAGTTGGTCAGAACATAAGAAATATTATGGAGTCATAAATGGAATGCAAAATCATATGACATAATAAAATGGAAAATGTGTACTTAATTATTTCAAATGACTGGTAAATAGTAATTATATTAAGAAAGTCCCAGGAGAACTTATTTCTAGATATGCTGTTGGGATGGTGTCATCACTCCCAGTCTATGACTGCCAAACATTGTCCATTGACTTAAGGGATAAATACATAGTTTAATTTCCCAAATGTTATGGCTTTATTTGATGGTGAATTAGAGATAAATTAGTTGAAAATTTCGTTGGTGAAAGTCCAGCAGGCCAGATATAACTTATCTCGCCTGCGTCGATCTTGTACAGAAGTCTTGTGGCCCCACCTCTCCGTGCTGGGGGCAATATACGGCTGCTCTGACACAATGATAGACTGCTCTGGTCCACACTTGTATATATTACTACAGCATTTGACACCGCTTTGGTGCCAAATAGAAACTCACAGTTCAGAATTGAGAACACAGTTAAATTTACTAGCAAAACTCAGCTGAGCTGCTGGCCGTATGATGGCGTCCCACTATATAGTTATATTCTTATGGAATCAACACCACTATGGATTCAAACTGCGTCTCTGAACAGACTTATGTCAAATGGCAAACTTTCACCTCTCTATCCCGCTACTATAAAATGCGTTGACCAATCGCCGACTTCCCCCCTAACTTTCAAATTGCCAACCAAAAAGTCACTTCAGTCAAATCTCAGTCAAGTATGTATTACGGTCTGTTAGTCCGTCTGTCTCTACTTGTTTTTTCATAAAAACACACTTGGTTCTACATGCATTTCCTACACGAATCTGCTGCCTAAGTTATTTTTAGCTACAATGCTCCACCACATTCCCTCTTTTTAATTACAGCTCGATTTTTACGTTTGCATGCTCAAGGCCAAGATTTTGGAAACTTTTAGTGACATGGGTTAACAGTGCAGTCGCTCGTCTGATATGAACAATACAGTCTTTTGTCAATATCTTCCTTATTAGCTATCCGTCTGTATAATTGAAAGCATATTATTTCTCTGCTCAAGATGGGCTATCAAACTAGCTAGGTTTTATTTTCATAACTCTATTATTAAGAAAAAACATATTTTTTCTCAAGTTTAAATTTTGAAATTTGTTCGAGAACCTTCCCTCATGTGTTTTGCCGCGGCATTCAAATAAAGACCAAGTATCGAAAAACGTCCAAGAAATGACTGTCTCGAATAAGAGCCAAGGTCCTTTTCTTGTCCATTTCCTTACTTCTGTCAACTAGTGACGTGAATTTTTTTCCTTTCACCCCAATTGCGTCTTTTTTTGCCGTTCGAACTTCTAACACGTGTTCAGTCATATTTTTCCTTTTTTGTGTCCTCCGTTCTCTCCCGTCTACAAAGGGTAAACGTTCCGTCTGCACGTCTAACTAGATAATTTGAATGGTGGCGTTGGGAAAGGCTGGCATGGGCGAGCATGTCTCCTAGTATCTGACGCATTATTTTTAACCCTACATTTCATCGTTAAATTTGGAGATATTTTATCGTTGTATCATGGTGACATCATCATACATGTCCCCACCTGAGAACATGCACTGCGGCAAGTTCCAAAACCAGTGATACACATAGATAAAATTCCTCCTCACGCCTGCCACTACTCTAATCTTGATCACAGTGGTGCCGACTGAGGAAATCTGCACCGACATTCAATGACCCTGGGATATATTCGATAATAAACTGATAAGGTTGCAGTAATAAAGACCACCTCAACAATCTTGCGTTTTCATACTTAGCCTGAGATAAGAATACGAGGGGCTGATGGTCCGTCTGGACCACAAAAGTCCTACCATACAGATAGATTTGGAACTTCTTTATTGCCCAGATTAACGCTAAACATTCCTTTTCGCTTGTAGAATATCCTTGTTCCGCTTTATTCAATTTGCGGCTTGCATAAGCGACTGGGTTCAGTTCCCCATCGGGTGAAGATGACCTCTGCAACAAGGCCGCACCGAGGCCTACATTACTTGCATCTGTTCTCACCACAAAGTCCTGTGTCAAATCAGGCAATTTGAGAATAGGCTTGCTAGTGAGTTTTTCCTTTAATTCTTGGAAAGCCAATTCACATTGCGCAGTCAAAATAATTTTATCTGGAAGTCCCTTGCGAGTCAGATCAGTCAGAGGAGCACAAATAGAGTTAAAATTTTTGATATATTTTTGATAAAAACTGCATAACGACACGAATGATCGCACGTCCTTTTTTGTTTGTGGTCTAGGTGCTCTCTGCAGTTTTTCCAAGTTCTTGGGATCAGGGGTCATGTTTCCCTGATATACAGTGTGTCCCAAGAATTCCAACTCTTTGCATCCAATACAACATTTTGTTGGCCTAGCAGTTAAGTTCGCCTCCCTAAGCCTATCAAATAACATTTTTAGAGCGTCAATGTGTTCTTCAAATGTCTCTGTGGCGACGAGAATATCATCCATGAAATTCGTGATACATGGGTTATTCAGGGGATCCAACAATTTGCGCATCATCCTTGAAAATACACTCGGAGCATTTTTCAATCCGAATGGTAGCATGTTGAATTCATAATGTCCTTCCGATGTGCTAAACGCTAAATAAGGTCTCACTTCAGGCTTCACTGGAATCTGGTAATAGCCTTTACTAAGATCCACCTTTGAAAAGTATTTTGCCTTGTTTAATCTGGCAAATAACTGTTTTGTGTCTGGTAATGGATCCACTTGTCCTTCTGTGACAGCATTCAGTTTCCTGTAATCTATGCACAGTCTGTGTTCCCCAGACGGTTTTCTCAACAAAACGACACTGGAGCTAAAAGATGATTCACTGTGTGAAATAATCCCCTCCTTCAACAAATAATCTATTTCTTCCTTCAATGCCTTCTCCTTCGCGAACGGAATAGAATAGGCTCTCATACAGATTGGGTTTGAGTCTACCAGTTTCATGTCATACTGTAGCAAATTTGTATGTCCTGGTTTATCTGTTAATACATCTGTATGTTCCTCCAGAACCTGTTGAACTCTCTCCCTCTGATTTTTAGTCAGGTGCTTACTGACTTTTACTTGTGCCGCTGTTTCACAAGGATGTAATGGGTATTCATGCGAGGTGAGTGGTTCCTTTTGCATTTGAGTTGCGATAGCCAAGGTCAGTAAGGGGGTGCTTTCCTGGAGTGGTCTGTCCAGATACTTCTTTAAAAGGTTTACATGATAAACTTTCTCCTTCCCCTTTTTGTCAATTTTATAGTTTGTTCTAGACACCTTCTCTAGAACCGTATATGGACCTTGCCATCCAATTTGTAATTTATTCTGGCTGCCGGGTAGTAGAAGAAGCACCTTCTCTCCCACAGCTAGTTCTCTGTCCTTTGCCTTCCTATTAAAATATGCTGCATGTTTCTTCCTGGCTTGTCTCAAATTATCATTTGCCAGTTTCCATCCAGCTTTCAGACGAGTGGTCAGTTCGTTCACGTATTGATAAGATGAGGTAACAGTCTCTTCTGCCTTCTCATCTGTCCAGGTCCTTAATAGTGCTTCTAATGGACCTTTTATTGGCCTCCCAAATAGCAGAGTTGCGGGAGCCATCCCGGTTGAACTATGTGGTACCTCCCGATACGCAAACAACGCGGCGGGCAGGAATTGATCCCACAGATCCGGTTTTTCGTGTGCCAGCTTCCTCAGGATAGAAATGAGAGTCCCATTAAACCTCTCTACCTGGCCGTTCCCTTGCGGATGGTACGGACTACAATGAAAGTGTCTGGCTTGAAATAGCTTAAAAACTTCTTCCGTTAGTTTCCCCTTGAACTGAGAGCCATTATCAGTCAAGATTTGATGCGGGAATCCTAATCTTGTGAATATTGTAAGTAGTGCCTCTGCTACATGTTTTGAATCAATTGATGGCAGGGCTACCGCCTCTCCCCACATAGAACAAGTGTCCACCAGAGTAAGGATGTAACTGTTCCTCCTCTTGGTCCGAGTGAGAGGTCCTACAATATCCACTGCAACCCTCTCAAAAGGTGTTCCCACTATGGGCATTTCCCCTAGAGTTGCAGGAGCAGTCCAGTGCTTTGGAGCTACCCTTTGACATTCTGGACAGGATTTGACATATCTTTTTATATCCTCCGTTATCCCTGGCCAGAAGTAATGACAAGCTATACGCTGTCCTGTGGCGCTGATCCCCATGTGACCACTGAAGGGAATCGCATGCCCGAGTTCCATCACTTTATCCCTATATGAAGTGGGAAGAACCAGCTGGTTGTGACCATTTGTTCCAGTTCCGGCCTTCCTGTATAATAGTTTGTTCTTCATAAAATATTCTCCCTTGCTTGGAGGTGTGTGGCATTTGGGCAATTTTTTAAAACATGGCTTGAGTGTCCTATCCTCAGCCTGCGCCTTCCTCATCTCCTCTGGATGAGCATTTATAGGTTCACCTTCTTCCTCCTTTTTCTGTGACCTGGTCTGCACTGTCGCCATGATCACAGGTCTCTCGGGATTCCCCAAGAAGACGTATCTACACCCCAATATCAGAGGGTAGATTGGTTCATCTATCACTGCTGCTCTGATTTCTCCTTCCACATAGCGAGTTTTCACCGTTATCCTTGCGATGGGAAGTGTCATGAGTGGTATGTCCTTAGTCGCCCCTTGTATTTCCACTGTTTCTGTGGTATACTGACTTGGGTCCACTAGGCTAGACTTCACAACTGAATCATAATCCAAACCTGTATCATAAAGGCACCTTATGGTGACCCCATTACAAATAACATCCTCACAAACTGGGGGGTGATAAGGTTCCTGCTGTCCATTAGGATTAACCTTTAATCTTTGAGTCCCCGACTTCATTGCAGCAATGTTTGAAGGTTTCCTTCTACAAAATTCGGTGTTATGGTTATCTTTCTTGCACCATTTGCACCATCTTTTTCCTTGGTTAAACGGTTTTCTTTCATTGTATTTTTGGTCATTGAACTGTGAGTTTCTGTCTCGATAGTCATTTCTTGGCCGTTCAAAGTTTGTCCTGCCTTTATTACCCTGTTCTCTATTTTCAAATTTATTAAATGGCTGTGGAGCTTTAAAAGTTTCTATGTGCTTCTTTTTAGTGCCACTTACCTCTGCCTGGGCTGCCTGATACCTCTCAGCGACATTTAAAACCTCCCCCAACTTCTCTGCACCTTGTTCCATGAGAAATTTTCTCATGTCTGGAGCCATGGACTCTCTCAATTGCTCTATCATGATCATCTCTTTAAGATCTTGGGTCTTCCCCAGAGCAGTCCATTTCTCCAAATAGGTTTCCAGTCTGGCAGAGAATTGGTGGTATGTCTCCCCAGACAACAGTTTGGCATTTCTAAATTTCTTACGATAAAATTCACCATTTTTTTCGTACCTCAATAACAAAGCCTGCTTTAACATGTCATAATTGTCTTGGTCTTCTCTGTTCATTTTTGCGAAGACTTCATAAGAAGTACCTCTCAGTCCCTGTGATAACTTTAAACTCCACCTCTCTCTCTCTAACCCATATGTAGTAGCTAATAATTCAAAACGACTGAGGTACCCCTCGATGTCATCGTCTTTTTCAACAAAATGGTCTAAATGAAACCCCATAGCTGAGTTTGAGGCACCCTGACTAGCTGCAGCATCTGAGGCAAAAGGGCTGGCACCATTTTCAGGAGCCTGGCCTTGTAACTCCAGCTCCCTTAGTCGTAATTCGTGCTCCCTTTGCAACCTTCTATCTTCTGCTTCCCTTTCGGCCTTTTTATCTTCTGCTTCCCTTTCGGCCTTTTTATCTTCTGCTTCCCTTTGCTGTCGTTTTTCTTCTTTGTCAGCCTCAAGCTGCAGCCTCTTAAGTTCTCTATCAGCCTCAATTTGTAACCTCTTCTCTTCAGCTACCTTCCTATCTTCCCTTTCAATATACTTGTCACATTCAGCAGTTACATACTGAATTAAAGCCTGACCATCCATTCCCATATCCTTCGCCGTTAGCACAGCAGCTGATCTGAACTTTGCTAACTCAGCCATCACACAAAATAACAATGATCAAGGTAAAATTCCAACCAATCAATAACTAAAGTAATTCTAATTAGCCAGTTAACTAATTAATTACCACTGGCTGTGAAGATTCACCAACTTTTATTTTCACTTTCAATTTTAAGGGACACTTTTAATTTTTACAATTTGTTCCCCTGATTTAATTCTCCCACCAGGAGATCCTAATATTACTGATAAGCTAATTATCCCTGGACAAGACCCCAATATATGTAGTGGATTTTGATGGTAATGTATGGTTGATGTCACCTAGTGTGATGTATGAGGTCAGCTGTGAAGGCTCCTGAAATAAATGTAGATGTGAATTACAGAAGGCCCTTCTTACTACCACTTACGACCTCACACATATCTTTTTTACTAATGAATGTGGCTACGTTAAAAGTCTAGGGTACTGATATGTAATGTGTTGTGGTAAATTACACACACACACACACACACAGATATTTAAGAAGTCTAATAATATTAATACAATTTATAACACACTGAACTAACTCAGGCTGTTTTAGTTTTTAAAGTTAAATCTTTTGATAAATTTATTTTGTTCTGGACCAAATGTTTAGTTGGTCAGAACATAAGAAATATTATGGAGTCATAAATGGAATGCAAAATCATATGACATAATAAAATGGAAAATGTGTACTTAATTATTTCAAATGACTGGTAAATAGTAATTATATTAAGAAAGTCCCAGGAGAACTTATTTCTAGATATGCTGTTGGGATGGTGTCATCACTCCCAGTCTATGACTGCCAAACATTGTCCATTGACTTAAGGGATAAATACATAGTTTAATTTCCCAAATGTTATGGCTTTATTTGATGGTGAATTAGAGATAAATTAGTTGAAAATTTCGTTGGTGAAAGTCCAGCAGGCCAGATATAACTTATCTCGCCTGCGTCGATCTTGTACAGAAGTCTTGTGGCCCCACCTCTCCGTGCTGGGGGCAATATACGGCTGCTCTGACACAATGATAGACTGCTCTGGTCCACACTTGTATATATTACTACAGCATTTGACACCGCTTTGGTGCCAAATAGAAACTCACAGTTCAGAATTGAGAACACAGTTAAATTTACTAGCAAAACTCAGCTGAGCTGCTGGCCGTATGATGGCGTCCCACTATATAGTTATATTCTTATGGAATCAACACCACTATGGATTCAAACTGCGTCTCTGAACAGACTTATGTCAAATGGCAAACTTTCACCTCTCTATCCCGCTACTATAAAATGCGTTGACCAATCGCCGACTTCCCCCTAACTTTCAAATTGCCAACCAAAAAGTCACTTCAGTCAAATCTCAGTCAAGTATGTATTACGGTCTGTTAGTCCGTCTGTCTCTACTTGTTTTTTCATAAAAACACACTTGGTTCTACATGCATTTCCTACACGAATCTGCTGCCTAAGTTATTTTTAGCTACAATGCTCCACCACATTCCCTCTTTTTAATTACAGCTCGATTTTTACGTTTGCATGCTCAAGGCCAAGATTTTGGAAACTTTTAGTGACATGGGTTAACAGTGCAGTCGCTCGTCTGATATGAACAATACAGTCTTTTGTCAATATCTTCCTTATTAGCTATCCGTCTGTATAATTGAAAGCATATTATTTCTCTGCTCAAGATGGGCTATCAAACTAGCTAGGTTTTATTTTCATAACTCTATTATTAAGAAAAAACATATTTTTTCTCAAGTTTAAATTTTGAAATTTGTTCGAGAACCTTCCCTCATGTGTTTTGCCGCGGCATTCAAATAAAGACCAAGTATCGAAAAACGTCCAAGAAATGACTGTCTCGAATAAGAGCCAAGGTCCTTTTCTTGTCCATTTCCTTACTTCTGTCAACTAGTGACGTGAATTTTTTTCCTTTCACCCCAATTGCGTCTTTTTTTGCCGTTCGAACTTCTAACACGTGTTCAGTCATATTTTTCCTTTTTTGTGTCCTCCGTTCTCTCCCGTCTACAAAGGGTAAACGTTCCGTCTGCACGTCTAACTAGATAATTTGAATGGTGGCGTTGGGAAAGGCTGGGATGGGCGAGCATGTCTCCTAGTATCTGACGCATTATTTTTAACCCTACATTTCATCGTTAAATTTGGAGATATTTTATTGTTGTATCATCATCACACTGATCTCCTGGGTAGTGAGATCAGATACCTAGCCTTCTCGGATAAAAGCAAAAAAATAGGAGGGTCCATGTGCAAGTTGCACTCGTTAAAAATCCCTCGGCAGTTGGAAATCGTAAAGAGTAGGTCATATGGGCAACGGCCTGGCAAAGTTTAAGAATTAGGAAACCTACCCACCACAGAAATATATATAGAGGGTGTGATTCCTGTATACAAATATTGTGATCCTCGCCAGTGCTACAGAGTTTGTGCACTGTGCTGAAATCTTCCTTGTGGAATCTAAGGGAAGAATCACAGCACTGATGGAGTTGTCCGTGTGCAATGAAGATGGTCCTTAAAACCAAACCTAACTGTTGCTTGAGGCATGTCATCCTAGTTGAGTAGCATGAGGGTTGCCAACTTCACGTAACACAAGTTGCTACAAGAGCATGTGAATGTTTTGTGCAAGCTTCATTCAAGAGAGCCAACTACTTGTGCAAGCTTCATTCAAGAGAGCCAACTACAGTGGGGGTACCATGCTCCGTAGGGAGTGAAAAGGAAAATGATGATGATGACTTAAATGCTTGCGATAAAATAAAATAAGTGAATACCATATATACTTTAGTATAGGTCGATCCGACAGTAAGTTGATCCTTTGACTTTAGGACTTTAATAGCTTACAAAATGAATGACCTGATTATGAGTCAAAAGAGTTTTTCTACGATTCCAAATTCCTGCATTTCACTGGAATTTCTATGGTTTTCTGCAAATTCTATCACTTTCAGCATAACCCTATTCCGTTTAAAACGCTTGAAATCGCCCGCCCGGAGGTCTGGGTATTTAGCGATACCTGAGGTATAAACAGATTTCCGGCACATGTAAAGCTTCACTTTTCTGAATATTTTTAGTAGAATCTATCTATATAATTTTTTTCATGAGTTTTTATAAGCTATGGCTTTTTGAGCAGTTGAATATTTGCTTTGGTATCTGAGAAGTAACTTGTTATTGGATCAGGACGCAAATGATGTGCAGAATCAGATATGGATATTGACCGATTTAGACTGACAGTGTCACTGATGAAAGTGAATCTCATGAAAGAAGTAATGGTATTGATGATAGATTAAACAAAGCGCACTCCAGTTGAAATCTGTGTCTTTGTAGGAATTCAGACATGTATTACTTAAGATATTTTGAAGAAAAATATTTAATGAAGCAAACAGTTTACAGCTGAAAGATACCAGTGTGTGGGGGGGGGGCAGCATCACTGTCTGGTTTGATGATGTTAATTTATATTCATAGCAGGGAGGGTTAAATGTTTGAGATCCTCACATGTGAGTCTAGTATTTTGTAGATGCGCATTTGAGTAAAAGTAAGGTAAAGGATCCCATTACACACCCATTGAGGCATATTGGGAATATGGTGTTAGGCCAATATTTTATTGACCATCGGCACACTAGGGGTGACGTGGTCAACATCACTCCAGCCACCTTAACCTTCCCAGAGTTGCTCTGGTACCCAGTTGGGGCTGGGTCGACCCAGGAGCCGTTTGCGGCCTAAAAAAATCCCACCTCATCTGGGGATCGAACCATAGACCACTGAGCTAGGAAGCCAGTGCACTAACCACTATACTACCGCGGCTCATTTGAGTGCATCTAAGTTATTAATTATTTGCGTACGACCGTGCACCATTCTTATACGGGCATGGCACGGTTTGTCGTGGTGATCTGTTGCTATTCAGCAAATGTACTTGAGGCAGATCCTGATATCCTCCGTCTTGTATAGACATGAATTTTTTCGTGTGCTTATCCTTAGTTCAGAAAAGACACTGTCATTTAGTAATTATAATCATCTATAAGATGAAGATGCCGTTCTTGATGAGAAAATACCAAGACTTGCTTGATTTGAATATTTAGCCAGAAAACGGCTTATTTTTAAGTATCTTGCCTCCGATACTTCGTCTCCTGTAAACATTATGGCAGAGCTTCAGTTTGACCAGATATGTCAAATTGCTAGTGCGTCCCCTCTAACGCTAGGAGCTGATTGAAGCGTAAAGGAATATATAACTATGTGAAGAATATGAACGGTCAATTCGACAGAACCATGTATACTACCAAGCCGTTAACCTTGACGTCGTAACGGCGAGTGCTGTCAATCAACGTCCATGTTGATTATTATATATGCCAATGTATATACTGTCAGAACCATATCGATCAACTGCACTTGCACATGATGTCATAGTCTTTTCTGTAATAAATCGTATCGTCATTCACGTTCAACAATAGGTCCAGTATGCCTTACTTACCAGTTGGTCAGTCTTATGACCCAATCGTTACTGTTACGTTTGACGTGTCATCATTATCCATAATGAAGCGACGGCCCACAACAACATTCACACCATAAGTCACCAATATCAGAAACGCATCGGTAACAGATGAATACTTTTTTTTGACTCGACTATAGGTCGGGGCTACAATTTTTAAAGTCCAAAATATGAATAAATTTCTCGACTTATACTAGAGTATTTTCGGTATATTTCTGTTGTTCCTATTTACAGTAACATTCTGTGTATTCTTTGACTTGAAAAAGAAGTTGTTGCTTTCAGTGATTAATAAAATCAAAGATAATTTACTCTTGTCTAATGTAGCAAAATGTAAAGATGCTGTATATTTTAGACATTGTGATGTAGTAAAGATATTTCTGCTACACATATATTTTGTGACAGTATTGTCCTTGCACTGTTTCAGAAAAGAATGGATGTAAATTTTCGTAAACGGCTGCAGCGGCGTTTGTACTATGGAGACATGGCGAACTTGGATATGCCATCATTTCCTTTGACTGGTTAGTTATTTGAATGATTGCTATTTATGTATTATTAACTTTAGTTGTGTGATTGAGTGATTTTGTTGTTGTTATTGTTGTTGAGTAATTATACTCACCATCATTACCCTTCAGGTTGCCAAGAAGTATGGCCAGCTAAATCCTCCTGTCCCTTGCCAACTGCTCAATGTCTTTCCATGTCTCCTTTATCCCTTTTATTTCTTTCTTTAGTTTTTTTTTTTTAGGTCACCCTCTACCATCCTTATCCTGGGGATTCTGGAACATGGACCGTCTTGTAATGCTATCAACAGGTTTTCTCAATTTGTGTCCTATCCATGACCAGCATTTTCTTCTCATTTCTTGTTCCATTGGCAGCTGTCTGGTTTTTGTTATCAGCTCCACATTTGGGATCTTGTACCCAGTGGCTTAACTAGGATGTGGCAGGTGAGGCACCATTTTATTGTTTAAAAATGCAAAAATTACGCTTGTTATTAATGACAGTCGAATTGATCCCACTTCACATGTATGTGTTGGTATGTGCAATTGTAGGATATCATGTTTATAAAATTTGTACGATGCAGTTTTTGTAAACAAAATCTAAAGTTGGCTTTATTCAAGGGATGTAACTTATCCTCGTCCCTATCAAAAGGAAACAGTCAAACAGCAACAACAACAAAATTATAACATATACTGCTAAAAAAAAAGTTAAAGGCCACTTTCAATTTTTAGGTCATTTCAACTAAGCTGTTTTTTTTTTAACAGTCAAAAAAGTTTTGCTGCATTTTGTTGCATGCTTAAACAATGTTTGTTAATCTGACAATAAATCAAATCTGTGTTACGTGTGTGTACCTTCAAGGTCAATCAAATGTACGTGGTGGAAAGGGAAATAATGCATGTTTGAAAATGCTTCCTATGGCAGAGCCTGTTGATAACATTGCTGAAATTTGCTTTTCACGTGCAAGTCGTGACTATAGTGAACACATGTCACCCACTTTTCAGAAGGAACGGGCAATGGGTATGTTTGTAACATTTACCTTGGAGGTACACACACGTAACACAGATTTGATTTATTGTCAGATTAACAAACATTGTTTAAGCCGGATCCGGCCCGCCAACCAGTTTTGACCGGCCCGCCAACCTGTTTTGGCCGGCCTCTTATTGTTGATTGAAGCCACACTCTTCACAATGAAATAACACACAAATGTATGTTTTAAATAAATACATGTCATATTACAAATTACAAAACAAATTAAAACAACAGATTCAGTATATTTTTTTTTACAGTAATTTCAGTCCGAAGACTGGTATACATGTCTAGGCAGATGTGCAGTACAGTAGTTTGCCGTTGCTTTCTGTACATGGTTCATTATATATGTAAAACTAAATCTCAGAACGTTATTTTTTAAAGATTTTATAGGTCTGGCCCTCTGGTGTTACCCTTTACCATAATCTGGCCCTCGGCCAACCTTAGCTTGGCCACCACTGTTCTAGACTGTCCCTTCAGCCCCAACAGTTTCAATAAATCATACACTGATGCAGCCACAAGCCCTCTTGCGCCCACTTCAACCGCCATGACCCTTGCACTGAATCCATCGTGTCTCAGATCCGCGGCCAGATCGCTATACTTGGCCGCTTTGAATGAATGTTGCTCGTCTAATCTGGATTCAAATGGCACGGTCAGTTCAATCAGTATGACCTGAAGCGTTGCTGAAGAATGAAGCACTATATCCGGCCATCTCCGCGATTTTCTGATACTCTCTGGATATGCCCCCCGTCCAGGTAGGTCTACCGCCATCTCCCAGTCGTTTGTACAGTCAAGAAGAGATGGTAAACTGCTACCAGGTTTACTCGGTTTGGGGTGTGCTGACTTTCCTGCCCTCAGAAAGTATGTATTTGTGGTGTCTGGCCGGACTTTGCTATTCGCTTTCATTCTTGCCTGATCTATTGTCGCAGCAAGCTCATTTAGCACTTTGTTATGGCGCCAAGTGTATCGTCCTTGCCCTAATGCCACCTTACACGCTGAGAGCACGTGTTCAAGTGTCTGCCTCCCCTGGCACAGGGGGCACTGCTCATTATCTGACTTTCCCCATTTCAGAAGGTTGGTGGCCGACGGCAGCAGGTCATACATTGATCTAACCATGAAGCTGAGCCTAAGAGGTGCCATATGCCATATATCATTCCATGTCAAGGACCTCTGCAGGGCTCCTTCCCATGTAGTCCATTGGCCTTGTTGGACCTGCTGCACTGCTTTTAGCAACCTTTTATCATTCTCAGCTCCTCGTATCTCCTGAACTACCATGTCTCTGCGTTCCCTGCTTGATGCCTTGGACCACCAGCGGATGTCACCATGCCCAAATCCCCGTCTATTCGTTTGTGTGTATCCGATTACCTCTCTCAGTTTGAGTGACTCTTCAGCAGCCTCAACAGCTTCTTCCACTCTCCACTTCCTTCCCGTTTTCAGTGTGGGCTGAATGGACTTAACCACGGCATCAGCTGACTCGCGTAGCATCATTGCAAGCCTTGCTTTTCCAACTTTGTACTCTTCAACAACTGACTTGAAGGGAAGCAGAAGTTTTGACTTTTTGCAGTACAGTGCTACATCTGACAGACCTGGTGGTACCCCTAGCCATTTTCTCATGAACTTGTTGACCTTCTGCTCTATAGCTTCCACTGTACTTGTGCTTATTTCATATATAAGCAGTGGCCACAGCAACTTCGGTATCAACATGAACTGGAGGCACCACAGTTTGAACTTTCCCAGGAGTCTGCTTTGGTCTATGATCTGTAGTCCTCTGTCTGCCATTTCTATTGTCTGTTGCACTGCCTTCGAGTCTTTTAAATAGGCATCGTACACCCTGCCAAGACTTTTAACAGGTTCCTCAATGACAGTAGGGATTCTTTGGCTGGAAACCGTGAATATGACCTCTGCTATCTTCCCTTTCCTGACTGATAGGCTTCTCGACTTCTTGGGTTTGAAGCTCATTCTGCATCAGCTGACTAGTTCATCCAGGCGTGCTAAAATCCTCCGGGCCTGATGTTCATCTGACGTCAGAATTGTTGTGTCATTCATGAATGCTTTCAGCTGTGGCATGTGACACATTCCACCGAGCTTTGGACCTATAGCCATTCCTTCAGCCGCATTGAGGATTACCTGCATAGCCATGACGAATAGTATCGGAGAGATGGTACATCCCATCGCAATTCCAACTTCAAGGCCAATCCACTTCGTTGTGTACTCTCTGGTTGAAAATCTGACAGAAAACCCTGCGAAATACAGCTTCAGCATTGCTGCAATCTCTTGTGGAACATGATACATTTCTAGGGCCTGCCACAACATCTGGTGTGGAACGGATCCATAAGCATTCGCTAGATCCAACCAGATTACATGGAGGTTTGTTCTGTCAGACTTTGCCTTTTGGATTGCTTCCCAGATCATTGTGGCATGCTCTAGACATCCTGGTGTACCTGGGATACCACCTTTCTGAATGGTAGTGTCAATGTACCCATTTTCCAGGAGGTATGTAGTGAGTCTTTTCACCATTACTGAGAAGAATATCTTCACTTCCACATTGAGTAGTGAGATTGGCCTGAACTGACTGATGTCTGTGGAATTTTGTTCCTTCGGGATGTAGACTCCGTTTGCCTTTCTCCATTCCTTGCTTACGAGTTGGGTTTTCCACGCATTCTTCAGTAAAAGGAGCAGTCGTTTGAGAACCTCAGGGCATCTTTTATACACCACATATGGAACACCATTAGGACCTGGAGCTGACTTGCACTGAGCTTTCTGGACAATGCTTTCTACCTCTTGCACCGTTGGGGGCTTGGTGTTAAATTCAGCTCCTGGCTTACCCGGCCATTTAAGGCCTGCCATGCTGCTGAGCGGCTCATTTTTGCGACCATCTGAATATGTCATTCTAAGGTGTTCTTCCAGGTCTTCTTTCCTGATGTTTAGCGTACCTGATCGTGGCTGCTCAAACAGTTCTTTGGCAAACTTGAAGGGCTCCCTAAAGAATCTTTCCCTATCCCTTCGAGTCTTCCTTCTCTTCCTGCACAACCTTTCCGCTCTACAAAGGGCATTATGTTGGCCTTTCAGGTGCTCCCAAACTTGCCGTAACCCTTCCTTCTCTGTGGCAACTGCGTTCTTGAACAGTTTTCGGGCATGCTTCTTCTGTTTCCTGATTTCTTCTATTTTAATTTGTCTTCTACTTTTCCGTGGTGGGTTACTTTCCCTTGCCTCCCTCACTCCGAACACTTTGCGACAGTGCAGATATATTATGTCGCCGAAGATTTCCAGCTTCTTCTCCAAAGTTAGCTGCTTCAGGCTGTTATCCAACTCTTTTGCCAAGGCTTCGTCCAGCTGTTCCCAAAGCCCTTTTGCACTGGCAGGTGGAAACTTTATTACATCTCTCTTCCCGTCCAAGAAGTGTGTGAGATCATCATCTGGCAGATCAACTTGAATGTACTCAGCACTGTGGATTGACTCCTGGCTGCGTTCTTCTAACGTCTTATCCGTCGAGACAGAGCGCTGTTGATCGCCCCCTGATGACCTCCCACACCCCTTTTTCGTTCTGTGGATTTTCATTCCTCTCTGAGTAGAGAATTCCCTACCACAGGCACATGGAAATTCCAGCCGTTGTTCAGAGCTCGAAGTCCGTGTAACGGGTCTGGTCGATTCCATTGAGGCGCCTGTGGATTCATCATCCTCCCCCCTTTCGGTGAATCCTGGGGCCATTTTTGGGCCCTATAGCAATTGAATACAGCTTACGGGGTGCTAACCCGGTCAGCCGGTTTCTAGTCTTTCCCAGTGTCATCTGTCTTTCCAGAAGTCAATCGGTCTTTTCCCGATCGTCACTGGTTTGACCATGCAACTATGATAGGAAACTCTTTACAGAGCGATACAACAGGAAGCAATCTGATCATCAGAAGAAGTCCCCCCATCCGACAAGTGTTTTGGCCCGATTACTCCTTTACACTCTAAGGGGGGCGTATATATATATATATATACGTATGTACACACAGATATATATATATATATATACGAGGGGCGTTCAGAAAGTAATGCACCACATCGTTTTTCTCAGGAGCTGTTTATTCAAAAAGCATGAAATTTATACACACTATACATGGATATGTCATGTAAACATCGGTATTATTCAACATAATTCCCATCAACTTGTACGGCTTTATGCCAGCGCGAAACAAGTGCATGTATTCCTAGCCCGTACCAGATTTTGTCTCGATCATGTAGCCATTTCTTTGCTGCATGAATCACTCCTTCATCATCTTCAAACCTTGTCCCTCGGAGTGCATCTTTAAGTGGACCAAATAGATGAAAATCAGAGGGTGCCAAATCGGGACTATAGGGTGGATGGGGTAGTACAGTCCAACCCAATTTGGTGATTGCTTTCCGTGTTGCCAGACTTGTGTGAGGGCGCGCATTGTCGTGAAGGAGAAGCAGGTCTGCTGGATTCTTGTGCGGCCGAACTCTGCGAAAACGTTGATTGAGTTTTTTCAATGTCTTAATGTAAGCTTGCGAATTGATTGTCTCTCCTCTTGGCATAACGTCCACAAGAATCACACCTTCAATGACCCAAAAAACAGTGATCATGACCTTTCCAGTTGAAGGAATTGTCTTGAATTTCTTTCTTCTTGGTGATTGCGGATGATGCCACTCCATTGACTGTCTTTTTGTCTCAGGTTCAAAATGATGTGCCCAGGTTTCGTCACCTGTAACGATCGTAGCCAAAAAGTTCTCTCCATCAGCATTGAAACGCTCCAACAATTCAGAAGAAATTGCTTTCCTTTGCAATCGGTGGTCATTTGTGAGACTTCGAGGAACCCATCTTGCGCAACCTTAGAAAATCCGAGAGTTTTTATAACTGCGTTTGCACTACCAATGCTGACTGACAGCTGTAAGGCCAATTGTTGAATAGTGATTCCCCATCGAGGCCAGCTCCTTGACGTGGAGATGGGGCTCAAGTACAGCCATCAGCGGCTGAAAAACCAAGACTGGCCAGGCCCTCCTAGACTCGAGCAAGACCACAGTCTGCCCTAGCAAGTCAAGGTGCTGAAGACGGAGGCAACCAGCCAAGAGGCGCACCACAGCAATCAGGATGCCATGCACATGCGCTATGGGAAGTATGCCTATATCTGCGAAACGTTATGGTACTCTCCCTGTGACGGACACCCAGGCAGGTGCAGTGCCGGGCCCTCTGCCTCGGAAGGGCCCAACCCCTACTACTGGGGGTCCTTCTCAATTGCCCCATGGAGCCAGGAGGCATGAGAATAGAGCTACTGGCCAAGCAAAGAAAAGACCATTTAAAATAATGCACTGGAATGCTGAAGGCGTCAATAGTAAAAAAGACGGCTACAGCAAAAAATTAGAGCTCGAAAATATCTTGAATGAAGAGCAAGTAAATGTATGTTGCTTGCAAGAAACCCACCTCAACAAAGACATAGCCTTCAAAATCAGAGGCTACCAGTGCTACCGATCTGACCGAATAGACAGGCGAAAAGGTGGAATACTGACACTCGTGAGGAATAACATGAGTGCATGTCAGCTTGAAACATAGGGAGGGGGCGGAATACCAGATGCTTCATCTCAGGACAGAAAGTTCAGAATTCCACCTGCTCAACTACTACTGTCCGAGCGACCGCCCACTGGCACTAGATACAATCCCAGCAAAAGAAAGACTGATTGTATGCGGAGACTTCAACAGCCACTCACAGAGCTGGGGCTATGATCACATGGACAGGAGAGGTGAGGAGCTTGAAAACTGGCAGGATGACAATGGGCTTATCCTGATTAACCAGCCAATCGACCCACCAACCTTCTACTCGAGATCATGGCACACCACCTCTACACCAGACCTGGCATTCCACTCACCCGGCTTGGAGTGGAACACCACACGCATTGTAGGGAAACAACTTGGAGGCAGCGACCACCGGCCAGTCTTCCTAATTGTGGAAAATGAACTTGTCAAGGAGAGCAGCACTCTCTCTAGGTGGAACTACAAGAAGGCAGACTGGACAATGTACCAGCACCGTACTAGTATACTGGCTAGAGATCTGACTGTAGACAAAGACATCAATAAGCTAGTCGATGAATTCAGCAGATGCATATTACAGGCTGCTCGTGAAACAATACCTAGAGGGGCTCGTAAGCACTACAAACCATATTGGAATAGTGAACTAGAGCAGCTGCACAACGACGTGGAAACATCTCGAAAGCAGGCAGAGACCAGTCCATGCCAAGAACACCACAATAACTACCAGCAAGCTAAGGCCAAATTTCAAAGGGCCAAGTTGCAGGCCAGGCGAAGAAGCTGGAAGGAGAAAACAGAGTCCTTGAACTTCGAAAGAGATACGAGGAAACTGTGGAAGCTGGTAAAACAACTTAACGATGAAGGTACAGAGAGAAACTCAAGGATTGCTCTGTACAAAGATGGAAACATCCTCATGGGAAAACAGGCAGCTGATCACTTTGCAGACTCCTTTGCTAAAGACAACAACATCGAAGTTAGCCCAGAGAAGCAACAGGAGACTCGTGAGAAACAACAACACGCAGGACGAGATGGAACCATACCTGAAGTTATGGAGGCACCAATCACATTCAGAGAACTGGAGCTTGCAATATCCAAATTGAAAATGAGAAAGTCGCCAGGAGTTGATGGAGTGTCCAATGAAATGATTAAGAACTTGGGAACCGCAGCAAAAACAAAGCTGCTGCAGATCTTCAATATCTGTTGGAACTCAGGCAGAGTTCCACAGACCTGGAGGGAAGCAATCATGATACCACTCCTAAAACCAGGAAAAGACAGTTCCACTGCCTCCAGCTACAGACCAATCAGCCTTACAAGCTGCCTCTGCAAAACAATGGAACGTATCATCAACCTCAGGCTACAGTGGTACCTTGAAAGTGAAAACCTTCTTGTACCACAGCAGGCGGGCTTTAGGCAGTGTTATTCCACCGAAGATCAGGCAACTTACCTTTCCCAAGAGATTGAGGATGCGTTCCAAGATAAGAAACTGGTACTAGCAGCATGGATAGATCTAAGGAAAGCATTTGACAAGGTTTGGAAAGAAGGGCTTCTGAAGAAACTGAGAAATTGTAGAGTGAATGGTAAGATGTACAAATGGGTGAAAGCATACTTGCATAACAGAAGAGCCCGAGTACAACTAGATGGCCTCAAGAGTAAGAAAATTCTACTGCGTCATGGCGTCCCTCAGGGAGGGGTTCTGTCCCCCACACTTTTCCTAGTCTACATCAACGACCTGGTTGCTGAACTACCACATGGAATGAAAGTGGCAATGTACGCTGATGACCTGGTAATATGGTGCACAGATGAGCATGCAACAGTGGCCACCAAACTGCTACAAAGAGCTATAGATGCCTTAACCTCATGGGCAAATAGATGGTGTGTCAGCATCAACACAGACAAGTGCAGCACTACGCTCTTCACCCTCTCTCCCAAACAAAAAGCTGGTGTCATCAAGATAAACGAAGAGCTCCTGAGAGAAGATAAACAACCCACCTATCTCGGAGTTACATTCGATGATAGGCTGACATGGAAGCAGCACATCAACAAGGCAGCAACAAAGGCCAGGAGGAAGCTAGCCATCCTGAGAAAACTAAGTGGAACCACATGGGGAGCCAGCGGGAAAATACTTAGTAAAGTTTACCAGCAGGGCATACGACCACACCTGGAATATGGGTCAGCTGCGTGGTGTCCAGCATCAAACACCACATTACAAGAGCTAGATAAGGTGCAAAACCAGGCGCTTAGGGTCATCACGGGGGCAATGAAATCAACGCCTATAGTGGAGATGGAGAAAATGGGGAGGATACAAGCACTGAGAGAACGCAGAGACACGAAAGTGCTAACACAGGCAGAAAAGTTCCTCTGTATGCCGAGCCATCCAATGAAGGACAGATTCCAAAACCTAGCAATGGGGCGACTGAAAAGAAGCAGCTTTATCCACCAGGCCAAACGATTTCGTAGACAAACCTCAGACCTGCCTGAAGTTAACAGCCCCCTAAAGTCTGTGCCAGAACAAACCCCTTGGAGAGAGGAGCATGGACTACCAGTACACATCCACACAAAAGTGAAAGGAATATTCGACAGGGATGAACAGAACAGCGTGCAACGTAGGACAGTCACTCTCAGTTTCCTGGATGATGAATACCCACAGGACCTCTGGGTCCGAGTATACACGGATGGGTCAGCACAGAATGCAGTAAAGAATGGAGGAGCAGGAGTGTACATAGAATACCCAAACAACACTAGGGATACGGTCAGAGTACCAACGGGGAAATTCTGTAACAACTATGATGCAGAAGTCCAGGCAATCAAGGTGGCAACTGAGAAACTACTGAACACCAATCTCGGTCCACAGCCTGTAGTATTCCTGACAGATGCAAGATCAGCACTCCAAGCACTTCAGTCCAGAAAATTGCCAGGTATACAAGCCCTACTTTCTGAACTGTGCAACCAGCGCAGGGTCGCCATGCAGTGGATACCGTCTCATTGTGGAATACCAGGAAACGAGAGAGCAGACGGACTGGCTAAAGAAGGTGCTGCAGACGAGCAACCGGATGTACCAGTTACGTACCATCAGAAGAAAAAGATGATCAAATCTATCAGAAAGCCACCAACATCAACGCAGGATGACTACCAAGCTATGAACAGATCAGAACAAATAGTCATTCTGCGCCTCAGAACAGGACACAACCGCCTCCGCAGCCACATGTATACAAAATTCAAGATTGGCAATTCAGCCATGTGTACATGTGGACAGGCACCCCAGACTGCGGAGCACGTACTTCAAGATTGCCCCGAATATGATATATTGAGGCAAACCCACTGGCCCAGAGAAACAACACTGGAAGCAAAACTATATGGACCTCTGTATGAACTACAAAAGACAGTGACGTTTATACAAGAAACAACATTGCAGATATAGACAATATATTTCAAGCGAACGAAAGAAGAAGAAGAAGAATAATGATTCGCCTATCAGTAAGAATAATGCCCTCAGCGCATTTCTGCGTTGGTGGCTGTGGCAGGACGTCCACAGCGCGGCTGATCAAGCAGCTCCTTATCTCAACTTCCTGATTCTTTGATTCTCTGAACCCAGCGACTGACTGTACTCCTGTCGACTGCAAAACTTCTATACACATCACATAGACGCTTGTGAAAATTCACAACAGTTTCCTTCTCTGCAACGAGAAATTCTATCACAATTCTCTGTTTATAACGCAAGTTGCTAACACGCTCCATTTCAACGGTTTAGGGCAGCCGTATTATTTGGACGATTGCGGTGCAATTTGGTGCACACAATTGGCACATGCCACATTTGAAG
The DNA here is from genome assembly GCA_024509875.1 of Oreohelix idahoensis. NCBI lineage: Eukaryota > Metazoa > Mollusca > Gastropoda > Stylommatophora > Oreohelicidae > Oreohelix > Oreohelix idahoensis. Next base: position 457,704 of record JAMPIV010005749.1, on the reverse strand, counting down.
TGTGCAAAATTTCATGCTTCTATTTTCATTATTAGCTGAGAAAAACGATGTGGTGCATTACTTTCTGAACGCCCCTCGTATATATATATATATATATATATATATATATATATATATATATACGTATGTACACACAGACATATATATATATATATAAAATTACAGAGTGAGGGAAAAGTCACTTGACAATGACCGATGCTGAACATTCATTGAAAAGGATTGGATAACATATCTATTAACTCTTTTATTATTTAAATTTAACTTACTTACTTACTTAGTCGTTCCCCTTCTACCGTGAGGTGTAGAGGTTTGGAAGAGAGAGCGCCAGACCATTCTATCAGCTGTCTTCTTCCTGGCCTGGTTCCATTCTAGTCCTCGGTCCTTCAAAGATTGTCTAATGTTGTCCTCCCAGCGGACTCTGGGTCGTCCTGGAGGTCTGGATCCCTGGCTCTTTGTTTCCCATGCTTGTCGTGGTAGCCGATCTTCTCCCATTCTGCAGACATGGCCAAACCATCTTAGTTGGGACTGTTCTATTTGGGTCTGCAGCGGATGGGATTTTAGGCCTTGACGGATCGTCTGGTTGCGGACCATGTCTCTTCTTGTTACTTCAACCACTTTCCTCAGATACCTCATTTCTGAGGTTTGGATCTGGCTTTTGTGGGTTGTAGTCATTGCCCATGACTCGCATCCATATGTCAAGACTGGGACATAGGTGGAGCGGTATACAGCCATCTTCGTTTTCTTACCAACCTCTTTCTTGCTGAGGAATCCACGATTTATGGCCTGAAAAAGTCTCCCAGCCGCTGCTTTTCGAGTGGCCAACTCTTCTTTGATGCCTCCCTTTCGGTCTATAATAGCTCCGAGATATTTAAAGTGGTCGACCTGCTCCAGGACCTGTTCTCCCAACTTAATCTGATGTTTTCTTTCTTCTCGTGATATCACCATGGATTTTGTTTTAGAGCTGCTTATGACCATCCCTCTCTTCTCCAGCTCTTCCTTCCAGACTTGCAGGTTGGATTGGAGATGTGCCTCTGATTTAGCAATCAGGGCAACATCATCAGCAAATGCCAGCTCCGAAATATAGACCTGTCTCATCTTCCAGTACCCCACTGAATACTTTCTTGTTCTCTCCTTACATGCCTTGATGACATCGTCCATAAGGAGTATGAAGAGGTAAGGTGATAGGATATCACCTTGTCTTACACCAGTGGTGGTCCTGAACTCTTCTGACTTATGGTTTGCTGTCCTCACATAATTTCTGCAAGACTTGTAGAAGCTCTGTATAGCATGAATCAGAGGTGCTGGAATATTCTTCCTTGCCAAACAGTCCCAAAGTTTGCTCCAGGGGACCCTGTCAAACGCCTTTTCCAGATCTATGAAACAAAGATGGATCTCACTCTTATACTCAAGGGCCTTTTCACTCAGCTGTCTGAGTGTGAAGATTAGGTCTTGAGTACTTCGGTTTGCTCGGAATCCGCACTGGACCTCATCCAATTGTGGCTCAGCTAGGCGTCGGAGTCTCTGCTCTAGGATTCTAGAGTAGATTTTACCAGGGACACTGAGAAGGGATATGCCTCTATGGTTTCCACATTGTCGATTGTCACCCTTTTTGAAAATTGGTGTTATGATGGCAATCTCCCAATCCTTTGGTATGGTCTTGTTGCACCATGCTGCCTGTAGGACCTTTAAGAGTAATAGGTCGCCTGATGCTCCCATGTACTTAACCATTTCTGGTGTTATACCATCATGCCCTGCTGCTTTGCCCATCTTGATTTTCTCTAGTGCTGCCCTCAGTTCTTCCATCTTTATGTCATCTTCACCATCATTGGTTTTCTCTTCTGTGCTAGTGGTTATCATTTCTGATGCTTCACCATGCTCACCATCCAGGAGTTCTGAGAAATATTCTTTCCATCTTTCCATTACTTCCTTCGGGGCAGTAAGCAATTTGCCTTGCTTGTCCTTTATAAATTTGAGAGGGCATTGTTTTTCTTTCCTCATGTTCTTTAGGGTCTTATAGAACAATTTCTGGTTTTCTTGTGCATCTTTTTCTAGCTTTTCTCCAAATTCTTCCCAGGACTTCTGTTTTGCTGCTAGCACTTTGTTCTTTGCTTCTGTTCTGAGTGTCACATATTCTCTATATTTTTCCATTTGTCCTGTTGTGTTTTTAGCTCCTAAGTATTGTTTCCATGCCATTTTCTTCTCTCTTATTTTCTCTTTGACTTCCTCTGTCCACCAAGGTGTCCTCTTTCTTTGGTTCCCAAGTCGGACTTCACCGCATGCTTCTGCAGCAGCTGTCTTTATGATATCCTTGAATTTATTCCAGAGGGTTTCCAAGTCATCAGGTCGTTCTTCTGTGTTGCTCACTGCTGTAGCAATAAGCCCCTGATATCTGGTCTTAATTTCTGGCTCTCTCAGCTTGTAGGTCCTAATGCTCATTTCTCCTGCTCGTTTACTTGGTTTCTTGCGTGATGTTGGGCAGTTCCTAGGCTGAGCAACTCTTTCAGTTGTTCCTTTGATTGTTAGCAGGTAGTGATCACTTCCAATCTCTGGCCCCCTCCAGACTCTTGCATCTCGGACATATCTGAATGAGCTTCTCCGAACAATGGCATAGTCGATCACTGACTTCTCATTCTTGGTTGGTTCACATCTAGTGTATGCATGTATGCGCTTATGGGGGAACTTTGTGTTTGTAATGATCAGATTCTGCTCACTGCAGAATCTAAGGAGTCGCTTTCCATTGTCATTGAGAGTATCTTCTCCATATCTTCCGATAACTCCACCCCATCTAGCATGGTCATTTCCAACTCTGGCATTAAAATCTCCGAGCATAATAACTTCATCTAGGCAGTCATCCACTGTCCTTTGAAGCAGCTCAAAGAATTCCTCCTTGACCTCTGCTCTCTCATCCTCATTTGGCCCATACACTATGACCAGGTTGACTATGGTTTCTCCTTCTTTTAGTTTTACAACCATAATGCGCTCCGAGACAAAGTTCCATCCCTTGATGCTATCTTTTTGATTTTGGGCCACAATGCAACCCACGCCCCCTTTAGCTCTTTCAGATATGGGTACACCACTGTAGAGCAACGTGTTGCCATCGAGATCCATGACTCCTTGTCCTTTTTTCTTCGTTTCCGTTATAGCCAGGATTTCTAGTTTTGCTTTCCTCATCTCTTCCACCAGCTCCTCTTCCTTCCCATTTATACTTCTTGTGTTCCAAGTTCCATAAGTCGTAGTCCGTAGTCTGTTCCAGTTCGTCGCCTTTAGAATCAGTCCGGTTTTCTCTCTTGTAGTTCACGTAATCATGATTTAAAGCAAACAGGTGATTGGCCTGTTGTGCCTTTGCATGGTGGAGGGGCTGCCTCCTTACGGCCTCCATGCAGGCCGCCCTCCTCCTTTTTCATCCGGGCTTGGGACCGGCATAGGCGGAGTTATTTAAATTTAAAAAAAATTAAATTTGTGCCTCTGGCCTGTGCTTCAGATTTTTGTTTTCATTCATCTATCATTAATAAATACTTCAACTGTCAAGTAACTTTTGCCTCGCCTTGATATATATATATATATATATATATATATATATATATATATATATATATATATATATATATATATATATATATATATATATATATATCTTCTTCTTCCGTCCTTAGCCACCAACCGTCAAAGCAGTCAGTGGCCATTACGCCTAGTGGCGTCTTAGCGCAACAGCAGACAGGTTTTCTCCGCCGTTGTTTCCCATCACGCCTGTGGCGTCTTTAGGGCAACGACAAATCAGCCCATTTGCTGTTGTTTCCATAATCAAAGTGACTTGCAAACGGGTGATCAGCCCGTTGCATATATATATATATATATATATATATATATATATATCACACTAAGAGCTAACACTCTATGATGGTGAATCAAAGACCATACGCACGCACACCCACACTATTTACAAAAAAATATTGAAACATTTTCCCCATTTAAATGTCTTGTAACATGCTGTATTGAAGTCAATGTTGCAAGCAACAAAAGCACGACAGATAAAAAGCAACATCTGATAAATGTCAAACCATAATTTCTCCCATTCAGAGGGAAACAGTGAAGTAACACACACGAAATAATAACAGTAAAATACATGTAGATATTAGTATATGCTTTCTATTATTTATTAAAAATATAAGTGTATCTTTGGTGCAAAAAAAGAAAAAAAAATGCTTGCTATTTTGAGCGTTGTGTGGTTTAGTGCAAGTTAAAGAATAGCACAACTTTTATATAATTTGCTGTCTGCAGTTTTGATGAAAATAAAAAGTTAGTAGGAAAAGCACTGGAGACCACAGATATGTGGTTTTACACGTGAATGTTAAACATACCACAGATTGAGTTTTCCATTGTTGTAGTTTTGGTTCGCCATAGTGAGCGATTTTCAGTAGAGAGTTTGTATAGTACTGTTATACTGCCATGTGTAAGATTAAATTTGATATATTAATTCAAGAAGTTTCTCGGGCAGTGTTATATGTATTTATTCTGTTTTTAGCCATGTGTGGCTATACTGTGTGCAGTGTTCTATTAAAAAGGGAATTCCTGTAGAAAGTGTTATCTTTCTGTGTCAACCATTTCATGTTGTGGTCGTCTCCTAGCGGAGCGAGCCAAGTATTGAATTAGTGTCATGATTAAATCCACAGCATAAATTGGGTAGTTGACACTCATCCTTTTTCCTTCATTTCCATCAGAGCCAGGATTTTTAATGTTGCTTGCCTCATCTCCTCCACTAGACCCTCTTCTTTCCTGTTAATACTCCTAGTGTTCGATGATCCATAAATCGTCATCCATAATTTGTGCGAGTTTGTCGCCTTTAGATCAGTCCAGTTTTCTCTGTCGTTTCTTGTAATCGTTTTTTAAGGCAAACGGGTGATTGGCCTGTTATGCTTTTGCAAGGTTGTGGCGAGATGGATATTAGATAGAAAAATAGATGTAGTTCCCAGAAATGGAGAAGAGAACTGGTGAACTAATGGTAGGGATGGCACATAACAAGTCAGGTAGTTAACCGCACAGTCCTAAATGGTAGAAGTAGAAGCGAGCTGTGAAGTAAGTCACCTTCTTGCTAGACCTATCCTATGCTCCGAGGGTGTCTCTAGTAATAGTTGGCGTGAATTGTCAATTTAAATATTAAATAATTCTCTTAATTTCCACACAATAACACAATTTCAAAAAGGAACTGGAGTTTAAACAAAATCAATCAACTGCGATTAATAAAATATATCTGTACATTTATTAATTAAAATAGAAGTTGGTAAAGATTGCAGATATGTATTTACACAAATCACAGGTTCATACATGCCACACCTCAGACATGAAAAACCTGTACAAAAAATCCAAAAACCCTGTACAAAGACCCGCAAAACCTGTACAAAGACTGAAAAACGTAACAAAAGAGTTAATTCATGTAAAAAATTAGATGGTTCTGCACCATCATAGTGACATGCGCCCTTTGCCTTTTTAAGCATGTCTTCACTTGCTTTAAAACCTAAACAACAGGAGTTAGAATTTATTTTGCATTGTAGAAATGCTGTAGCCTAACTGTATCATCATTTAGTCTATTTCTGCAAAAAAAATTAATACAATTTATGGTGGAAATGAAGAACAGTTTGGTGTCTGTTCTATAGTGCCTAATAAAAGTATAGGTCTAAAGAGACCAGTAATAAGCGTTTTGGGTTAGGTTTACTAATCTTAAATCATATAGGGGGTAGGGCTGGAGTGTGTAAGGGATAGTACCTCACGGTGAGAGGCAGTCACTTCCTCTTTTTGAGGATGGCCTGGATCCTATTTGGTTCCCCCACTCCAGTTCAGCTCATGTATGGCTCCTCGAGTCTGCTTGTGTACGGCAGCGCCACTGTTGCTGTCATTTTTGACGGAGTCATCTGTCAAGTTATTTGCTTATGTTTTTATCATAAGAATAATTGTGTCTTTACCTGCGATGTCAGGTTGATTAGGGGGTTGTCTTCCCTTGTGTATTCATTCATTGTGTTTGACCTTTAGGGTCAAAGGTAGACAGTTCTGGCGTATGCCCATAGGCAGGGTTTTTTAAGCGGGAGTTGAGTTAGACTTCCGGCAAGCCGTGAAGTGTCCTGGTTTCTGAAGGGACGAGAGTCCATTGTGTTTTTCGGGGAGAATCTTCGAAGTGACTGCGATGGCAGTTTTCCCCAGTGAATCTCTGTGCGTTGGAATGACAGCAGAGTTCCTTGTTAAGTTTTGTGGATTCGATTACAGGTAATACCGACTTTTTCCATTACTATGCTTTCGGTGGCAGAACATGTTAGAAGATTGCCTAGTCTGTGAACTGCAGCTCACCGATCCTCCATTTCAGAACTTATATTTTGTGCTCCAGGTAGCCATCCAAGACTATTAGTCTTTATATTGTCCAGAAATCCAGTGACGAAGATATATTGTGGGAACCGCAGATTGGCGGAATTTATGTCTACAATAAGCATTACTGCAGGGTTGATAGTAACCTGCTTATCAGAAGTACACAGCTGACGTCAGAACGAGGACTGTGTTTTCGGCTAATGTACTACAGCCTAATACAGTGCAATTGGCGGGGAATGCCAAGTTGCACCTATGTGTCAAAGTGATTAAGGTATCTGACGCGTTTAGTCAGTGATACCAGGGCGACGCCACGAACTGTCATTATTGAAGAACCTTGTATTGACCATGCACGAATATTCAAATGTTTACCAGCTTGTTGAATGCCTAATGTAAACCTATCGATTTCCGGTCAGCATGACCTTGTTACACTGACTGTTCCTGTTGATACCATGTGTGTTCTCGTCAATAAATGTTTTGAAACGTGCCTGCAGTGTCCAAGCATCCTTGACTACTGCATGTGAGTGTATGGGTTGCAGGGTCTACCTATATACGAGCCTAAACACATTCGCGCCTTCATTCGCACCCACACTCAGTTCATCATACGCTCGCACTACACACCTAACAACATGTATACTGTCTTGGGCCAGTGATCACCTTAATCAGAGAAAAACTACAGTTACAGCCACCCCCCGGGCAACGGCTTTGACTGGCCGGCAGAACTACATGAGTAAATTGAAAAAGGGAGGTCCCCCTTAAACAGTACACACAACTGCTGGCCGAACGGGCGGATGATCAATAATATTTTGACAATGGCTTCTAGGGCAGGAGTTGGAAAGGCCTGGTATCGGGCTGAGGTATCACCATGGACTGTAATGGTAAGCGGCCAGAACCATCCAGAAAGCAATGGCAAACTACTGGATGTACAATGCCAAGAAATCCATAATGGCTAATCTGAATACTACCCTTTCCCCTTACCTGTTTAACATTTATGCCGAGAATATCATGAGAAATGTAAGAGATGACCAAGAACACACAGAGTTTGACTCATTTAACATCCGCGGGTACCAGATCCCGGAAATCAGATATGCTTACGACACAGTCCTCCTATCGACCAACCCAGAAGGACTTGAACAATTACTTCTGTCCACCAAAAAACACAGCGAGGCCCAGAATCTATACCTAAACACCAAGAAGACCAAAGTATTGATAACAGACAAAGTAAAGACCAAACCAGAAATTGAAATTGATAACGAAGAACTGGAAAGTGTTAATGAATTCGAATACTTAGGATCAATCATCAACAGCTCTGGCGACTGTGCAGTAGAAATTAAAAGAAGACTTGCAATTGCTTCACATAAACTAATACAGATGAAAAACCTATGGCAAGGCACAAGCAAAGAAACAAAGTTACAACTGATCAGAGCATGTATATTCCCAGTGGCAACATACGGCTGCGAGACTTGGACACTCAATAAAACAGTTGCAAAAAAGATTACATCATTCGAAATGAAATGCTACAGAAGGATGTTGAGAATACCCTGGACAGAAAAAAAGAGCAACAGAGAAGTACTGCACTCACTAAACGTACAGGAACATTGGCTCCTAAATACCATCGCAATAAGGAAGCTGAAATTTTTCGGTCATATAAAAAGACATAATAGCCTGGAAAAAACAGTGATGGAAGGCATGGTCCCTGGAAAAAGGGGAAGGGGTCGACCTAGACGACGGTGGACCCAGGACATCACAGAGAGTCTGAACTTGTCTTTGGCTGATGCAGGTCGACTTGCCCAGAATCGTGATGCGTTCAGAGCAGTGTAATGGAGACAACGTTCTGGAAAGAATACGTCACATGATGATATATATATATATATATATATATATTTTTTAAAGCTAGCAATGAAAATATAAACTGACGCAACTAATCTCTATCAAACTTCAATAATTGGAATAGCCGTTAGGCCTATAGCCCAACTGGTAGCTTTAAATAGACCTACCTATACGACTTTTAGTGTCAATCAAACATTGATAGTAATTAATTATTTAATAAATATAGGCCTAGCCTAAATCATTAGTTGACCGTAATGATGATCACCCAAGGCAAAATCGCATTGTTTTTTAAAGAAACGAAATTAAAACTAAGACGAGAAGTAGGCCTAACTCCAAATAGGCTAAACTTTTCTCTGATCGGGTTAAGATGCAAATTTGCCTTGCTTTTGTGTGTGTGTGTTTTTTTCCTTCTGTTTCATAATTTGGTAACATCGGACGCCGAACACTTCGCATGTATTTTCGTACCATTTAGATTTAAGGTTAGTGTTACTAGCCTAAATGGTACGAAAATACATGCAGATCGTTCGGCGACTGTCATTCCGATATTACCCATTATTTCTATTGTATTATTATTCAAATTTACATTTCTTACGCACTTTCTACAAGTTTTAGTGAAATCAAATAATGTGAAGTGGTATCCGCCTTTTTTTTAAGCAGCCGTAAATAATAAATTAGGCTATGCTAAATCTTATGGAAAAAAAGCATAGCCTAGGCCTAAGTTATCTGACAGTTAAATCTAACTTCATCTAAACAATGTTATTGTAATACTTTTTTTTTAAATGAATTACTTACCAATACTAAACTGGAAATTAATCCTAAACAATAGGCTCGACTCAGTGCATAATCGTTCAAATAATCAGTAACCTCGCGCTAGCTTTAGCGAAAAATTGTGAATGAACACGCCACGCACATCCCGCGGCAATTGAAAAATAGGCCGCTTGATTTTCATTGGTAATTTTTTTTTTTATTCCACTTGGCTTAAAATCTCGCTGAATCTCATGATGCAAATTACGGAAAATTGTGTAGTGGCACAAAACGGTCGATTTATATGTATATTTAATAATTAGGCGAAAAAACCCGTACAGACGGTATGTACGGGCCATACACATCTGAAAATGCAAACACCCCGTACAGATTATGGGTAAACCATAGCGTGTGGCATGTATGCAGGTTTGAAAATTGTAAGTTGTCAATGTCTTCATTCATCATTTCAGGCAATTTGTGACTTCTGGATCTTGTTTCTTTCAAGTAATGAGTAATTATCTAAATCAGGTCCTTTCACTGCAGACACTTCTCGTCATACATCAGGTATCAGGTGATACTTATATCACCTGGACAGGTAGCCACAATGCTACTGTCTGGCGAATAGCAGATGTAGTCCGTGAATCAAACACTGCAGTCTGGTATACTTCTTATCAGAAGTTTTTGTTGTGACTCTTGGTTAAGAACCTGAAACGTATGCACAAATTATGGTATCTGTTTCCTACCAGCAAGACAATCCTCCGATTATGACTGTCCACTATTCATCAGATCCTCATTTAGACAACATAGTCCATGAGGCCGTGGTCATGTCAATCAAAGAAGTATGTCATACAGTCAATTATATACATCGGAAGACTATAGACATCATTTACAAATTTTTCTGAATTCTGTCTTGATTACTTCCCTTTGGTCCTAAGTTATACCAAAAGTGGTTTCCCTTTAAAGATATTACACCAACGAAATTTTAAATTTATCGAAGAAGCAGTGGAAGAAGAAGACAAACTCTTTGGCATCTAACATTTAAAAGATAAGCCCTGAAAAGGACTGTAAGCTCTTATAGCTAGTATTTTGCAATCCTGACAAGGACTTCTATCTGCGTAATGCTGTTCAGGAATGTTCAGGTTATAGTCAGTTGGAAACCAATTTCAGTTATCAGCATAGGGTTTAGAGTACCAAGGTTATGACATCAGCAGACAATTCAAAGTCAGTGCTAACATTAATATTAAATATTACAGCAATTTGCATAAGACCAAAATACTTGTAACCCAATGATTAATACATGTTTAACATACCTTTCAGGCACAGTATTAAGGATCCTTATCACTTGCGCAAGTCTGCTCACAATTAGGTCAGCTTTGCTTTTCTCAGTTATGCTATGTGGCTTCGGCAAGCGTGTGTCAGCCCATCGGACATCTTTTCAGCTATAAGATTTTGAGAGCCCAGAATTGAATCTGAGCTGGCTTATATAACCAGTCTAGATCTAACCTGGTCCTTTTTGGAAGTCAGCGCATGAGTTCACTTTTCTGTGTGTAACTTTCTTAAGATTTCAGTGCTGTTGTGCAATTTTTCTGACATGATTATTATTTCCTCATCAGTTACCCAAAGATAATGATTTCCTACAGCCGTAATTACATTTATTTATAGTTTCTTTTCAAATCCCAAAAAGAATATTTCCATTTTGGCTTTAACCATAAAGTTAAAACAGAATTTCTGGTGTGCGATTCATAATTTATTATAGAGACACTAGTTTACGTTACTGATAAACGCTTTTTTCTGTGTTTATAGCTCGTCCAGTCACAATGTTCTTTAAAGCTGGTATAAGTGTAGATCATTATTCTACAGAAAGGAATAGAAAGGACATTACTGGAATGGAAACCCATCAACAACAGACTATTGAGATTGAGAGGGAGATTCACCGGCGCTGCAGTGGTGCAATGCTGCGCGCCAGCGGGTGATAGCGATGGGGAGGTCGGGGATGAGTTCTGTCGGCGGCTGCAGAGGGAGATGGAAGGTGCACCTAGATATGGTCTTGTTATAGTAATGGGAGACCTCGATGCGAAGGTTGGTACACACAATGCATGTAATGAAGGAACGGTGGGGAAATGCGGCGGCGGAGCGGCAAATGAAGGTGGGGATAGACTAATGGGTTTCTGTGGCATTGGTGGCCTGGTCATTGGAGGAGCGCTCTTCCCACGTAGAGAAATTCGCAAATTGACATGGGAATCACCGGGTGGTCGGGACGGAAACCAGATGGACCACATCGTGGTTAACAGTGGATGGGGACATGCATTGCAGGATGTGAGGGTGGGAGGGGGTGCGGGTGTGGGAGGTGGTCGTCATTTGGTAGTAGCAGGGCTGAAGGTGAGGCTAAGAAGGGCTGCGCCGGCTGTGACTACACAGAAAAGGTTTGGCATCAGCGGATTGAAGGACTCCCTTGCCAGAAGGGCTTTTGCGGCCGACATGGGGAGACGATGTTGGTTTGCCAGGGGTCAGGAGGGGACATTGGCTGATGATGTGGACCAGGGTTTCAACACCATTTCAACGGTATACAAAGGGAGTGGCAAGTCATGCTTGGGATTCCGGGAGGGGGGGAAGCGGGACTGGATAACACCGGAAACGTTGGACACCATGGCGATGAGAGGGGAAATGAGGGGAGGGAAAACAGAAGCGAAGTCCCCCAGGTTGAAGCAACTATGTGGCGAACAGTGCAGTCAGCCGGACAGGGAGGTTAAACGCCAGACCTGAGCCAACAGGGGGAATTTCCTGGACGATCTTGCGGGACAGGCGGAGGAGGCAGCGCTGAGAGGTGAGCAGGGCACAGTATACAAAATGACTGAGTTCATCAGCGGAGGGCGAGGTGCAGGCAGTATTGCATTGGTAGGAGATAGGCAAGGTGATCTCGTCGCGGGACGGGAAACGGGATGGGCAGAGCGCTTCAGAGGGACTCTGGGCGGGGAGCCACCGGAGACACAGCTGAGTGTTCCTGGGGCTGAGAACGGTTTGGATGTGAGTACAGACATTCCACGAGGGGAGGAGATCATCACAGCGATCGGAGGGTTGGAGAGCGGCGGAGCTCCGGGCCATGATGGCTTAAGTGCAGAGCTATTTGGGACAGACCCTGGGCTGGCGGCGGAACTGTTGGGGCCACTATTTGCACGGGTCTGGAGGGCGGGGGCGGCACCATCAGAGTGGAACGGGGGAATAATTGTCGGGTTGCCCGGGGGGGGGGGGGAGATCTTGCAGACTGCAATGGTTGGAGGGGGGTCGCTCTTCTCTCGGTTCCCAGTGGAATACTAGGCAGGATAGTTGTGCAGAGAATTTCAGGGGCGGTGGACCACGGGCTGAGGAAGGGGCAGGCGGGATTTGGAAAGAGTGGAGAATGTGTGGATCGTATGTTCACTCTCGGGAACATTGTAGAGCGGTGCTCGGAATGGCAGGGACAGCTTTGCATTGGTTTCGTTGGTTTTGAGGGGGCTTTTGACAGCATACATGGGGATAGTTTGTGGAAAGGGCTGAGGGCTTGTGGAATTCCGGGCTGCGTGGTGTCAGTTGTAAAAGGCCTCTATGCCAACTTTACGTGTAGTGTTGGGCAGAGCAACCTAACCTTTGAGGTGAAGACGGGAGTACGACAGGGATGCCCCTTGTCGGCCACTCTATTTTTAACAGTCATAGAGTGGGTGATGCGCCAGACAACAGAGGGCAGTCCAAGAGGAATGGGATGGACGGCGTTTTCTACATTGGAAGATCTGGAATATGCAGATGACATTGCACTACTAGCACATTCACATCAACGCATCCAGGAAAAAACGGATAGACTTGGCAAGTTTAGCCAGCAGGTGGGCTTGAACATCAATTTAAAGAAGTCTGAGGTCATGACGCTCAATGTGAGCAACCCTGGGCCCATATCGGTAGGGAATCGGCAATTGGTACGGACAGATACCTTCACATACCTAGGAGGCATGGTAACACCGGACGGCGGGGCGGGCAAAGACATTGGCATCAGAATGAGTAGGGCAGGAGCGGCCTTCTTTGGCCTGGGCAGCATCTGGAGGTCCTCCCAGTGCAGCACAAGCACAAAATTGGGATTGTATCAGAGCTGCGTGCTTTCTGAGCTGCTCTGTGGTGCGGAGTGCTGGAGAGTTGCAGAGAGGGAAATGACGAGATTGTCCTCCTTTCACACAACATGCCTAAGAAAAATTTTACCGAATCTTTTGGCCGAATGCCATCACTAACCAAGATCTGCTTGCTCGTGGCAAGCGAGAGGACATGCACGCCATCATAGCTGGCAGACGCTGAAGCTGGGTTGGTCATGTCCTCAGAAGAGACCCCGATGCCATCACAAGAACAGCTATGCTTTGGACCCCTGAAGGAAAACTAAAGAGAGGCCGACCAAAACCAACCTGGCGGAGGACTGTGGAGGCTGAGATGCAGGGAATGAACCAGAGTTGGGGCACATGTACGAAGGATGGCCACCGACCGAGCAGAGTGGAATCAATTTGTTCTTGTCCTACAAGACGCCACTAGGCGTGATGGCCACTGACTGCTTTGACGGTCGGCGGCTAAGGATCAAAGAAGAAGAAGAAGTGTAGATGGTCAACTCTAAACCGGCACAGTGTTGGGCATACAGGTCACCTTGTCCAAAAACGTAATGAGGCCCCGACAAGGATGTAATGTTGACTATGAGTTAATGTGAGTGTCAATACGCGAATGCATGGATTGTTCTGAAGAGTTGACTAGAAGATCAAACACTCACTCACACGTAGCTAGAAGTTAATGATGCAGACTACTGTGGTCGTTTCATACTGTTTAATTGGATGCACACACTTGGACAGTACGAGTATAGTTACAGGAAAACAGGTCGACATATATCATCATACTGTTGATCAATGGTCTACAATCTTAAGTTGGCATTCATGTTGAAGAACATTACAATGGAACGTCCGTAGACAAGCACTTAGATTTCCACTGTTTATAAATATAATCATCATGCCTTACTGACCGATCATGTCAGTTAATAAATAATGTTCAAGCATGACTCCTAGACAGAACCTCTTTTCTAGCGAAGATTCCTTTAGGTAAAGTTCAGCAAATATTTCCGAAGACAATGTTAACCCACCTGTATTGAGTTTTCTTTATAACTGTGATCTCTTAATCATCACCTGATAATAAGGGGCATCCCTGTTCTCTGATCGATGATCGACAAAAAATAGGATCCAAAATGGCTTCTGGTTCCAATGAGCATTACTCTCTATACAGATGCATAGCAAAGCTTCAATAAAGGCTTTGTTCATGAACACTATTGTTTCTACAAGAATCAGCATATTCTTTCATCATAACTGCTGCATACAATCATATTCAGTGCTGCTAGGTAACATGTCATCCCGACATATTGATATAGATAATCATCATGTAGACGTCTGCCCATCTAAGCCTAGCAAGGAAAAGTTCAGCAAAAAAGTTCTTTTACCTGGGCATGGGAAATACACTAGCAGAACACATACGCCCTCTCCTGGCGTTACAGAATAAACACTGGGGAACTCATAGACTTAATAATCATATCAGAAACTATCTTCTTCCCCATAATAGATCACAGCGATCATCAAACTTCGGACTGGTCTCCGACATGGCATTCAACAGGCTCCATCATCACGGAAGACCTTTTTTCGTATCCGCCTGCGCAGAGAATGCCTGACCCCAAAGTTCAGTACAAGGAAAAATAGTCCCACTTAGACATACAAAGATATCACGATATAAGACCGAATCGTCTGAAATAGACATGGAGTAAACATAGACTCGGACCATAAACATTCCTGCATAAACCTAAGCAAGAACAATCTGTTTCTGGCCCAACAAGGAACAGATCAACAAAATCTAGATTCATACGCCAAATTCGATATCCAGGGGAGATAACCCATATAACAAAAGTATCAATCAATCATGGGTAATATATCTTTGGCCAGGAAAGCATCCTGATTCTAAAAACAAATACTTTCCCTCAGACAAATAAATATTATAATAACTACATACATTGCCACCAGTAATCTGTTGGTAACAGTTACATTTCCAGAGTGTCTTGCCCATTTAGCTACAAAGGTGGAGGGGCTGCCTCCATGCATGCTGTCCCTCACATTTTCAGCCTGGGCGGAGTCCACTGGAAAATACAGTTTATGTTAAGGATTGTTTAACATGTGTGGAGTGATGGAGCTGGCATCATTTTGAATTCATTGTTTGAAACCAAAGCTCTTACACTGATAAAAACTCATAATTTCCAGTATCTGTGGATAGAGAAATTAGCAAGCTATGAGAAAGTCACCCGCCAGTATATAGTGGGAACGAATTATGTTGTGTATCTTCTGCTGCATGCACTGGTGATGACATCAAATTTGCCTGTAGTCATGTTATTCATTTCTGTTTTGCTTCTGAAGTACAGAAACAATGTGGCATTAAAGCATAGAAGTTTTATCTATGATGAGCAATGAGGCTTCACTGGCTAAATATGTATATAAATATATGGTGAATACGCTTATATTCGTACCTTCTCGAACTGCATAATATGAATAGGGGAAAATTCCAGAAATTTAGTCCCTTGAAAGCAACAGATGGAATTTTTCTAACAAACAGTACAAAAAAACATCCAGTGCCATGAAGTATATTAGGAACAAAGTGAGCATTGCTTCCACATACACTCAAGTTCCCCGCATGAAAAAGATTGCAACTTTGGAGGGGGAAAAGATGTAACATAATAACGTTAGAGGTAGACCAAGAAGCACATGGAGAAGAGAGCTGGAAACAGAGGTGAAAATGATGAGGAGAACGTGGAAAGAACTTGAAATGATGGCACGTGACAGGAGGACTTGGCATGTGTTTGTTGAAGGCATATGCTCCTTTGGAAGTGGAGGGTTATGAATGAATATGAATAACGTTAGTGAGGAATAAGACATTTCTAGGTATTAATAAGAATGAATGTTGTGATATACACACAGCTAGTGATTTTATTGTGTTAATTTAGGAACATAGACATAATTTCTGAAATAAATAACAATTAAATTTTTTTTTTTCATTTTATGAAGGACAGTTCTTGCAAAGGGGCCAGTTACAGTGGTGGCTGCATGCTCCTTGGATATAAAAAAAAAAGAGGATCCACCAAAAAAAAATGTTGGTAGCTAATGGTCTAAACATATCTTTAACCATACATGTTGTACTATGATTTATCCCCAGAGTTGGCTGTGGACTATTTTCAGGATAGTGTTCCTGAAAAACTGGGACATGTAGATCTTTACTCAGCTTCAAATGCCATCAGGTGATTGATACGTCTCATTTCCTGTTTAAAGTTATAGATGACAGGTTGTGACCTAGGTGTATAACAGCCATCTGGCACCCAGTAAAACTAGGGGAGTTTAATTCTGTCAGTAGAGAATGATTGTCAGGACCTGCCTTACAGGTAGTAGAGGCCTAACCTGTTTTTGATGGTGTGACCATATATGTACAGGTGTTAATGCTATTAAAGGTAACTTGGCGTTTTTGGAAGTTGCATAGCCTTCTCCTTCATTCATTTTCATATAACCACAGTAGTTTCATAAAGTTGGCAGTCTGTCTCAGGTTTCTATCATACAACCACATCTATCTTTCTTCAAAAGTTTCAGGCTTCTATCATTGGCCTGTATTACTACATATCTCTCATAAAGTTGGTGGTCTGTCTCATGCTTTACTAATTGCTATCATATAACCACATCTATTTCGTACAGTTTGCAGTCTGTCTCAGACTCCTCTAGAAATGATGGCAGTCTCTCTCTCATTGGTGTACAACAACATCCACTAATCTCATTATGCTGGCAGTCTGTCTCACGCTTTTCTTATCACTGTCATATGACCACATCTACTTCATACAGTTTGCAGTCTGTCTCAGACTTCTCTAGAAATGTTGGCAGTCTCTGTCCCTCGTTGGTGTCATATAATCACATCTATCAGTCTAGTAAAGTTTGTAGTCTGTCTCAGACTTCTCTAGAAATGTTTGCAGTCTCTGTCCCTCATTGGTGTCATATAATCACATCTATCAGTCTAGTAAAGTTTGCAGTCTGTCTCAGACTTCTCTAGAAATGTTGGCAGTCTCTGTCCCTCATTGGTGTCATATAATCACATCTATCAGTCTAGTAAAGTTTGCAGTCTGTCTCAGACTTCTCTAGAAATATTGGCAGTCTCTGTCCCTCGTTGGTGTCATATAATCACATCTATCAGTCTAGTAAAGTTTGTAGTCTGTCTCAGACTTCTCTAGAAATGTTTGCAGTCTCTGTCCCTCGTTGGTGTCATATAATCACATCTATCAGTCTAGTAAAGTTTGCAGTCTGTCTCAGACATTTCTCTAGAAATGTTGGCAGTCTCTGTCCCTCGTTGGTGTCATATAATCACATCTATCAGTCTAGTAAAGTTTGCAGTCTGTCTCAGACTTCTCTAGAAATGTTGGCAGTCTCTGTCCCTCGTTGGTGTCATATAATCACATCTATCAGTCTAGTAAAGTTTGTAGTCTGTCTCAGACTTCTCTAGAAATGTTGGCAGTCTCTGTCCCTCGTTGGTGTCATATAATCACATCTATCAATCTAGTAAAGTTTGTAGTCTGTCTCAGGCTTTTTTCTTATAACCACATCTGTCTATTATCATAAAGTTGGCAGTCTGTATCGAGCTTCTCTCGTCACCATGGTTTTTTTGTCAGCTGGTTGTTGGAGGCCATTCTGTTTAGAAAATATTTTGGACTGTTTTCTTGTCCTGCCCACATTGACACATCTGTCTGCCTGATTTTTAATTTGTTGAACAGTTAGAAGTAGAGTTTGCAATGGCCTGTTCTTATCTCGAAAGTTATCACCTGGTCTCTTCTTGCCAGCAAGTAGTATACTTCGGTTACATCTAGCTCTAGATGTTCTCTGTGCCAGTATTCTTTGAAGTTGTTTTTTATTGGTTGAATGGTATAGCGGAATTCTGTAAAGCGTAATCTCATATTGTACTGTATCAAGTGCTAAGCTATGTTAGCACAATGACACACATTGTGACATTACACTTAGAGCAACAGACATGGCTTGTTATTTTCATCTAATATTTACTCAATAAACTCGAATACGCATATACGATATCCGATGCCTTTATATAACAAAATCTTAAGCACAACAGAAATAACATCAGCAGACTGCTACTCTGGCCGTGAATCACAAGAATACCACAATGCATCATGTACATCCATGTCTCAGAGCCATACAATAGGACTGACTTCACATTTGAGTTTAAGATTCTTATTTTCGTGTTGGACATGGAGAACAACAAAAACAACAACCAAAAAGCTACAGACTTTTATAAACGGGTGCTTACGTAAAATAGAAGGACTGAAATGGTATGACAAAGTCACAAATGTGGAATTGATGACAAGAACCAGACAAGTGCCAGTGGAACAAGAGTTGAGAAGAAGGCGATGGATAGGACACACATTGAGGAAACCTGTTGATAGCATTACAAGGTAGTCCTTGTTCTGGAATCCACCGGGAAAGAGAGGCAGAGGTAGACCAAAAAACACACGGAGAAGAGAACTGGAAACAGAGGTGAAAATGATGAGGAAAACATGGAAAGAACTTGAGCGGATGGCACAGGACAGGCAGACTTGGCATCTGTTTGTTGAAGGCCTATGCTCCTTGGGGAGCTAAAGGGTATTGATCATGTACATCATCAAAACAATATTCGCATTGAACAATCCCACTATGTTTTGCTGATATCTCAACCTGCATTTTCTACTTTCCATAATACAATTCGCCTTCTTGCCTTCTCACAATGTAACCTTCACCCTTCACTTGCTCGAATCTCTCTCTCGACTGCCCGCCACAACACATGACCCTTTCACCCCTGACCAGTCTTTAGATACCACTTTGCTCATAAGAGCTCACTCACACCTGTGAACTTAACAACACTAGTCGACTGCTACTAATACCATTTGCGAACACACTCAAGCTTAACATTAACTCACTTCAACTCACAACTAACATAAACCCATTTAGATCCAGACAAAGCATAAGTACTGACATACATTTTACAATCAGTTCATTACATACTGATAGAATTGATGACTCTGAAGATTGTACTTAAATGCATGTTTGTCTATTTATAATCTATGTCAATGGTTTCTAACATTTTGTACTTATAAATGGACCAATACATTTGCATGAGGAGGTCTTCCTCATATGATCCAAGGAATTTGAGTTCCTGCACTCTTGACAACTTATTGCATGAGTTTCTGCATATATCATGAAAAAAACACTATTTTGTTCAGAAGGCTATCAGATGAAAAACATAGTTTGTTTTGTACTTCTCCAGTGTCTAGTCCTGACTTGATCTGCCTCTTTATCTTAATTAGTTACACAAAATACATTTCCATTCGTATCAGTGTGTTATTATGCATTTGTAAAACTTAAATATAAATATATGTATGTTCATGTGTGCCATTTTTTCCCTTGAAAGTTATCATCATCATCGTTTTCCTGTGCACTCCGCATGGAGCTACCACTGTAGCCTGGCCTCTTGCAGCTGTGGCAATTTGTTTGACATGATGAGGTTGCCAGTTCCATACACAATCTCATATTAGTTGTCTTGAAAGGCATGCCTGAGGGAGCAGTTGCCCTGTTCTGTCTCTGTCTCTTCAGAGAAGCATAGGAACCACAGGTCTTTTTTCTTTAAATGTAGCATATTGTTATGAGTAAAATTCATAACATATTTGTCGATTCTAATACGGCTCGACTAGTTGTCATAATTTGTTGATGACCGGGGACCATGAGTTACAGGAAGTACGTCATTGCCTTTTGGGCTGAGTAGCAAAAGTCTACGGTTGCTGTTGGCAGAAGTGAGCGGTCTTTCTACCTTTTCGGTGTGTGTCTGTCGTGGCAGATGGACGTGTATTTTATGAGCTCCTGAATATGATAATGTGTCAAGATATATTCCTACTATGTGCCATCACTAGCTCGCCCATATAACTCCGTGAGGCAAGGCTAGTTATTTGTGAAAGGAATGATGCTTTATCTGCAGAACGTGAGTGTTTGACTTAATAAAATGCATGAAAATGTCCTCGACATTGTTCTACTAGCAGACGTTACAGATCGATACTAAAGACTGTTCGCATTTCAAGAATGTATCTATAGAGCTTCATCTCGTCGAATAAATATTGGTGAACTTGTCCATGCTGCCTTTACATTAATATGAAGATGTGGAGTTGTTTTACTGTGTGCGTGGTCTGCTAGACATCCCCTATGTGACTTTGGCCAGAGTAACTTCTAAGTTGACTCCAACTATTATTATATCAAAGACCCGCAACACATATATTTCTTGTATACTACAGTTATTCTACCCAATTTAATGAATTTTGTCTGAATATTGGTTTTCCTTGCCAGACGTAACCGTGTGTCCCCCTGTTCTGTGGTGTTGTCCATGTTGTACGCCAAGCAGCTGAGGCAGCAGAAGCAGCAAAACAAGGACCTGCTTCGGACTATGTCATCTGCTGATGTTTTCTTTATCTCCATGGTAAGTGTATTTGTGTGTGTATGTTTTCTTCTTCTTTATCACATTTGAACTTATTTGTGCTTTATTACAGTGTTCCTACTGCTGTTTGAAGTGGGAACAATTAATTTTAAAAAGAAAGTAAAAAAATATTCAGCATTTTGTAAACCATGAAACAACCATGAAATTACTTGATTCTAACATGACTTTTAAATAGCTAAGAAGCATACCAGGGTCTCAGCTTGGACAGAAATTGTTATGGATAGGTGAGATTTAGCTAGCAGGCACATGAATGATAGACACGATATAGTTTGACCCATATTGTTTCCAGTTCCCATTGAAGAGACAGAGAAAGAATAGCACTATTTCGCCATCATACAAGACTACTAATATCAGGTTGTGCATGAGGCTGGCAATCTCATCATTGAAAACAAATTTCCACAGAAACCACCACTACAGTAACACGTGAATGTTCTGTACAGGCTTCCTGTAAGGGGACCAGCTACAGTGGTGCTGTGATAGGGGGGAACAGTTATACAGGGCACAAATAGGTTATGGTAAAGATGACGTCATAGTGAAGGGACTCTGAAATTGTTGTGCCTCTTGTAATAGGTTAGGAAAATGGGCCATTGGTGTACAAAAGGGGAAGTAGTCAC
Organism: Oreohelix idahoensis; assembly: GCA_024509875.1. Lineage (NCBI taxonomy): Eukaryota > Metazoa > Mollusca > Gastropoda > Stylommatophora > Oreohelicidae > Oreohelix > Oreohelix idahoensis. Next base: position 436,588 of record JAMPIV010005749.1, on the reverse strand, counting down.
TTAGTGATATAAAACATAATGAGTAGAAATACTATGTCGTCAGACGAAAGGAAACATTTCTTCTATTGATTAAGTCATAACACCAGTCGTAGTAAGACATGTAGGGACAAACGGAACCAAGAGACCTAGTTTTAGATGAAAGAACTCTTCTTTTGGAAAACCCATCCCAATTCCTGTCAAGTCATTGAGATGCTAAATAATGCACCTAATTCAGGTTAGTAATATGAACATTGTTTGAGCTAATAGAAACTGGCAAATTTCTACAAAGATGAAGTCCATTTGTTCGAATCATACCGCAGGATTACATCAGTAACAGAACTGGTACCTTGACTACTCGATGGGTAGTGGTGTTTGATAACCTGTTTACCTACCAAATGGAAACGTTGATTCCTCTAAACCTAGATAGCACATTCCATCATAGTGCACCTTATATAATAAACTGACCATCAGAGAAAATGGACAATTTATGACCATTGTTCAATGATTCGATTGCTGTTCCAGAAGATTTATTGACTTTGGTTGAAATACCTGCTACAACACTGAACTGAAGCCCTCAAACAGAAGTAAAATGATCCCAAGATCAGAAATAAAATAAATGGATGCAACAAAAATGATTAAGAAAAATGGTCACTGTTAAAACGAAATACTGTCTCAACCATTATACCGAAAACATGCTTTTTATTTCTGACTGGACGAACAAAGAGATCTGTTGAGGGTGCTCAGGTTGCGTCCAGATCATTCCTTTGTGTCTGCTGTGACATAACCCTGCCACAGTGGCTCCATGCTCGTACAGGAAGCTGAAAGGAAAAATAATGTTGCACCTATTCTTGTGTGAATTCACAACAATGTTTCATTTTCAAAGGGTTGAGAATTGGGCACGCAGGCCCGTCTGACATTCTGCCCTTCCTTTCTCTCACCTTTCATACTGAATTCATTTATTCTCACATGCATTTTACATATCAATGTCAAGGAATTCAACGTTGTAACGTAAAATAAAATAGCACACTCATATTAACATTAACTACTTATAAGCATGACATAAAATATGTTGAAAAGTACAAACATCGTCATTAGAACCTACAGTTGATATTATAAGAAAAGATAATCTGATTAGGGGGGCATGTAATCAGAACTAATAAAGTATTCGAAAAGTCTACTATTGTATGAATAGAGATTGAGGTTGTTTCTTAGGTTATGTGGAAGACAATTCCAAAGATGAGCAGCAGAGTACGCTATGCATTTCTTGAATAAGTCAAGCCTAGGTTTGGGTCTGTGCAGTTTGTAAAAGCGTCGACTGCATCTTTCATTGTATTTGAACATTGGCCACAGATATGCTGGAGCATTATGTGACAGGATTTTGTGAACAAATTTAGCTTTATTAAACAGAAGGTGCTTTCTTAAGGGCAGTATTTGGAGATTTTTATATAGATCTACACACTGAGTTAGGCAGTTGTCAGAGACTAGACGCACTGCACACTTTTGTAGTGAACAGAGTTTCTTTGTGTTGGACATTGAGCAACAAACCCAGATTGTGGAGCAATAGTCAAGGTTTGCTTGTATGTGAGATATATAGAACAATTTTCGTACGTCTTCTATGAAATGTTTGATTTTAGCTAACTGGTAAACTTTCTGTGCTGTTTACTTGGTCAGTGCATGCGAGTTCCAATTTAGATGTAGTGTTTCTTCTGTATCAAGTAGTTTATGTCCTTACATGTCTCTAGCCTTCTCGGACAAGGTGAAAAAATAGGAGGTCCTGTGTACAAGTTGCGCACGTTAAAAATCCCATGGCAGTTGGAAATCATAAAGAGTAGGCCATAAGGCTGCTGCCCTGGCAAAATTTAAAAATAATTAGAAACCTACCCACCACAGAAATATTTATAGAGTACAGTTAAGTAAGGTAATTATGTTGTAATTAATTTTAATTCAACAATTGTCCGTGTAAGCCCATGTCTGTGCTTGTTTTGTATTTTCTGAAAAGCTGGTTGGCTGTGTAATAATCACCCTCTGTAATTCCCAAGGGCTCGTGAGGAGGCAAAGAAAGAATAAAACTGCTGCTGCATTAGGCATGTTGTATAAAGCAGCTAATATGAGGTTGTGGCAAGGGCTTTTCAACCTCATCATGTCAAATATATTGATACATAACCTCTTCTGCACGTGTTTTTGCTTTGGTGTAGGCTTCCTTGGGGGGGGGGGGGGGGGGGGGTGACATATTCATGTATCGTTTTCATTATCTACACTTTTCTTTTTCCTTTTCTTCCACCTATGCCTGTTCGTTAACATAAACCATTCTACTACTCAGAGATTTGTCCCTCTTTTAAAATTAACACGCATATTTTATTGCTGTTCGCTACTTTCTTTGATGTAGGTTTACCAGCAGACCAATTAGCTACGTTGATCTGTAATTTATTCTTAACGCCAGCGATCGAGAATCGTTGTAATATGTCGCAACAGAGGAAGGTGGTGTTAAGTTTAAACGTATTTTTCGATGGACAGTGATCAGGAGCAGATAATTTTGGAACGAAAGGGAGAAAATTTCTATTACCTTTTCCCGAGTCCATTCGTTTGATAGGTAATTAAACACGGCAAATCGCAAGATCTAAGGACACTGCTCGCTAGAAAATGGCCAGACGAACAGAGACGTGTAAAATTTGCACTGATTAGCAAATTACGTTATGCCGATCTAAGCGAGAGAGCTGAGTTCTGGTTTTCGGCTTTAGTGTGAGAAAGATCTTTGATTTGCAGATTGAACGAAGAATTCTCCATAGGTGTAAAATCTGGCAGAGAGTCTGTTTCGGTCTATAGTGTAATAGTCTTTGATTTCAGGGATATATATACCAGAGTATTCTAACTAAATTTACTCAGTACTCCTCAGCTTTTAAAGACATCTAGCGGTGATTTCTAGAATCCCCTGGTTTTTAGGATAGTTTCTTAGTTTCTCGTTGGAGATAGTCTAGAAGAAGTTTGTGTGAAGGTAAATACTATACTAGTAGTTGTGTGTGATTTAACTAGTTAAATCGTCAATTATATTTCTCTAGATTCGTGCAGAGCGATTTACGAGATAGGTCCGACATTTATTAATCTCTTTAAGTTTTACTGTGTTACAGTGGATAGCAGAATAAATAAATAAATTTCTAGCTAAACTCTTCCAGCTATAATATAAATTTTATTAACTGCTAGTAACCAGTCAGAGAATATTTTAACCTACTAAGTAAATGCACTGATTCATCATGAGTATTGACGAAATATGTATTTATTTCTAATTCACGACTGATTTGTTTAAATGACTAGAATTTATTTCTGCTACTACTACTTAGTCGTTCCCCTTCTACCGTGAGGTGTAGAGGTTTGGAAGAGAGAGCGCCAGACTATCCTATCGGCTGTCTTCCTCCTGGCCTGGTTCCATTTATTTCACGGGAGTTTAAACGATAAGACAAGCTCTCAGCTTGTAGTTTATAATTTAAAATTAAATAACCGAAATGGATAAATATATTCTATATTTTACGCGGGTTAAGGATAGGATTGTGTATACTATATATATTGGTTAAGTATTTTGTATCTTTTCTCTTTATACAGTATTTGGGTCAAACCCTAAACCTTACCAGCAGCTTCCATGTAACTCTGAGAATAATCTTACTAAAGAACATTTTTAACTTAGTTCTGGGTCTTCAAGGTAAATCTGGTCTGAGGTTGTGTTTACACCCAGAGAGAGACTGAATACTGATGCGTGATGCCATATGATGATGGATGGTATCCGCATGTCTGGTTTTGTGTAGTGTGCAGATGTGTTCAGTCAAACAATGTTCATACAAAAATAACAGGGCAATCCACATAGGACGTCAGTAAACTCACGACGTATAAAGTCAATGATTCTTGTAACAGCCGTTGACGTTTTTCTTCATTATTTATTGTGGACGCCACAGTGACAAAATGGTTACGCGAATATGTAGGCACATCAAACAGTCATTATCACAGCAACATTCAATACAGCAATAGACGGTAGACAGCATTACAATGATGAGTCAGATGCATGTTATATTTCATAGTGCTGTAAATGTAGTCAGGTGAAAAACTCCATCCTTTTCTATAACAGCCAGGAGATAACCAGATGTATGAGATCAGTTCACTCTCCTTAGTCTGACTTCAGCAAGACAGACACGTCTGCCGAAGTATAAATAATGTCCTCAAAAATATCCTCTAGATAATAAAGGTTTTCCAAACCTAGTTCATTTAACAAAGTAGCAAGTAATGGTCCTTGGGACATGCATCAACCGATGCAGTACAATACAGCGACATGTGAGCTGGGAAAACATCTCGTGACGACGACTTTCGAAGACAGGCTATGAATCGAAATCGCTCACGACCCAAAATCGATAGAGTTAATGAAAAGTCAATTTACCTTGCTTTCAGGAAATACACAGAAATATCACGCCTCCCGACATGTGGGAAACACTAGAGGTATTATCTCGAATAAACGAAATATCCAGTAAGAGGACTACACATCCCTGACAGAACAAAAAATAGCGGAGATCCCCTCTTCAACGAGGCATCTCTTTCGCCATTCAAATCGCTCACTCCACTAGTGGTGGGCGGAAACCGATCGACCAAAAAACAAGCCCAGTCATGCGCAGTCCAGCGCAAAAAGACCACAGCTCAAAACTTAACTGCATTCAATACCAACGCGAGAAGACAAATGCTTACCGAGAAAAGTGACTATAAATTTCAAGCAGTTGTTGCCCTTGCGTTATAAAATAGATATTGTAATAAAACGATGTTGCGAGAATTTATCACGCAACATATCACCACCTCCTCCCGATAAAAAAAAAATGTGGAACATATTTTTTTTTTTAAATATCAAAGAGCATGCGATAAGCGGCTCAAAACGCACGAATTATGCGCTGATAATTAATTAAATTGCCTAACATGAGGCTAAATATAGAGTGTCTGGTGAGGATATACCTCAACAGAAAAATAAATATGTCTCAAAAAATATTCACATCGGGGAGGTGTCACCAACACACATCACGTTAGCATGTAAACACAATATACGTATGCAAGTTACCATAATCATCATTAAACAGCATACTCTAATATTGTCTTTAAAAATGGATGTACAAATCTGATAGGAAAATTTAAATAGTACATTCTTTGACATGTAATGACATAAGTACATAGTAAAGTTAAACTACATGACGATCCAGGACATATGCTCTGGTATTCCGAGGGTAAGTACACAATCTAGAACTCGTCATGCTTGATACTAGTAAGGTAAGTCCTCAGCTCAACAATGACATTCTGAGAAAGTACAAGCAATATAATGCTAATTAATAACTAATATGCTTCATAAGGTACAATACATTATTAATAATTGTGGCTGTTTAGTAAACTAACGGCCCTTATATTAACTACTCAGTCCTCCTCTATCATCTTAAAAAACGAACAGAAGAAGATGACAACAAAGCACGATAGTGTGTACATATAAAGTAAGTACAGATGTGCTAATCTATTGTAGAAATATAGGTGTGTTATGACTCTGTAATATATGGAAATATAGGACAGAAGTATTAGTTGGAGTCATGTGGGCATCTAGACAAAATGTCAGCCATCACATTATCCGCACCACGGATAGCTCGTACCGTGAAGTGAAAAGGTTGAAGAGCTATAGCATATCGAGTGGATCTCGAACTCTTCAAATTCTTAGTCTGAATAGCTGTAAGAGCTTTCTGATCAGTCTCTAGAATGAAATGTGCGCCCAGGAGGAATCTTTGTAGCTTTAGAATTGACCAAACCATCGCTAACAACTCACGGTCTAAAACCGAGTAGTTCCTCTCTGCCGCATTTAGTTTTCTAGAAATGTACATAACAGGATGCAGAGTATTTGCATATTCTTGCATCAGTGCTGCTCCAATCCCAGTGGATGAAGCATCACTCCGAAGAACAAAAGTCCTATCAAGAGTAGGTAATCTTAAGATGGGAGGAGAAGAAAATATATTCTTGATTTGGTCTAGTGAAGATTGGCATTCTTCAGACCAACGGACCAGATTAGGCGAACCTTTCTTCAACAATGTTGAGAGAGGTGCCATGATCGAAGATAAATTTGGAATAAATCTCCCATAAAATTGAATTAAACCTAAGAGACTCCTAACTTGTTTCTTCGTTTTAGGAACAGAGATGTTCAGTATTTTGGAAGTATTGTGGTCTTCTGTCTTCAAGAGACCATGACCAACACGATGACCCAGGAAAGAGATTTCACCAAAACCAACAAAAGCTTTAGAAGGTTTTGCTGTCAAATTATTCTCACGTAGAGTGGACAGTAAGTCATATAACCCTAAATAGTGATCTTCCCAGGTATCACTGAAGAGACAGATGTCATCTAAGTATGCGATGACATCCGAACGATGTGACAGAATTCGACGCATCATGCGAACGAAAGTGGCAGGGGCGTTCATGAGACCAAAAGGCATAACATTCCATTGAAATAGACCCCTAGGTGTAGAAAAAGCAGTAAGAGGTTTGGCATGCTCTGCTAAAGGCACTTGCCAATAACCTTTAGACAAGTCAAGTTTAGTGAAGAATCTAGAATTAGAAAGTCTAATCAGTAGATCTTCTAACAAAGGCATCGGTTCAGCGTCGAACTTTGTGACCTGATTCAATTTGCGATAATCAACGCAAATTCGTATGTTCTTATCCTTCTTCCGGACAATAACCATGGAAGAAGAATATGGTGAAGTCGATGGTTCAATTATATTTAATTGAATCATTTCATCCAATTCCTTTTCCACTTGCGACTGAAAGTGTATAGGAATAGGATACGGCCTAACCCTAATTGGATTATTGTCGGTAAGAATTATGTCATGTTCTATGACATCTGTGTGTCCAGGAATGTCAGTGAGAACATCCTGAAATGTTTGTAACATCGACGAGACTTGTCGATGTTCGTCACCAGAAAGATTAGGAGAAACAGAAACGTTTTTCCAAGATTCCGTGGAATGTAATGGAACCACTGGAAGGGGAAGGTTGACATCAGAGAAGGTAGCTTCCTCATCCTGAATGACAGACAGGGATGAATAATGACCGTGAGGTGCAGGAGCATCATCCGTTGCCTGGAAAATAGGCAGCAAATAGTCCGGACGTTCGTGAAATTCCGAAAGCATGTTTATGTGGAAAGTTTTATGCTTTCCATCAATATCGACCACATAGTCAACATCGGAAATCCGAGAGACTATTGCATACGGACCTTTCCATGCAATAAGAAGTCTATTTTCCCTACTGGGGAGTAGGACGAATGCTTTGTCACCTGGACAAAGTTGTCGTAGACATCTATTCTTGTTAGCAAACTGCCTTGCCTTCTCTTTAGCAATTTCTGATGAAGCAGTTGCTAGCTTACATGCCTCAATGATCTTTTGTCTAAGAGCAATGACATACTCATATGAGGATTGAGTTTCATCGCTAATATCATCGGCAGTGATGAGATCGTGTAATAAAGACATAGGGCCGCGTGGACGCGCGCCAAAGACAAGTTCGAAGGGAGAAAATCCTGTGTGTTCATTAGGGACTTCTCTATAGGCAAAGAGAGCCGCGGGTAAAACCCTGTCCCAATCTTGAGGATGATCTTCAGTTATCTTACCAAGCAAAGTCTTGAGCGTTCTATTCAGACGCTCAACTAACCCATTAGACATAGGATGGTAGATACTACTGAGAGATCGTTCAATATGTAAGGTAGACATTACCTGTGACATAGTGTCAGATATGAGTTGAGTGCCATGGTCTGACAATATTTCTCTGGGGAACCCCAAGCGAGAAAATATCAACCAAAGAGCATCTGCGATATCTGTAGTAGATATGCTCTTAAGAGGAATAGCCTCTGGCCAACGTGTGCACATATCGACACATGTAAGGATAAACTGATGTCCTCTGGCCGACTTGACCTTAAAAGGGCCAATAATATCTATGGCCATTTTCTGAAACGGCCGAATAGGAATGTCAGCAGCCTGGATAGGCGCAGCATGTCGTGGTCCTCTAGATTTGACCTCCTGACATACCTTGCATGATCGGCAGTAAATACGAATGTCCTTATTGACAAAAGGCCAAAAGAAAGCCGCAAGGACTCTCGACTTCGTACGGGCAAAACCCATATGTCCAGCACATTGCGAGTCATGAGCATGTTGTAATATTTGCACTCTCATGCTCTTGGGAACAAGAATTTGCGAATGTGCCGACGTAGTCGAATCTTGTACCATACGTACAAGTACGCCGTTTCTCATTGCAATCCAAGATTTTCTATTTGTATCCTGATTCGGATCACCTTTCTTCGCAAGAACGAAGAATTTTTTTAAAGAAGGATCTTCTTCTTGCAATTTTATGAAAGAGTCACGAGTGATTACTAAGTGACTATCTTGGCTATCAACTTCATTATCACTATTCAGTGAAGTTTCGGGTGTTTGTAGAGCTTGTGCTCTTGTAACTACTGCATTTGTAGCTTGCATGTTATTATCTTCCCAAGCAGCAATCTGCTGTGGGGTACACTCCCTAACTCCGTGAATACGACCAATAATAAGGTCCGCAATAGGATTAGGTAAGAGACAAGCATGCACATCTCCAGTAAAGAAAGGAGTGGCAATGCGAATTACAGCAGTAGGATATTTTTCTAGAGTGCCGCCAAATGTGACACATTTAATAACCCTTCCTGTAGCACAAGATGGATCTACAAGCGATTGTCTAACACCAATAGTGGTGCATCCGGAATCGAAAAGTAGTGAGACCGGAGTATCATTAACAAGACCCTTATGTAGAATTAAAGAACCCCTCCCGTCATGCGCAACAGCAGCAGGAAGAGCGGGAAGTGGGTGACCACAACTCAAAGTAGTTATGGTACCCGGTTCGAATAAAGTACTGCATTGGGGGCATTTGTTTGCTCTCTCAAAGTCAAAAGCAGAACCAGTGACAGCGTCAAAGTTTTTACTATCAACAACATGATTACAGGCTCCCTCAGTTTCCTGTTGTACAGCATTAGCCTGCTGATATCTCTTTTTTTTGTGTTGAGATCTACCCCGACTATTATTACCTCTGAAGTTATCAGAGTTATTATTATCTCTGCAGTTATTATTGTCTCTATTGTAATTGTTATCCTGGTTCGAATTCCAGTTTCCACGATTACTATCATGTTCACATTGATGCGAACATCTATTTGTTTGGTTCTGAGGTCTTCGGCAGGAATAACCTCTATTACCATATCCTCTTTTGAAATGCTTATAATTATTAGGGTGATAGTAACGAGTACTATCAGGTTGTCTCCAATTCTTCGAAGAAGAATCACCATGAAATTGATTTCCATGATTTTGACAGAAATTACCGCTACTCTTTCTATCAAAATTTTGTTGGGATCTACGAGCAAAGTTTTGACCATACGGAGCTGCCGAAGCAACTGGTAAACCTTCTTTCACCTTAGAGTTACCCATGGTTATGTGTGGGTGCGCAGTTACGTATTGGCAACAGAAATCTTCCATTTCTTTTATTGTTTTAGGTTTACGTTCATGAAGGAAAGCAAGGAAAGACTCATTGACAGACGACATGACTTTGTCTCTAAGTATTAAGTCCATAAGTCCTTCATAAGTTTTTTCCGTCTTAGATAGTTCAACCCATCGTGAGAAAGTAATGCGTATTCTTGCAATAAACTCGGAGAATTCAACTCCATTTTCAGGTAACATGTTTTTAAATTGTAGACGATAGCCGTCTTCGTTAAGCTGATATTTCTTTAACAAAGCGGCCCTGACAACCTCATAATTGTTCTTGTCAGGTTCATCCACCATATTTAATATACTTAGAGCTTTACCTGTCAGTATCCCTGATAACTGATAAACATATTTTGCTTTGTCTATGTTATGAGCTGTACATGCTTGTTCAAATCTGTCCAGATAGAACATTATGTCATCACTGGAAGGACTAAATGTTGGTAACTTAATCTTAAAAGTATCATTATTAGCCTTACCAGAAGATGAACCCTTGTTTGAATCATTACCATTACTCATGCTCGTCAATTTCAATTTTTCCAACTCTAAAGCTAAGACCTTTTCTTCATGTTCCATTTTTGCTTTCTCTTTCCTCTCATCAGACTCTCTCTGTAATCTTCTTTCCTCAGCCTGAGCCTCTTTTTGAAGTCTTTCATTTTCAGCTTCTTTTTCAAGTCTTTTATTTTCAGCCTCTTTTTCAAGTCTTTTATTCTCAGCCTCTTTTTGAAGTCTTTCAGCTTCTAGCTGGAGTTTTCTTTCCTCAGCTTCTGATTCCCTTTTTTGTTTTTCCATTTCCATTTGGAATCTTTTTTCATCCACCTGCATCTGCAGTTTCTTTTGTTCAGCTTCCATTGCTTTATCATATCGAGCAGTTGCAAATTCTTCTAACTTATCACCAGTCTTCCCAAGCAATTTACCCTGCTCAATAAAGTGCTCAAATGTAGACATGTTGTCTAACATATGAGTCCAAAACCTGAAATAATTAACTAATTTATTTCAAACCTAAGTGTAACAAGTCTTAATTAAGCACTTGTATATTCACATCACCTTATATTATCCCAGTCTCTGTGGGAAACAAGTCTCCAATCAAAGAACTTGTATATGAAATATCAGCACTCAATTCTTGATCATAAGTGCACTTCTCATTCAATAGTGCACGACACTATTCATCATTCATTTATCATCAGTGTAGTAGTAACAGTGCATTAGCATAGCCCATTAACTAATTACTATAACTGTAAACAATGACTATGTAAACACATGCAGAATGTAAACATTGAAAATGTAAACAATGCAAACAATGTAAACAATAACAATGTAAACAATAACAAAGATCAGCAACAATACAAAAACGTTCGCAGAAATCAACTAAAAATAAAGCAGAAATTAATGAAATATCACAAAAAATGTGACGATATCTGCGATAGAATTAAACAAAATACATGACACCACAGTGTATAAACAAAAATGTTGTATGAAACTACATTATAGACAAGAGTAGGCTAACAAATACAAACAAATCAAAACAAAACTAAAGAATGCGAAATAATAACGAAAACAATATTAAAACATGTCATCACAGCTAACATAAATAGCAACAGAAGTCGCTTAGCAAATTCCAGTATCGGAAATTTGCAAACCCTACAGAAAACGCTCACAATAGACGACCTCTATGACGTGGCATAATCTAACGGAGACACCACCCAACCGAGAACCCGCTGAAATATAAACATATAAATATACAAATAACATATAACATATAACATATAGAATGAGATGATACACAGAAGACTCAGCAGAAGTATAAGGGCACAGTTTACATACAAACAGGCCACTTAACTTATAGGCTTCCAATCGTAGAACAGCAGAAAAAACGGATGTCAATCAACGTCCTAAAGAGCGAAGCTCCAACGATGATGGCACATCTGAACTGCTTCCACTGCTAACACGATGGTACAAGAGCTTCTGAAATACTGTGTGTTGAGTTGTTTCGGCACTTGACCTTCTAATCCAAAAGTAAGTTGATGGAAATCGGTACTTGGCCTTCTTCAGAAAACAACCCGTTTCAACCGGCACTTGACCTTCACAAAAAACGACAGCACTGGAACCTTGACAGCAGCAACTTGCTTGACTTGCGTAAAAGATAACAGCAGTCCGAGTTATCCGGCAACATGTAACAACGCCGGGTACTGTCAAATTCTTGTTTCCGTCAAAAAGTTGAAATTTTGACTTTTACCGGGCAACGCCGAGTACTTTGAAAATTTTGAAGATGTTGACTGTATTGAAGAATGTTAATTTCTTGAAGGATGCTGATGAATTCTTGTTGAAAATGAAGTGGGTAAGGGACCCCGTGTTTGCTGGTACCAGAATCAAACCAGCTTATGGCCACCAAATGATGCGTGATGCCATATGATGATGGATGGTATCCGCATGTCTGGTTTTGTGTAGTGTGCAGATGTGTTCAGTCAAAACAATGTTCATACAAAAATAACAGGGCAATCCACATAGGACGTCAGTAAACTCACGACGTATAAAGTCAATGATTCTTGTAACAGCCGTTGACGTTTTTCTTCATTATTTATTGTGGACGCCACAGTGACAAAATGGTTACGCGAATATGTAGGCACATCAAACAGTCATTATCACAGCAACATTCAATACAGCAATAGACGGTAGACAGCATTACAATGATGAGTCAGATGCATGTTATATTTCATAGTGCTGTAAATGTAGTCAGGTGAAAACTCCATCCTTTTCTATAACAGCCAGGAGATAACCAGATGTATGAGATCAGTTCACTCTCCTTAGTTTGACTTCAGCAAGACAGACACGTCTGCCGAAGTATAAATAATGTCCTCAAAAATATCCTCTAGATAATAAAGGTTTTCCAAACCTAGTTCATTTAACAAAGTAGCAAGTAATGGTCCTTGGGACATGCATCAACCGATGCAGTACAATACAGCGACATGTGAGCTGGGAAAACATCTCGTGACGACGACTTTCGAAGACAGGCTATGAATCGAAATCGCTCACGACCCAAAATCGATAGAGTTAATGAAAAGTCAATTTACCTTGCTTCAGGAAATACACAGAAATATCACGCCTCCCGACATGTGGGAAACACTAGAGGTATTATCTCGAATAAACGAAATATCCATTAAGAGGACTACACATCCCTGACAGAACAAAAAATAGCGGAGATCCCCTCTTCAACGAGGCATCTCTTTCGCCATTCAAATCGCTCACTCCACTAGTGGTGGGCGGAAACCGATCGACCAAAAAACAAGACCAGTCATGCGCAGTCCAGCGCAAAATGACCACAGCTCAAAACTTAACTGCATTCAATACCAACGCGGGAAGACAAATGCTTACCGAGAAAAGTGACTATAAATTTCAAGCAGTTGTTGCCCTTGCGTTATAAAATAGATATTGTAATAAAACGATGTTTCGAGAATTTATCACGCAACAAATACCAACCCAAAGAACATTAAAAGTGACTTGGTAACTGGCATATAGATCCAGATTTATTGTTCCAATCTCATTTACATTCAGTCCCGTTGTGGCGACCTAACAAACCTTAACATTTCCGACGTTTGATCATTTGTGGTGTGACGAAGAATTTTTTATACTGAGAGAAGTTACCGACCTGACATTTCCTAAGTACTGGAAACCTCAAGATTCTGACACTTTGAGCACTGTGACATCTATTACCTGAACTGATTTGAAGTGACATAAACAGTAATTCAAACAAAATATAGTCATAAAGAGAACACTCGCCGGAAGAATTGGAATTAACCGGTCTTTGTAGAGCTGGGGTTCTCTTTGCCAAAAGAACACTGAATTTGCTGTGGGTGTGTGTGTCCTAAAGTTTGCGCCAGAAGGTCAAAATCAAGTTTGTAGGTAAGAACGAATGTCAGTGGCCACTGTTGTATGGATAGAAAGAAAGCAGGAATGAGTGGTTCTTTGATCTTATAAATTCATGTACCCATTTTGTACTTTTTTTGATGCAAAGTTTTTGTTGTTGTTGCTAATACTGTTTCCCTATCAGTATAGATTAACATATAAACTCTGTTCTTTACGGTAGAGGGAAATCCTAGACCATAGCGGATAAATCTTTGACTCTTTGGGGGTTAAAACCTTTTCTTCTAATGGGAATTTTGTCTCAACAGAGGGAGGGAGGATTACACCTATGAGTCTATTTCATTGATTAATTCATTAACTTTATGTTTACTTGTATTTGATTTGATAGTCAAAATGTTGTTGTTGTGGAGTTTCTTTATGATAAATAAAATTTACATAAACTTTATTTACGTGTGTTGGTCAGCTCGTTCCAAAAGAACCCTATTCCATAGATATAGTGTTCACGTCTGTGCGTCTAACTGTCGTCACTTATGTGTGAGTGTATGTGAGTGGCTGATATATATATATATATATTAATATATTCTAGTAGACTGTCTGACTAACCAAGTTCTGTTGTAGAGATAGGCTGAAGGAGAGAAAGCTTCTCGAGTTCAGGGACAGAGTCTACTTATTTTCCACCATTTCAGTCGTGTAAAATCTATCTTTTATATTATCTCTCACTGAGTCACCACCTGTTCTTGTCTATTCAGAAGGGACCAATCTATGTCTTAATTCCCCTATCAAAAAATCTATGACAGGGGGCATCTATAGTGATGGCTCCATAAAGAACAAAAACCAGAGGATGATGATGTAATAATTGCTGATGTTGTATTTGTTGTAGATGATGGCATAAACTTTATTTACGTGTGTTGGTCAGCTCATTCCAAAAGATCCCTATTCCATAGATATAGTGTTCACGTCTGTGTGTCTAACTGTCGTCACTTATGTGTGAGTGTATGTGAGTGGTTGATATATATATATATATATTAATATATATTCTAGTAGACTGACTAACCAAGTTCTGTTGTAGAGATAGGCGAAGGAGAGAAAGCTTCTCGAGTTCAGGGACAGACTCTACTTATTTTCCATCATTTCACTCATGTAAAATCTATCTCTTATATTATCTCTCACTGAGTCACCACCTGTTCTAGTCTATTTAGAAGGGACCATTCTATGTCTTAATTTCCCTATCAAAAAATCTACGGCAGGGGGCATCTATAGTGATGGCTCCATAAAGAACAAAAACCAGAGGATGATGATGTATAATAATTGCTGTTGTTGTATTTGTTGTAGATGATGGCCAGCAAGTATATGTATGATGAAGGTGTGGAGGAGGAAGTCTTTAATGATGAATGGGCAGACAACACGGACCAGGATGTAGACGACGTTAACCGATTGGAAATAGATTTTCTGCAGGCGATGGTGAGACCTGATAAATTTATGTTAGTTTTGTTGGTTCTTTTACATTCAAATTTAAGACTGGGATTTTATGTGAAGTTTTCAGCAAACTATAGTAGGGGCTGTAATGTTTTGTCTGGTGCCAATGGTGATAATAACGTAGTGTTTCTTCTGTATCAAGTAGTTTATGTCCTTAAATTTCTCTAGCTTTCTTGGCCAAGGGGAAAAAATAGGAGGTCCCGTGTACAAGTTGCGCACATTAAAAATCCCATGGCAGTTGGAAATCATAAAGAGTAGGCCATAAGGCCGCTGCCCTGACAAAATTTAAAAATAATTAGAAACCTACCCACCACAGAAATATTTATAGAATGCGAGATTCCTGTATATACACATTAGGATTCTCGCCAGCGCCATGGAGTTCATGCACTGTGCTGAGATTCTCCTTGTGTGATGTAAGGGAGGAGATCTGTTTAGCTTGATGTGATAGCCATTAAATTTTACATTGTTTAGCTAAGTGTGATTGATGGTTATTAGGTCTAGCTAGCACATATTAGCTAGGTGTGATTGATGGTTATTAAGTCTAGCTAGTACTGTTTAGAAATATTTGGCGAATCTGTACTGTGTACTCATTTCTTCTGCCACGTTTGAAGTCTTTCCTTGTTCATTTGACATTTGAACGTTCTAGGTGCCAAGTCTAGAGATTTCCCTTGAAGTAAAATAGGTGAGTCAACTCAGACTGTCTCATTAGCCTCATTGATAAAGAACCGTGCCTAGGCCAGGATGACTGAATTGAATTATCTGAATTACTAGCATTGGATTACATATTTACATTCTTCTTCTATCAACTCCGCAAGGAGCATAGGCTTTCAACAAACTTATGCCAAGTCTTCCTGTCCTGTGCCATCAGCTCAAGGTCTTTCCTCCATGTCTTCTTCACATCTTGTCTCCAGTTCCCTTTTTTATGTGTTCTTTGGTCTTCCTCTATCTCTCTTATCCTGGGGATTCCAGAGCAGGGGTTGTCTGGTCATACTATTAACAAGTTTCCTCAATGTATGTCCTGTCCCTCTCCAGTGTCTTCTTGTCATATCTTGTTCAACTGGTACTTGTCTAGTTCTCGTCATTAGTTCCACATTATTATCTTTGTTCGCATTTATTGCAGTTATTTTGGCTTGAAGTTTCTACAGGATGAGGCAGCTAGTCCCATTCGGTAGTAGTTTGTTTTAAATGATGAGGTGGCTAGCTCCTTGCACAGTTACCTCGTTTTACCTGCTTGGGGGGAGAATCTGTCCCAGGCGTATTGACCAACCCTTCATAGTTTCCTTTTACAACATACTTGGTAGGTTACAATGTTATTATTTGCTCCCCTTTCAGGCCGCAGTAATGCAAGAGAATACATTTCTATTTATAGAGTAGGGAAGAAGACACTGGTGATGGGTAGGGCACACATTAATATCAGCTTCTGAACATGCAGGCTGAAAGTTAATTACAAGGCAAGTCCTTGTTTCCTGAATCCACGTATAAGAGAGGTAGAGGCTGATGGAGAAGAGAAAACCACAGACTGACATGAACATGGAGAACTGGAAGACCTTGAGCAGATGGCACAGTACAGGAGGACTTGGCATGAATTTGTTGAACACCTTGTGATCCTATGGGATATGAGGTCTATTGGAGGATGTATTTGATTCTAAGCCAGATGGGGATATCTTTCGTCATTTTGACAAACCTAAGTCAGACTGGACTCCTGCTCCAGGTGCCTCTGCTGCTCTTGATTTATATATTGCTAACACTTTGCATGATATTAATCAACTTTCTCTACCCCATCTACGTCGATCTAACCTGACTACTTCTGAGTGGCAGTCATTGTCATCCCTTAAAAAGCGGGATGACATTACAGTCATGCGCCGCTTAACGTCCATGATACGTTCTGTGAAATAGGATGTTATGCGATTTGGACGTTGTGCGAACACCATACTTTATACTTAGCAAAGTTATATGGGATACTGTAGTGTAACTGTATTGACTAAATAGCCGAGATGTTGTACAAGTACAGTACTGTATTTCAGCTAATGTACTGTATCTGGCAAGGTAATACTTTCCATATTACAAATTTGCTGGGGCAAATAACCTCCCTCTACAATTAGTTTATCTAGGGTTTCGACAAAATCTTCTGCTGCCTTAGCATCAGCACTTGCAGACTCACCACCCACTTTCACATTATGCAGCGAAAAACGTTTGAAGCGCTTGAACCACTCAGAACTAGCACTAAACTCAATATTGTAGTCTGGTCCTGCTTTTTCTTTAAGCATTTCGAACAAGCTTCGTGCCTTAGCAGTGATCGTCAACGTGCTGAGAGGGATTCACTTCTCTGTTTGGTCCTCAATCCAGGTCATTAGCAATTTTTCCATATCTGATATAGGTCCTTCTCGCGTTTTCGTAAGCTTTATAGCTTTTAGTGGAGCCGATCCTTTAACAGCTTGGAGAATTTTTTCTTTGTTCTTAAAGATCGTCGTGACTGTCGAGTGCGACATGCCCAAATCACGAGCTAAAGCATTCACTGGTTTTCTACCTTTGTGATGTTTAATTACCTTTTGTTTCACTTCTAAATCGATACTTTTAATTTGTCTCTTGCTGCTGCTATCACTAGAACTGGTTTTGCTGCGTTTGGGTGCCATGATGCACTTCACGGTAACGAATTTTTGAAAGTTCACATTAAAATAACAATAGTAAGTACAGTACAGTACATACATAGGCCAGTAACATAGGCGTTTATTATGACTATCAAGACATATGTACTGTATTATAGATTATATGTGTACTGTACCATTATATGCCTGGCATCGCAATCGCTCTGTACTGTATACAAGAGGCATGAGATACACGTGTTGCGTGCGGGAAGCTCTTGCTTTCGCTACATCCGGTTACGTCCGCTTCATCCTGTTCTCCGATCGGGATTTCTGAACTATATTATAACCTTATAGGACCACGGACGTATATGCGGTCGGACGTTGTCCGAACGGACGTTATGCGGCGCATGACTATCATCAAACCTGCCGATAAAGGTGGTGCAGTGGTAGTTTGGCAAAAGGACTTGTATATTCAAGAATTAGTCTCACAGCTCGGCAACTCCACCTTTTACTCACCTAGTTCTGGTGATGCCACAGTCCGCAATAATCTTACTGTTCATGCTACTATTCGTGATCTCATCCAAGATAACCTCCTTCCTTCTAGTGCCTTGCCTCTCCATATTCTTGATAGTAGTCTAGGTAAACCTTCCTTCTACATGCTTCCTAAGGTGCATAAAATTGGCAATCTGGGTTGACCTATTGTTTCAACCTGCTCTTGTCCCACTGAACGTATCTCTGATTTCTTGGATAGTATTCTACAACCCTTAGTGGCCAACCTACCTTCTTATTGAAGGACACTACCCATGCTATCACTACCTTTGATTCCATCCAATTCATACCTGGCCACACTTACCGTCTTTTCCTTCTGGATGTTTGTTCGCTTTATATTTCCATTCCACATTCTGATGGCCTTAAAGCACTACAATTTTTTTTCAACAGACGCACTGACCATACTTTTAGCACAGGTTCCCTTCTTCGCCTTGTGGAATTGGTTCTTACTCTCAACTCTTTTGAATTCAATGGCCAGTTCTTTAATAAAATTAGTGGCGTTGCTATGGGCACCAAAATGGGCCCTAGTTATGCTTGCCTCTTCATGGATCACTTTGAATATTTGGTGCTTCAAAGTTACGATGGACCATTACCTGAGTTTTACCGTCGCTATATCGACGATGGTATTGGAGTCACAGACATGTCTGAAGTTAACCTCTGTAGATTCATTACTATGTTGGCAATTTCCATCCGGCCATCAAATTCACTTCTCAGATTTCTACCACTTCAGTTAACTTCCTTGACCTTACTGTCAATATTACTCCTACTGGCCTTACTACCTCTGTCTTTTATAAACCTACTGATGCTCATGGTTTCCTTCTTTACACCTCTTCTCTCCCTCTCAGCTGTAAAAATTCCATTCCCTACTCTCAACTTCTACGCTTACGTCAGATATGTCACGATGAAGATGATTTCCGTGAACGAGCTCAAGATATGCTGAAGTTTTTTCTTTGATGTCACTATCCTGACAGAGTTTTGTCTGATGCCCTTAATCGCATTAGTCACGTTACTCGTCAGGTTGCACTTACTGCTAAACCTACTACTACATCTGACAGACTAAAACTTGTCTTAACTTTCCACCCTCACTGTTTGGCAGTGAAAACAATTCTGTTTCGTCATCTGCCTATTCTCCACTCTGATCCTGATACCAGAGACTTGTTTCGTGACACCCCTTTGGTGGCATATCATAGGGATAAGAATTTTAGGGGATATTCTTGTCCACAGTCGCTTGAGACAGACCAGTCCTTCTCACTTTGGTACTAAACCATGCCAATGCCGCAGATGTAAGACCTGTCCTTTTGTACTCCAAACTCAGTCAATTTCTGTTCCGAACGGTAAATTTGCCATTGGGGAGTCTTTCACGTGCGAATCCAGAAACCTGATTTATGCTATCGTCTGCAAGAGGTGTGACATTACCTATATTGGTGAAACAGGCAGACGTTTGGCAGACAGGTTTCGTGAGCATTTGAATGACATATATCATGGCAAACCTTTACCAGTGGCCCTTCATTTCAATAGTCCTGACCATTTAGGTAACTCTGATATTCATGTCACTGCCCTCCTTTCATGTGTCGGCGATGACAGAACTCGCTTCTCGTTTGAGAATCGTCTCATTTTTCAAATGGGCGTTTTATCTCCTGCTGGCCTTAATGTCCAGCATCATTTTGCATAATTCTGGTGGCTTATGTCTCTGTTTCATACTTTATTTCTTCTGTCGTTATTTTCCTATCTATCTTTGTTTTCACTTTGGTTCGTTCGTTTCCTCAATTATCTTTTCTTAGCTGCCACTAGCTCATACGTCACTTCCGTATGACGCCTTTTTTTCTCAGCTATCTTGAATGTTTCTTTCTTGTATCCAGCTAAATGATTTTTTACTTGTTTGAATAGTGTTGTTCATTTCAGTCTTTGTTTCGTTGATTATTTACTTTCTTGTTTCGACATGTCTTTCTGTTTTTACGATTTTCTTGCATTATCATTGTTATCGTTTCGCTCATCACCATTATTCCATCTGCTTGTATCGCCCATTTGGTATTTTCCTCATCATCATAGATTTTTGTAGTACCTATATGTAGTTCTTGTCCTTGTCACCTTTTCATAACTGTGGCTGACAAAGGGTAAAACCCGAAACGTCCCTTATTTCATGTGTACTGTTAACTTGTAAAACTGATTTCATACCATATTATTTTTTAATTTATACATGTATTGGATTAATGTTGTTTATAAATATTTTTTTTTTACCACTACCCACGGGGGATTAAACCCATTGTGGTGGAAGGGAAGGGTTTTTTTTTTAAAAGTCCACTGTCTAAAGCAGATTTTCTTAATTTGTTGTCCATGGATCCTAGGGGGTCTGTGTACATAACGTAACATTTTTAATGTTATGCTTTTTAATATGCTTTTATGTCAATTTTTTTTTCAAGAAGGGGTCCATAGCCTTCATTGGACAATTAAAATGGTCCATAGCCTTCAACGGACAATCAAATGGGTCCATAGCCTTCATCGGACAATCAAAAGAGTCTATAGCCTTCATCAGACAATCAGATGGGTCCATAGCCTTCATCAGACAATCAAAAGGGTCCATAGCCTTCATCAGACAACCAGAAGGGTCCATAGCCTTCATCAGACAATCAAAAGGGCCCATAGCCTTCATCAGACAATCAGATGGGTCTATGGTTGTTCGTCCATCACGGGTGATGAAGACCACTCTGTTCATCCAATTATTTAAGAATATGTTAGGTTAGTCTATGGGTACGAAGGTGACTGAAGAGCCCGATGCGGGCCTGGAAAGATCTTGGACAGTGTGGGCAGGGAATGTTTGCTTCATGTGAAGGTTTTATTTCACGGTCCTTTCTAGCTTGTCTCCGCTGTTCTGCTGCTGCTCTTCTGGATGATTCGCATGCTGCTGCACCTTTACGAAGAGATGTGCGCCAAGCAGTTCGGTCTTGCGCAGCAGCTTCCCATGTGTCTGGGTTTATGTCAAAGGTTTTCAATGACGTCTTTAACGTGTCTTTGAAGCGCTTCTTTTGGCCACCATGGGAGCGTTTACCCTTCTGCATCTCACCATAAAAGAGTATCTTTGGCAGTCGATGGTCTGGCATGCGGACTACATGACCTGCCCAGCGAATTTGTGACTGCATCAGAATAGTATCAATACTAGGGATACCAGCTCTGTCAAGAACGGCGGTATCCGGGATCTTGTCTTGCCATTTGATGTTCATTATCTTCCTGAGACAGACTGTATGGAAGTGGTTTAGCTTCTTTACGTGGCGCCTGTATACAGTCCATGTTTCACATGCATATAGCAGCACTGGAAGCACCGCAGCTCTGTATACCTTCAGCTTTGTCTGTAGACTAATGCCACTTCGATGCCAAACGTTGGTGTATAGTCTGCCAAATGTGCTGCTGGCTTTGGAGATCCTGGTGTTCACCTCATCATCAATGACAATGTTCTGGGATAGTGTGCTACCAAGGTATGTGAATCTGTTCACAACATTCAGTTTCTCACCATTAACCTTGATGACTGGCTCAGTATAAACTGTGCCAGGAGCTGGTTGGTACATGATTTCTGTTTTCTTCGTGTTGATGGTAAGCCCAAAGTTGGCGCAGGCTTCGGAGAATCTATCCACACTATGCTGCAGATCAGCCTCTGAGAAGGAATTGAGGGCACAATCATCAGCAAACAGAAGATCTCTGATGGTGTGTGATTTGACCTTGGTTTTTGCTTGAAGCCTCCTAAGGTTAAACAATTTTCCATCAATACGATAACTAATGTCGATTCCTGTGTCCCCGTCTCTAAAAGCATCAGTCAGCATAGCAGAAAACATGATACTGAACAGAGTCGGTGCAAGTACGCACCCTTGTTTAACTCCATTTGAGACGGGGAAAGGCTCTGATAGCTCACCGTTTTCCTGAACTCTAGCCTGCATTCCATCATGCAGTTGCTGCACTATTGTGATAAATTTCTTTGGGCAGCCGTATTTTGCCATGATCTTCCATAGACCCTCTCTACTGACCGTGTCGAACGCCTTTGTCAAGTCGATGAAAGCTGTGTACAGGTCACAGTGCTGTTCTTGGCATTTTTCTTGTAGCTGTCTTGCAGCGAACACCATATCTGTGGTTCCACGTTCTTTCCGGAATCCACACTGACTTTCAGGTAAAAGACCTTTGTCAAGATGAGCCGTAAGGCGATTCAAAAGGATTCTGGCGAATATCTTCCCAGCGATTGATAAAAGAGAGATGCCTCGATGATTGTTGCAGTCTTGGCGATTACCTTTACGTTTATATAGATGTATAATTGAGGCATCTTTGAGATCGTGTGGGATGGTTTCACTCTGCCACATTTGCTGGAAGATCATATGAAGTTTCTCTATCAGAACTGCACCGCCATCTTTATAAACCTCAACAGGAATTGAATCGGAGCCAGGGGCCTTTCCACTAGACAGCTGACGAATCGCTTTTTTAGTTTCCTCCAGAGTTGGTACATCATCTAATGCTTCATTTATAGGAATTTGGGGCAGGCGGATGATGGCTTCGTCGTTAATAGATGATGGCTGGTTCAAGATATTATTAAAATGTTCAGCCCAGCGTTGGAGAATTTTTTCCTTGTCTGTAATTAGTGTTTTTCCATCTGCATTAAGGAGGGGAAATGATCCTGATGATGTTGGACCATAGACCGCTTTGAGTGCAAGGTAAAAGTTTTTCAAGTCATGGCTGTCAGCAAAGCCTTGGATCTCATCTGCTTTATTACTCAGCCATGAATCCCGCATCTGGCGTAGTTTATGTTGGACGATTCTACGCATGTTGTTGAAAGCGTCTTTCTTGGATGTAGATTTTGGATCATTTAAATATGCTTTATGGAGATGGTGTTTCTCAGCCAACATCTGCTTTATATCATCTGAGTTCTCATCAAACCAGTCATTTTGTTTCTTGATGGAAGGACCCAGGACCTCTGTAGCAGTGTTGTAGATCTGCTCACTTAGGGCTGCCCAATTTGTTTCCACACTTTGGCCGTCTAGCGAGATAGATTTGAGACGGTCTTCTAAGGTGTCAGTAAATGACTGTTTGATTGTTGTCTTCTTTAGTTTGGTGACATCCAGCCTCTTTTGAGTTTTCTTCCCCTGAGGGCGCCTGGCTGGTTGGATACGAACTTTAAGTTTAGATACAATGAGGCGATGATCAGTCCAGCATTCGGCACCACACATGGACTTGGTCACCCGGACATCTTGCCTGTCCTTCTTCCTAACAATTACATAGTCAATTAGGTGCCAATGCTTTGAGCGAGGGTGCATCCAGGAGGTCCTGTTGCGGGTAGGAAGTCGAAAAATGGTGTTGGTGACAAGGAGGTCATGTTCTGCGCAAGTCTGGAGGAGACGAAGTCCATTACTGTTACAGCGACCCACGCCGTACCTACCAATAGTGCCATTCCAGGAGATGTTATCTGAGCCTACTCTTGCATTAAAGTCACCAAGAATGATGAGCTTATCTGCTTTAGGAACTGATGCAATGACTGCATGTAGTTCTTCGTAAAACTTATCCTTGACATCATCCTGGTTTGTCATAGTTGGTGCATACGCGCTAATGATGGTGGCATGTTTTCTTCCATAGAACAGAGGGATCTTGACCGTCATGAGTCGGTCATTTATTCCCTTTGGGGGCCCCGCTAACTTGCTGACAATTGCTGTTTTGATTGCAAATCCAACCCCTGCTTCTCGTCTTTCTTCAGTTCCTCTTCCGCTCCAAAAGAATGTATAACCTGCACCCTTTTCGCAAAGTTGGCCCTCGCCTGCAAGTCGAGTTTCACTCAGTGCTGCTATGTCAATGTTGTACCTGGCCAGTTCTCTCCCAATCAGGGCAGTTCGTCTCTCAGGTCTGTTTGCATTAAAGTCTTTGTCAAGTAAAGTGCGCACATTCCATGCGCCTAGAATGAGGGGGAAAAATCTGTCCTTTCTTTTTCTTATATGTCGACCGCCGAAGTAGGGTACCCACCAACCGCGGTAAGCTGGTTAGGTAATGGTGAAGCAGGCAATGTTTAGGGCACCTTTTCTAGCCCCTTCCTCATGCCATGGAGGTGAGCAGTACTTTCCTAAAGAGGGCTGCTCAGACACTCAGGGGGCTGCCGAATCCCACTGCTGCTCCGATCAGTGGAAGACGACCATATGGCCTGAGCCGCCTGTGTGTAGGTCTGCGACTACGACTGCCAGTGTACCCACGCCTGCCGCTTCGCCGCTCGCCCATCGCCACAGGACTTGTTGTGAGTGGATGGATGAATGGATGAAAGAGTGACTTGCGCGGTGATTTGGATTAAAGTGAGGAAGAGTTGCGCAATTCGTCGACCTCACTCTCTCGCCTGGGTCCATCTCAATCCAGTGGCAAGACAAGTCAAGACGACTGGAGATGAAGTCAGGTGCAGTGGATGACCAGGGCTTTCTACGTGCCTCGCCGTGCTCCTTACGCTCCACAGCGCGTTGCTGGTAATCGCCGTCATGCCCGTTGAACCAACAGGTGGTTTCTTCCGCGCAGTCTATCGAATCCAGTCTTCGCATGCATGGGTAGGCAGACCCTAACTCACCGAAGGTTTATAACCATTCGGCTACCCTCACCTAGTTTAGCCGGCCTGTCAAAGCCGTTGTCCGGGGGTGGCCGCTGTCGCATGCTGACAGCTACGAGGAGCCACAGGTGAGAGCTGGATGCCAGGTTTGGACCAAAGGTGGCTGAGCTGCCCTAAAAAGGGCATGACAGCTCCTTCACCAGAGGTACTACCAATACCTGACTTCCCAACACCCCCCGATGAAGGCTATGGACCCTTTTGGTTGTCCGATGAAGGCTATGGACCCTTTTGGTTGTCCGATGAAGGCCATGGACCCTTTTGGTTGTCCGATGAAGGCTATAGATGGGTCTATAGCCTTCATCGGACAACCAAAAGGGTCCATAGCCTTCATCAGACAATCAAAAGGGTTCATAGCCTTCATCAGACAATCAAAAGGGTCCATAGCCTTCATCAGACAATCAAAAGGGTCCATAGCCTTCATCAGACAATCAAAGGGGTCCATAGCTTTCATCGGACAATCAAAAGGGTCCATAGCCTTCATCAGACAATCAAAAGGGTCCATAGCCTTCATCAGACAATCAAAAGGGTCCATAGCCTTCATCGGACACCAAAAGGGTCCATAGCCTTCATCGAACAATGAAAAGGTTCCATCGCCTTCATCGGACAGTGAAAGGGGTCCTTGTTTGCTGAATCCACATATAAGAGAGCTTGAGGGAGAACAGGCCATCATCAAAGCACTTTATTTGCACTTGTAGTAGTGGTTTCTGTTGTAGTTTATTTAACATGGTGAGGTGGCTAGCTCCTTGCACAGTTGACCTTATTTAACATGGTGAGGTGGCTAGCTCCTTGCACAGTTACCTTGTTTTGGTGAGAGAATCTGTACTTTATTTTTCCCTTGTCACCTTAGAGACCCGTGGGACCACATTAGGTATATGTTAATATAACTAAAACACTGTCTTTCTGATTTTCAGGACTGGAAACTCTTTGTTCGACCACATGAATTTGAGGAAACTTTGGCTGCTGTAGAGAGAAGGTAACGACTATGTTTTATCCCTTCTTCACTTTGTATGTAGTGTCAAGCCACCACTAATGATGGTGCTTTTGTACAAACTCTTGCTTCAGTGGTTTATGTAGCAATATTTTAACATAATGAGGTCACCAGGCCCATATACAACCTCGTATTACTCGTCTTTAATGACATGCCTGAAGGAGCAATATTCTATTATTTTGTGTCTTCTCAGAGATCCCTGGGAGCTACATGTGACCTGATTCTTATTCAGTCAATCAATCATAAGTTCCCTTTAGCTCCTGCAGGAACACATGCCAAGATTTCCTGCCGCATGCAGTCAGCTCATGTTCTTTCCATGTCTTCCTCATCATTTTAACTTCTGTCTCCAGTTAAATTTTCCATGTGTTTTTTAGTCTACCTCTGCCTCTCTTTCCCTGGGGATTCCTCAGCATCTACCGGACCTAGGCTTTTGCGAATTGAGACAGTTCCCTTTAATTTTTTCATCCAGTTAATTACATTTCTGTTCAGATCCACCTTGTAATATGATGCAAATTTTCTTTTTACTGCTGTTGTGTACTGGAGTTCAGCTAACCAGAGAACACACTTGACTTTGTCCTCAGCGATGGTCAACTTCAAATCAGAGGGACTGAAACAAAAAATTAACTTAAAAATGTATTATTCAGAATGCACAAAACCAGGTAAGTGTAAAAGAAATTAAAATAATTAAACTTTTAACTGATGGTGTCAGATAATGTTTGTTACCCTCAGGATATCAAGGAGCGTTTCTTGGTTCCCAAGGCTTCGAATAACAGATGTTGTTATCTGTGGAGTGGTTGTGGTGTCTAGGGGTATGAGATGATGGATACTGCTATTTGAGGTGATGAATGATGGCACATGAATGGAATAAAGTGACTGTAACTGTCTTTTTTTTTCTTGTTGAGGTGATCACTGGCCCAAGACAGTTTACATGTTGTTAGATGTGTAGTGCGAGCGTATGATGAGTTGAGTGTGGGTGCGAATGAAGACGCGAATGTGTTTAGGCTCGTATAGATGTAGATCCTGCAACCCATACTCTCACATGCAGTAATCAAGGATGCTTTGACACTGCAGGCATGTTTCAAGACATTTATTGACGGGAACACACATAATATCAACAGGAACAGTCAGTGTAACAAGGTCATGCTGACCTGACATCGATAGGTATACATTTGGCATTCAAAAAGGTAAACATCAGAATAGACGTGCATGGTCAATAGCAAAGTTCTTCAATAATGACAGTTCGTAGCGTCGCCCTTGGCGTCTCTGACTAAACGCGTCAGATGCCTTAGTTACCTTGACACACAGGTGCAACTTGGCACTCCCTGCCAATTGCACATATCAGGCTGTAGTATAATAGCCGGAAGCACAGGCCTCGTCCTAACGTCGGCCGTGTACTTCTGTTAAATAGGTTATCATCAACCCTGCAGTAATACTTATTGTAGATAGAAGTTCCGCCAATCTGCGGCTCCCACAATATATCTTCGTCACTGGATTTCTGGACAATATAAGACTAACAGTCTTGGATGGCTACCTCGAGCACAAATATATAAGTTCTGAAATGGCGGATCCGTGAACTGCTGTTCACCCTAGGTAATCCTTTACATGTTCTGCCACCGAAAAGCGTAATAATGCATAAAGGTCGGTATTACCTGGTAAATGAATCCTCAGAACTACACAAGGAATTCTGTCGTCATCCCGACGCACAGAGATTCACTGGGGAAAACTGCCATGGCAGTTACTTCGAAGATTCTCCCCGAAAAACAATGGACTCTTGGTCCCTTCAGAAAAACAGGACCTCCCGGCTTCCCGGAAGTATATCTCACTCCCGCTTAAAAAACCTTCCCATAGGCCTACGCCCGAACTGACAACCTCTGACCCTAAAGGTCAAACACAATGAATGAATAAACAAGGGAAGACAACCCCTAATCAACCTGACATCGCAGGTAAAGACACAATTATACTTATGATACAAACATAAGCAAATAACTTGACAGATGACTCCGTCGAAAATGACAGCAACATTACTACCACCCCCCTGTAAAAAAAAAATGCAATTTTTTTTTTTTTTAATATGTTCATGAGCAAGATAGCACCAGTATCACTTCTGTGCTCATGCAAACAATGAACCTAATATCAGGTACAATAGAAGAGGGTACAAATCATCTCCCAACATAGGAGAAAATATTTCCTTTAAGACAAACAAACTAAGGGATACCATTCAAGAAACCTAAGTTGCTGGCAATACCAATCATATATCAAACATTACTAAATAATATAATCATAGCAATATACAAATGTCAATGCTATTTTAGCAACATATCACTGATGGATGGACAAAATGAAATTTGTTAAATTATCTAAACATCATCCAAATACATTTGTATTACAACATATTATGATATTAAGGACAGACCTAAGTCTGAAAATATATCAGGAAAAACTAGGACACAAGATTTAACTGGAATCATGTGGGCATCTAGACAATATGTCCGCCATCACATTATCCGAACCACGGATAGCTCGCACCGTGAAATGGAAAGGCTGAAGAGCAATAGCATAACGAGTAGATCTCGAGCTCTTCAAATCCTTACTTTGCATAGCCGTAAGAGCTTTTTGGTCGGTTTCCATAAAGAAATGCGCGCCCAGAAGGAACCTTTGTAGCTTAAGAATGGACCAAACCATAGCCAACAATTCACGGTCCAAAACCGAGTAATTCCTTTCTGCCGCATTCAGCTTCCTAGAAATATACATTACAGGATGCAGAGTTCCTGAATATTCCTGCATTAGTGCCGCTCCAATGCCAGTGGAAGAGGCATCACTACGAAGGACAAAAGTCTTATCAATCGTCGGTAGTCTTAAGATAGGATGAGATGAGAACAAATTCTTAACCTGATCCAATGAAGATTGGCATTCTTGGGACCAACGCACCATATTAGGAGAACCTTTTTTCAATAACGTTGAAAGTGGTGCCATAATGGAGGACAGATTCTCAATGAATCTTCCATAGAATTGTATCAATCCCAAGAGACTACGCACTTGCTTTTTTGTCTTCGGAACCGAGATATTTAATATCTTTGAAATGTTTTGGTCCTCTGTCTTCAACAGACCATGACCAACTCGATGACCTAGGAAGGAAATTTCACTAAACCCAACAAAAGCTTTAGAGGGTTTAGCAGTCAAACTATGCTCACGTAGAGTAGATAGCAATTCCTTCAGACCCACATAGTGTTCTTCCCAAGTATCGCTGAAAAGACAGATGTCGTCTAAATATGCAATGACATCTGCACGATCTGATAGAATTCGTCGCATCATGCGCACGAAAGTCGCTGGGGCGTTCATAAGCCCGAAAGGCATAAAATTCCATTGAAACAGACCCCTAGGTGTCGAAAAAGCAGTGAGAGGTTTGGCGTGTTCCGTCAATGGGACTTGCCAATAACCTTTCGACAAGTCTAGTTTAGTAAAGAATTTAGCTTTAGAAAGTCTAATAAGTAGATCATCTAATAACGGCATAGGTTCAGCATCGAACTTCGTAACTTGATTTAATTTGCGATAATCAACGCAAAGACGTATGTTATTGTCTTTCTTTCGAACAATAACTATCGACGAAGAATAAGCTGAAGTGGATGGTTCAATTATTTGTAGTTGAATCATTTCATCCAATTCTTTCTCGACTTGTGCTTGAAAATGAATAGGTATTGGGTATGGTCTTACTCTGATCGGATTACGATCAGTAAGTATGATGTCATGTTCTATGACATCTGTGTGTCCAGGAATGTCGGTAAGGACATCCTGATATGATTGTAACGTAGAGGATACTTGACGTTGTTCCTCAAAAGACAAGTTAGAAGAGACTGTAACGTCTCTCCACGATTCCGTTGAAGTAAGTGGAATCGTAGGAAGAGGTAAGTTCACGTCAGAAAAAATAGTTTCCTCATCCTGTATAACGGACAGGGATGAGATGTGACCATGTTGAACTGGAGAGTCGTCCGTCGCCTGGAAAATAGGCTGTAAATAGTCTGGACGTTCAATAAACTCTGTTAGCATATTTATATGGAAGGTTTTATGCCTTCCATCCACATCGACAATATAGTCGACATCAGAAATTTTCGAGACTATAGTGTATGGACCCTTCCAAGAAATGAGAAGTCTATTCTCTCTTGAGGGCAGTAAGACATATGCTTTGTCTCCAGGACAAAGTTGACGTAGGCGTCTTTTCTTATTAGCAAATCGCCTAGCTTTTTCTTTCGCAAATTCGGAAGATGAAGTTGCTAACCTGCACGATTCGATAATCTTTTCTCTAAGAGCTATAACATATTCATATGACGATTGTGTATCATCGTCAATATTATCGGAAGTTATCAAATCGTGTAACAAGGACATTGGCCCGCGCGGTTGCGCGCCAAAGACAAGTTCGAAAGGAGAAAACCCTGTATGCTCGTTGGGAACCTCTCTATAGGCAAAGAGGACTGCAGGTAAAACCCTGTCCCAATCTTCAGGATGATCCTCCGTTATCTTGCCAAGTAAGTTCTTTAGTGTCCTGTTAAGACGTTCTACCAATCCATTGGACATTGGATGATAAATACTACTGAGAGACCTTTTAATGTCTAGCGTAGCCATTACCTGAGACATAACGTCCGAAATTAACTGAGTGCCGTGATCCGACAGTATTTCTCCGGGGAATCCCAGACGAGAAAATACGAGCCAAAGAGCATCAG
Source organism: Oreohelix idahoensis (assembly GCA_024509875.1). Lineage (NCBI taxonomy): Eukaryota > Metazoa > Mollusca > Gastropoda > Stylommatophora > Oreohelicidae > Oreohelix > Oreohelix idahoensis. The sequence goes on along the minus strand of JAMPIV010005749.1, from coordinate 406,301 downwards.
CGATATCGACAGTTGATATGCTCTTCAGAGGAATAGCCTCTGGCCAACGCGTGCACATGTCCACGCAAGTGAGGATAAATTGGTGTCCTCTGGCTGACTTAATTTTGAACGGACCAATGATGTCTATAGCCATTTTCTGAAACGGCCGAATCGGAATATCTGCAGCCTGAATAGGAGCAGCATGTCTCGGACCCCTAGACTTGACCTCTTGACAAATTTTGCAAGATCGGCAATAAATTCGGATGTCTTTATTCACGAATGGCCAAAAGAATGACGCAAGGACTCTAGTTTTAGTTCTGGAAAAACCCATGTGTCCCGCACACTGAGAATCGTGTGCATGCCGAAGAATTAAGGCTCTCATACACTTAGGCACAAGAATTTGCGAGTGCATAGACTTGTCCGAGTGTTGTACCATTCGTACCAATATACCATTCTTCATAGTAATATACGATTTGTGATTCGTATTTTGATTGGGATCCCCTTTCTTTGCAAGAAGGAAGTATTTCTTCAAAGAAGGATCCTCTTCTTGACGTTTAACAAACGAGTCATGGGAAATCACCAAGTGCTCGTCTTGGCTATCAACTTCATTACTATTATCAGATGAAGTTGGGGGATTAAGAGCTTGAGCTCTTGTCACCACTGCATTGACCGTTTGAATGTTTTTTTCTTCCCAACTAGAAATTTGTTGCGGGGTGCATTCCTTAACCCCATGAATACGACCGATTATAAGATCCGCAATAGGATTAGGAAGAAGACATGCATGGACATCTCCTGTGAAGAAAGGAGTGTCAATCCTAATAATAGCAGTAGGATAGCTTTCCATAGTACCACCAAATGTAACACATTTGATTGTTTTTCCAGTGGCACAGCAAGGATCTATCAGAGACTCCTTAACCCCGACGGTAGTACATCCCGAATCGAAAAGTACTGAGACTAGCCTATCATTTATTAGACCTTTATGTAAGATGAGAGATCCTCTCCCATCATGCGCAACTGTAGCAGGTAGAGCAGGAAGAGGGTGACCACAACTTAGCGTAGATACAGTTGATGAGTCAAACAATGTTAAGCATTGGGGGCATTCAGTTGCTCTCCCAAAATCGAAAGCACAACCAGTGATAGCCCTAGAGTTACCACTATCATTTACTGTATTACAGGCTCCATCAAACTCTTGTTGCGCAGAGTTTGCCTGTTGGTAAGGTCTTTTTTTGTTAAACCTAGGTCTACCTCGATTATCATTTCCCCTGTAATTATTTCGACTATCATTTCCCCTGTAATTGTTATCATATTGCCTATTGTAATCATCATTCCGGTTTGAATCCCGGTTTCTAAATTCACCATCGTCATAATCTTGACGTCGAGAATGATTACCTCGAAAATTTGAATAGTTATTATTTGGATAGCCTTTACGAAAGTGTCTCAAATTATTACCACTAAAATTACGAGAACTACCATCTTGTCTCCACTGCATAGACGAAGAACCATCATGTGTTGGATTACTCCGCTTCTGAGTGTAATTTTGATTACTTCCCCTATTCCAATTTTGTTGAGCACCCTGAAATTTTTTTCTGAAATTAGGGCCATATGGTGTTGCCGAAGCAGCTGGCAACCCTTCTTTCACTTTAGAATTGCTAACTGTAGCATGGGGATGTGCTGTGGCATACTGACAACAGTATTCCTCCATTTCTTTTAAGTTTTTAGGCTTACGCTCATGAAGGAATGCAAGAAAAGAATCATTAACAGATGACAAAACCTTATCTCGCAATAATAAGTCCATTAGACCTTCATATGTTTTCTCAATCTGAGACAACTCAACCCATCGTGTAAATGTACGACGTATCTTTGTAACAAAATCAGAGAAATCTACTCCATTTTCTGGCAACATTGTCCTAAAACGAAGACGATAGTCTTCTTGTTTTAATTGGTATTTCTTTAGTAATGCTGCCCTGACAACATCATAATTAGTCCTCTCATGTTCGTCTATTGTCATAAGAGTAGTCACTGTGTCACCTGTAAAAAATGGCATCAGTTGTTCAACATATTTTTCCTTTTTTATGTTATGCGTATCGCACAAAAATTGGAATCTATCTAGATAATCTGCTACGTCATCCTTTAAAGGATTGAAATGAGGCAATTTAATCCTACTAACAAACTCCTTTGTCGTACTCGAAGTTGTTTGCTGAGCACCCGTACTCGCCAATTTCAATTTCTCTAACTCCAAATTGCGAGTTTTTCATCAAGTTCCATCTTCTGTTTTCTTTCCTCATGTTCCATTTTTCTAATTTCAGCCTCAGCAGCAGCTTGAAGTTTTTTTTCCTCTGCAGCAGCTTGAAGTTTTTTTTCCTCTGCAGCAGCTTGAAGTTTTTTCCCCTCTGCAGCAGCTTGAAGTTTTTTTTCCTCTGCAGCAGCTTGAATACTCTGACCTAGAAAAGTCTGTTGTTGAATGAAACGTGTAACAACCCGCAGTACTGTTTACAATAGGAACCCGCCTTCTATGCAGTTATGGTCCACGTAGCAAATGCCTAGTAGTTCACTTCAGTACTTGTCTTGTTATGCTTTATGTAGCATTATAATATAAATGCTCGTACTGTTTATTTGTGTCAACCGTTGATGACCTATATCTGTCCTGTTGTAGCCAAAACTTGCAAGTGTAGAATTAGCGCTGTTACGGCTGTCCCGTGTGTAGCTTAGACCCACAGATCAGAAGTGTAATGTGTACTTGTCCTTCTTGTAACTTTCTCGACAAAACTGGAGACATCATACATGTAACAGCCAACCAGGAATGTAAATTTCTGGATCCATAAATGTCAACAATAATGTCAAATGCTCGCTCTGTTCTTTTTAAACCCACAGATCTGGTCCATCAGAAATGTAAGTTTCTAGGCCACATTGGCGACAAGAAATGTATCATAAGAGCCCACGTAACTGGTCCACCAGAAATGTAACTGTCTTTTTTTTTCTTGTTGAGGTGATCACTGGCCCAAGACAGTTTACATGTTGTTAGATGTGTAGTGCGAGCGTATGATGAGTTGAGTGTGGGTGCGAATGAAGACGCGAATGTGTTTAGGCTCGTATAGATGTAGATCCTGCAACCCATACTCTCACATGCAGTAATCAAGGATGCTTTGACACTGCAGGCATGTTTCAAGACATTTATTGACGGGAACACACATAATATCAACAGGAACAGTCAGTGTAACAAGGTCATGCTGACCTGACATCGATAGGTATACATTTGGCATTCAAAAAGGTAAACATCAGAATAGACGTGCATGGTCAATAGCAAAGTTCTTCAATAATGACAGTTCGTAGCGTCGCCCTTGGCGTCTCTGACTAAACGCGTCAGATGCCTTAGTTACCTTGACACACAGGTGCAACTTGGCACTCCTGCCAATTGCACATATCAGGCTGTAGTATAATAGCCGGAAGCACAGGCCTCGTCCTAACGTCGGCCGTGTACTTCTGTTAAATAGGTTATCATCAACCCTGCAGTAATACTTATTGTAGATAGAAGTTCCGCCAATCTGCGGCTCCCACAATATATCTTCGTCACTGGATTTCTGGACAATATAAGACTAACAGTCTTGGATGGCTACCTCGAGCACAAATATATAAGTTCTGAAATGGCGGATCCGTGAACTGCTGTTCACCCTAGGTAATCCTTTACATGTTCTGCCACCGAAAAGCGTAATAATGCATAAAGGTCGGTATTACCTGGTAAATGAATCCTCAGAACTACACAAGGAATTCTGTCGTCATCCCGACGCACAGAGATTCACTGGGGAAAACTGCCATAGCAGTTACTTCGAAGATTCTCCCCGAAAAACAATGGACTCTTGGTCCCTTCAGAAAAACAGGACCTCCCGGCTTCCCGGAAGTATATCTCACTCCCGCTTAAAAAACCTTCCCATAGGCCTACGCCCGAACTGACAACCTCTGACCCTAAAGGTCAAACACAATGAATGAATAAACAAGGGAAGACAACCCCTAATCAACCTGACATCGCAGGTAAAGACACAATTATACTTATGATACAAACATAAGCAAATAACTTGACAGATGACTCCGTCGAAAATGACAGCAACAGTGACACTGATGCTGGCTAGCAGTTCCATAATATATATTAGATGAACTTATCAAGTCCTGGACATCACACATAACATAACTGCATATCAGCCTTTTAATACTTACTTACTTAGTCGTTCCTCTTCTACCATAAGGTGTAGAGGTTTGTAAGAGAGAGCGCCTACTATTTTATCGGCTGTCTTCCTCCTGGCTTGGTTCCATTCTAGTCCTCGGTCCTTCAAAGATTGTCTAAAGTTGTCCTCCCAGCGGACTTTAGGTCATCCTGGAGGTCTGGATCCTTGGCTCTTAGTTTCCCATGCTTGCTGTGGTAGCCGATCTTCTCCCATTCTGCAGACATGGCCAAACCGTCTCAGTTGGGACTGTTCTACTTGGGTCTGCAGGGGTTGGGTTTTTAAGGCCTTGACGTATCATCTGGTTGCGGACCATGTCTCTTCTTGTTACTTCAACCACCTTCCTTAGATACCTCATTTCTGAGATTTGGATCTGGCTTTTGTGGGTTGTAGTCATTGCCCATGACTCGCATCCATACGTTAAGACTGGGGCATAGGTGGAGCAGTATATAGCCATCTTCGTCTTCTTACCAACTTCTCTTTTGCTGAGAAATCCTCGATTTATGGCTTGAAAAAGTCTCCCAGCTGCTGCTCTTCGGGTAGCCAACTCTTCTTTGATGCCGGTCTATGACAGCTCCGAGGTATTTTCTCCCAGTTTAATCTGATGTCTTCTTTCCTCTCGTGATATCACCATGGTTTTTGTTTTTGAGCTGCTTATGATCATTCCTCTCTTCTTTCCAGACTTGCAGGTTGGATTGAAGATGTGCCTCTGATTTAGCAATCAGGGCAACATTATCAGCAAATGCCAGTTCTGAAATACAGACCTGTCTCATCTTCCAGTACCCCACTGAATACTTTCCTGTCCTCTCCTTACATGCCTTGATGACATCATCCATGAGGAGTATGAAAAGATAAGGTGACAGAATATTACCTTGTCTTGCACCAGTGGTAGTCCTGAATTCTTCTGACTTATGGTTTGCCGTCCTCACATAATTTCTGCAAGACTTGTAGAAGCTCTGTATAGCATGAATCAGAGGTGATGGAATGTTCTTCCTTGCCAAACAGTCCCAGAGTTTGTTCCAGGGGACCTTTGTCAAATGCCTTTTCCAGATCTAAGAAGCAAAGATGGATCTCAGTGTTATTCTCAAGAGCCTTTTCACTCAACTGTCTGAGTGTGAAGATTAGGTCTTGAGTACTTCGATTTGCTTAGAAGCCACACTGGACCTGATCCATTTGTGGCTCAGCTAGGTGTCTGAGTCTCTGCTCCAGGATTCTAGAGTTTATTTTACCAGGGACACTGGGAAGGGATATGCCTCTATGGTTTCCACATTGTCGGTTGTCTCCCTTTTTGAAAATTGGTGTTATTATGGCAATCTCCCAATCCTTTGGTATGGTCTTGTTGCACCAAGCTGCCTGTAGGACCCTTAGGAGTGATAGGTCGCATGCTGCTCCCATGTACTTAACCATTTCTGGTGTTATACCATCATGTCCTGCTGCATTGCCCATCTTGATTTTCTCCAGTGCTGCCTTCAGTTCTTCCATCTTTATGTCATCTTCGTCACCATTGGTTTCCTCTTCTGTGCCAGTGGTTATCATTTCTGATGTTTGACCTTGCTCACCATCCATGAGTGCTGAAAAATATTCTTTCCATCTTTCCATTACATCTTTTGGGCAGCCTTATAATACTTACTTACTTACTTAGTCGTTCCCCTTCTACTGTGAGGTGTAGAGGTTTGGAAGAGAGAGCGCCAGACTATTCTATCGGCTGTCTTCTTCCTGGCCTGGTTCCATTCTAGTCCTCGGTCCTTCAAAGATTGTCTAATGTTGTCCTCCCAGCGGACTCTGGGTCGTCCTGGGGGTCTGGATCCTTGGCTCTTTATTTCCCATGCTTGTCGTGGTAGCCGATCTTCTCTCATTCTGCAGACATGGCCAAACCATCTTAGTTGGGACTGTTCTATTTGGGTCTGCAGGGGGTGGGATTCAAGGCCTTGACGTATCGTCTGGTTGCGTACCATGTCTCTTCTTGTTACTTCAACCACCTTCCTCAGATACCTCATTTCTGAGGTTTGGATCTGGCTTTTGTGGGTTAGCCTTATAATACATGGTGATCAACCTATCAATAGGCACATCTGGGCTTTACAATAAACAGTACACTGGCTCTACATGGGTAGCTCAAGAAATCCTGTATCGACAGAATATCGCTGTCTTACTCTAGCTCCTGAATGTCATAAAAACAGGAGACCATTGTCATTACTAGACAGGCACAGTATCATATCACTACTAGACAGGCAAAAATATCACATCACTACCAAGCAAGCAAAAATGTCACATCTGCGGCCGCTCTGGTCAGCTGTCTCTGGCTCTCCAGAGCCCACGACTGCTCGGGTCAGCAATCTCTGGCTCTCCTGAGCCCATGACCGCTCAGGTCGGCAATCTCTGGCTCTCCTGGGCCCATGACCACTCGGGTCGGCAATCTCTGACTCTCCTGAGCCAACAACTGCTCGGGTCGTTAATCTCCACCTCTCCTGAGCCCATGACCGCTCAGGTTGGCAATTTCCAGCTCTCCTGGGCCCATGACTGCTCGGGTTGGCAGTCCCACCGAAGACTCCTTACATTCAGATACCTCAAATTACCTTGACTTGAATTTCCGCTCAAACACGCTTTTCACAATCTCATTCGCCAGTTACAACAGACTCGCTCCAGGACTAACTATCTGTCAGACATGAGATATTGTCAAGAGTCTAATTAAACTCATTACACTCTCACGTGAGACAACTTCAGTGACACTCAAGCACACCTACTCCACCATTCACCCACACAAGTCTGTTCTGTGACAATGGTTTTTGTAAGTGTGTAAAATTTATACTTTCAGAGCTATTAAAGCTTAAAACTGCAGTAAGACTTCTGGGAAAACCTGTTTAAGGTGCATTATTAGGTTAATAAATCACTTTTGGGGGAAGGGGGAAGAAAAGGATTTCCATATGCATAATGTATTGTGGTGTAATTTTTTCACTTATCATCCTGGAACTGTGATCTCCAGGCTTGCCTTGCAAGAGGGCTTGAAGAGAGGCTGGTACACTTACACAGAAATGGATGTCCTGATGAACTCTGATTTAATGTGGACTGTTTGGACAAATGTTGGGTCAGAGTGCTTGAAGGTAGGAAGACATTGTGTGCTCACATTACTTACTTTTTCGTTCCACTGTTGCGGTGAAGTGTATGTTGGGAGCTGAAGTATACGTACTTGTGACAAGTGAACCGCATTGGCTGCTATGAGCCCATGTTGATGGATGTGTGTGATGTTGTGTATCCACCTGCCCCTTGGTCTTCCCTGTGTCCCGAAACCAGATCTTCTGCTGTTGTAGATATGTAGTAGTGTTGCAGACTTTTCTTCTTTGATTGAAGGGCTAATATTATATTTCGTTTCATGCAGGTAATTCATCTGTTCTGTTCAACACTATCGTTTTTTTCTGCTGCAACTGTGGATTCGTCTATGTTATTTGTAATAGTTGAGTATCAACGTTATTTCATTAAACTTCATATCTATTTAACTGCCAGTGTTTTTAGTATTTCAATTCTTAGTGGCTTGACAGAGTGTTGGATTCTTTTGATTCATACCTTGAAGGTCAACGGTCAATAGTCGTATAATATAACTGGAACTTTCAAAAGACTTCAGTGAACAAGTCTCGTTCGGACGACTATAACATTTTTATTAATCATTCTTCATTTCATGAATTATAGACTGACACATGCTGTGGGGATGCATGCTGTCGCAGTAATTAATCCTTAAAGATGATTACTATCTTCTTAAACCATAATTGACACATCCATTCCTGAGTAAACCAATCAACACCGAAATTTAGTCCCAAACTGAACACTGTATTACGGAAATGTCATGAAACACAAACATTATATGAAATCCAAATATCCAAGGTAATAATTCATAATTCTTCCTTCAGAATAAAACAACAAGATTCAGCCATAACATCTAGCCATCTTTTCCCACTCTACAAGCAACCTTCCAGTTTACCTTTCAGTCAACAACTAACTACCTCGCACACTGCACTGTTCTCCCATGTTTTGACCCACAGTCTCGCACGAGACAAACTCACGTAAAACCCGACTGACCACTTTTCATTCGCACTTAACATACACACAGGCCTACGCCATTTACTGTTCATGCAAACAACCTCTCTTACTTTATCATTTGCTTACACACACACACACACTGACCATAATCATCATCATCAGCGTAATCATCATCATCCTCAATGCAATATACGCTTGATATATAGTGATATCATCATCATCATTACAATATATGCTCGATGTCTGTATTATACTGACAACATCATCATCATGTGACATCTACATTACACTGATATCATCATCATCATGTGACATCTACCCCCTTCTCCAGAAGAAAACACAGTTTTCTCATAGAGTAAGGCAAATGTCTGGAACAATAAACGAGTGTATTACATCTAGTTACAGGTAAATTAGCATAACATAATATCCAAAATTGTTTCATGAAAAATCTATCTGTGAACATATTATCAGCTATAGACGGGATAAAGCATCCGCCAACACATTGGATTTTCCCTCAAGAGGTATTACAGAAAAGTCATATTGTAGTAGCAGTAGGTACCATCTTGTTAACCGGCTGTTTGGCGATTTTGCCGTCTTCATATATGCTAAAGGTTTATGATCTGTGTTAAGAAAAAAATGAGCTCCCATCAGATACTTGGAAAGCTTCGCAACACACCATACAATGGCTAGGCATTCTCTTTCGATGGTAGCATATCTGGTCTCTGCTGGTAATAACTTCCGACTCGTATATAAGACCAGATGCAGAGCGTTTTGGTGTTCTTGCATTAGGCATCCTCCTATGCCCACAGGGGACGCATCTGTCCTGAGGACACATGGAAGATGTACATTAGGTAGCATCAAAATTGGTTGTTTGGAGAAAATACATTTTATCATTTTTAATGCAACATCACACTCATCTGTCCATACCACTCTATAAGGCATACCTTTGCATGTTAATGAGGAGAGAGTGGCAGACAATGAAGAGAACTGGGGGATGAATCTATGGTAAAAATTAATCAACCCCAAGAGTCTGCGTACTTGTTTTTTGCTAGTAGGAGCTTGGAGATTCATAATCTTCGTTACAATAGTGTCTTCTGGTTTGAGCATTCCCCCACCTACTCTATATCCTAGAAAACCAAGTTCGTGGAACCCGATTTTGACTTTTGTGGGTCTAGCTGTTAGATTATGCAGTCTAAGACATGCCAGAAGTGATGACAGTCCACGGACATGCTGCTCCCAAGAATCACTAAAGAGGCAAATATCGTCTAGGTAAGTGACTACATCAGGCCGGTCGCCGAGTAGCTTTCTCATCATACACACGAATGTCGCTGGGGCATTAACAAGCCCAAAGCACATATAGTTCCACTGGAACAGACCTTTTGGCGTGACAAAAGCTGTCAGAGGTTTTGCCGATTCCGTCAGAGGAACTTGCCAGTTAGACAGGTCGAACTTACTAAAGAAATGAGCTTTTGACATTTGTGCTAACAGGTCATCCTGATTTGGTATAGGTTCTGCGTCTGTGATTGTAATAGCGTTTAAGCACCTAAAGTCAATACAGATACGTAATGAGTTGTCTTTCTTTCTAACAATCACTAACGGGAATGCATATGGGGACTCAGAAGGTTCAATAATCCCCAAGTGGAGCATTTCGTCTATCTCTCTCTCCACTGCCGCCTTATAATGGAGAGGTAGCGTGTATGGTTTCAGTCTGATGGGGTGCTCATCTAACAATTTGATGTCGTGACTTATCAGTGTCATCCTGCCTGGTTTATCTGACGGCACATCAGCATAGTCTTGAAGTAATGCTTGAAGTTGCCGTTGTTGATCGAGAGGAACGGAGTTGCATATCTCTACATTCTTCCATGACTCTGACTGTTGTAAGGGAAGAAGAGACAACTGGAGATGGATATCCTCTCCATCACAGCCTTTCCGCCACCACTGCAGAACATACAATTTCCTGCATATCCTTAAGGACGGCTTCCGCAGTGTGCTGTAGGGAATCAGGGCGTTCATAGTGGGGTCTTAACATGTTGACATGGAATATTTTTTTCTTCCCCTTCACTTCAATCATATAATCTACGTCTGTAACTGCTTGGATTACAGAAAATGGACCCTGCCAAGAGATAAGCAAATGATTTCTATTGGTGGGGAGCAAGAGCCACACCTTATCCCCCAGTTGAAGAGCCAATAGTTTGCTATTACGGTTAGCATAAGCACGATATCTAGCACCCGCTCTACTCAATGAGTCGCTTGCAATCTGACATGATCTCACGATGCGCTCTCGCAGACTGACAACTAATTCGTATGAAGATTTGACCTCCTCGTTGGGGTATTTACCGATGAACAAATCCTTCAATAGACTCATGGGGCCACGAGGATTAGTTCCATGTATAAGTTCGAATGGTGAGAACCCCGTACTTTCTTGCGGTGCTTCTCTATAAGCAAAAAGCACGGCTGGTAAGTATATGTCCCACTCTGTGGGTGACTCTGTCATCACCTTTCCTAACATACGCTTCAACGATCCATTGAACCTCTCGCAAGTGCCATTAGTTTGTGGATGATAAGGAGTTGTGAATGACTGTTTAATATTTAGCATTTTGCATACCTCTTTCATCAAGTCTGATGTAAACTGTGTTCCTCTATCGGATAATATACTGGTCACAAAAAGTAGGGGATATTGAATTTAAAAGTTATCCAAAGACAACATATTTCAAATTAGTTCATTTATTCCTTCGTACAAGTAAACTTGAGCATCATAACAAGACATTTGCGGTATAAGAAGGGTTATGGCTTTACTCACATGATTTTAGTCGCACTGGCAACCAAGGCGGGGTAGGTACTTCATTTTCACAAAAATATTCCAATATTTCTAAAAACGTGTAGGGTCCCCGTTTGCCGCTAAACATGCATTGCAATGACGTCCCATACTGCAAATAAGCCTTCTGATGTCTTGAGGAATTCTCTGCCACTCCTGCTGAAGGGCCTGGGCTAACTGCTGAAGAGTCTGGAGCGGCTGGACGTTGGACGCGGCTATTCAGGAGATCCCACAAATGCTCAATAGGAGACAGGTCGGGGGACATCGGCGGCCATGGTAACGTTCGGATATGCTGTATCTGAAGGTGATCTTGGACGACGCGAGCACGGTGAGGACGTGCATTGTCATCCTGGAAGATGAAATCTCGTCCGTGCCGTTGAGCAAATGGCACAACGATAGGCTCGATGATGTTGTCACGGTAGTAGAGCCCTGTGATATTGACCTGGCATATGTGAAGGTCAGTCCTGTCATTCATACAGATTCCTGCCCACACCATTACACTGCCACCTCCATAACGGTTGTGTGCAACAGTTGCAGGAGGCTGGTAATGCTCACCTCGCCGTCGCCAGACACGTATTCGACGATCATGAAAATCCAAAACGAAACGGGACTCATCAGAAAACATCATTGATGCCCACTGTTGATTGGTCCACCGATTAGGATGTTGGCACCAATCCATTCTTGCTCGCCAGTGTTGTGGTGACATGGGCAAAGCTACAAACGGTCTGCGTGAGGCCAGTTGCACTTGGTGCAAACGGTTTCGTACTGTCTGAGTTGAGACCCGGATCCCAGTGGTCTGTTGAAGGTGTTGCTGAAGTTGAGTAGCATTTAGAGTCCGAGTTCCGAGGGCCTGAGTAACAAGAAGTTGGTCTTGGTGGCATGTAGTGACTCTTGGGCGGCCAGTCCGAGGCAGATCAGCCACGGTGTGGAAATTTTGATACCTGTTCCACAGTCTGCTGACAACTGACTGTGAAACATTGAGGTTCCGAGCAACATTCACTTGCCGACTTCCGGTTTGCAACATGCCTATGCCTAACCATCTCTGCTGTTCTGTCAAACGTTCCGTGACGAAGAAAAGAAATTTTATCTGTTGCAGAGTCTTTTTATACCTGTCCATGGTGAGTAGTGTTCATCAAACCCGAGATACACGCATTTTAAAAAAAAAAAATAATGTGTGAACTTTACGGATGGGCCCCACCTCTGTTCTTAGGATTGGTTTACTCATCACGAGTCACCAGGTCAACATGATATTGCACGTGAGAGTGGAGAAGAGCGTGCTCGATATGTCCATACAACCATTAAAATACGAAATCCACTCTTTTGTAAAATAATACATACCATCTTAAAATATCCCCTACTTTTGTGAGTAGTATATTTCATCCGAAAACCCGAACCTACTGAATATCATTTGGAGAGCTTCTATTACGGCCGCGGAAGTAATTACTTTCGTAGGGACAGCCTCGGGCCATCTAGAGCAAAGATCTACCATAGTAAGAATGTACCGATGTCCACTGTCAGACATTATGGGAAGGGGACCTACAATATCTACTGCCAGTTTCTTAAATGGTCTACTAGATATGTCCGTAACCTGCAACGGTGCTTTTGGGACCCTGCCTTTGGGAAAAGTACTTTGGCACACCACTCACGAACGACAATATGCCCGAATGTCTTTATTATAACCTGGCCAATAGAACTGTGATAATACCCTATTTTTGGTTCTGCCTATTCCCATGTATCCTGCGAGCTGGCAGTCATGTGCGGTTTTAAGCACCACAGTCCTAAGTGAACTGGGCAAGACAATTTGCTGCATTAGAGAATGATTTTTGGCAAAACATCTGGTTAGTATTTCATTCTTTAATTGAAACCAATATCTTGCTGATTTAGTGTGTTTAATATCAGCCTTCTCAGCAAAGTGGAACAAAGGTTGAAGAGATAAGTCAGCATGTTGCTGTTCTATAAATGACGTACAACGATCCTCAGGACCTTCGTTTGGTTTAGCAGCATTATTATTAAGTAACAGTACCGGATCCTTATCCACCTGTTGATCCTCAGCCTTTATCTGTGCCCCAGTAGTGACTGCGTTTGCTACAAGTGAGTGTTGTTGATTCCAGTCATCTAAATCCTGCTGTGTGCAGTTCTGCACTTTTGGTAAATTGCCTATAATTAAATCTGCGACGGGAGAGTCAAGGACGCATGTGCGAACTTTACCTGCTATGAAAGGGGTATCTATTTCGATCACCGCTAGGGGGTAGTACTCTTTTCTGCCTCCAAAGGTAATGCATCTGGCAGTTTTTCTGACGAGACACGACTTGTCAGTGCATGAACGTCTCACTCCAATTGTCGTACACCAGTGTCTCGTAGCACACTTACTAATTTACTGGCTACCAAACCTTGGTGTAAAGTCAAAGTGCCACCTTCCTCAATCGATGATAACACAGGCAAAGCGTGACCACAGATCAGTATCAGCTTACCGTTAAGTTCGAATAAAGGCTTACAACCTAGACAATCTTCACTGTTAAATGTTTCCAATACCGATTTAGCTTTTGCATGTTCTGTCTTCCTGGTCGGACATTCTTTTTGGAAATCATCTGTTGCATTACACAGGTAACAGTGAGCTTCATGGCGGTAGTTCTTCCTAGGACTTCCCTTTGGGCTGGATGGTGGTGTGTTAGTAGGGCTTGGACCTGATTTGTCACAAAATTTGGGTGCGTGGCGCCAGGAACTGCAGCTATGACACCCCCATTTAGAGCTATCTGACCTACGCTGAGGAAAACGCTTGGGAGGGGAATAACGCGGTTTGGAATTGTGGTTAAATGTCTTATCAAATCTCGACCTCCTGTCGTATTGTCTTTTCACATTATCAAATCTCGGTCTACGATATGGTGCATTGTTTACTTCCCTTGCAGAACATACTGGAAAATTTTCAGGTTCTACCTCCTTATGTACTGACCTCCCAGGATGGGCAGTCATATACTGCCTCCCTAGCTCTAACATGGTGTCAAGATTCTTTGGGTCACGTTCTTGAAAGAACGCAACTAAGTCCGAACTACAGGCTGAGAGGACTTTATCTCTCAAGATGAGATCTTTGAGGCCTTCAAAATCTTTACTGATCCCAGATAGATCTATCCAGCGTGTAAATGCTAGTTTTATGTTAGCAATAAAGTCGCCAAAATCCTGATCTTTACTGGGTTTCTCATTTTTAAATTGCATAGAATACCCATATGAAGTAAGACGGTATTTGCAAAGCAATGCTTCTTTCACAACATCATAGTTGAGCCGGTCATCTACAGGTAATAAAAAAAAAGTTTGTAAAGCCTAGCCAGTAAGCAGGTCACATAACATGGAACTCCATTGTTATTTCTTTATCTTTAGTGATATCATCTTTCCTTCAAATCGTTCTAAGTACACGTCGATCAAGTCGAAGGAGTCCGTAAAATTTGGTAATTTTAATTATATGCGTGGAATGGTTCCTTCCCCAAGGACTCTCTACCAGAGGACTCATGACTAGAAGCATCCAATTCTAATTTCTTTAAAGCAATGGCCTTTTCCTTTTCAATTTCCATTTGTTTGGTAGCTGCCTCAACTTCCATTTGTTTGGTAGTTTCCTCAACTTCTCTTTGTTTCGCCTCAACTTCCCTTTGTTTGGTAGTTGCCTCAAATTCCATTCTCTTTAACAGTCTTTCATCATACCTTTCTTTTCGTTCCTCGTCCTGTTTTCACTTTATTTCTGCCTCTGCCTCTTTGAACTGTTCCATTGCCCATGTTTCCAGTTCAAGGCCTGTTATGTCCAACTGTTTTCCCATATCAATAAAGTCTCTGAGACTTGCCATCTTGTCTTCGACTAAAATTGAGGTTACCCAAACCAGAAAAAATAAAACACTATGTTTATACAAGGTAAACTGTTCTGCAAATGGCAGTATGTATACGAATTACTAACTATACAGCGAAATATTTGATATTCATGACACAGTATGACACAGTTGATGGATGAAGAAAACAGACGCTTCATTAAGGACAACGAAAACTAGCAGGCTGGTGGTGGATAATAACGTACAGAAAAGAAGAGAAAAAATAAATAAATAGAAAATATAGATTTATTTACAACACTGAACCTGACAGACGACCAACCACAATGGGACTAAAAAAAGAACTTATGTACAATGATAGTAAGACAAATAACTGAAGAATACAACATGTAAACTGGGCAAGAAAGAGTCTTTATATGATTGTAACGCTTTCTATGAACTAAACCAACACAACTAATGTGTATTATGTTCAAAGAAATCACTCAGGGCGCTCCATATCATCCGATCCAACACAGATGTCGCCCCTTAAGGGATTAATTTTAACAAAATCCTAATAGATTAACTCAACATTAGTTCCTCTATAAAGAAGACTAAACATTGAATCTAAAACATAATTTAAGCAAACACGTAAGTCACGCACAATAACAACAAGCAACAGATGAGGTAAAGACAGGAATGCCAACAGTGTGGTATGCACGAACAAGAGCAATGATAGCACAAAAATGACTTATCTGTTTAGCAGCCTGTCACTGTATGGTGCCTTGCTTACTACGCGGTGTAGACTTCACTGTGTAGAAGTATTCATGCACAGGGAGGAGGCGGTGAGCTGTACTGATGAGTCATCTTGCTGTAATGATGTCTTAGTTTTCAAATAATCAGTTCCACTGCACAGGATGCGGTAAGCGTCGTAGACTCTACCGTAAGGATGTCTTGAAAAATATGCCTTATAAATGTTCCTTGATACTGCAAAAGATGCGACAAGCAGCGTAGATGTTCTTGAAGTAGGAATGTTCTCTGATACTGCACAAGATGCGGCAAATAGCGTAGATCTTCTTGAATTCAGAATGATTATGGTCACAAGATGCGGCAAGTGGGTAGATTTTCAATGTTGAAATCTCTTGTACATATCACTGATGGTAGTCCTTACACTATGGCAAGAAGTACGTCAGTAAGGACCACAAACAAGACGATAACAATGGATATATAACCGTATGTAAGTCCTCGAAAACCTAGAATGGAACCAGGCCAGGAGGATGACAGCAGATAGGATAGTCTGGCGCTCTCTCTTCCAAACCTCTACACCTCACGGTAGAAGGGGAACGACTAAGTAAGTAAGTAAGTCCTCGAAAACAGCGTACAGCTGTGCAAGTAGCCACCACTCAAGCGCTGATGAATGTCAATCAAGCAAATTCTTGAAACAGAGTGTAGCTTACTCCGTTCGACACAAACTCAAGCGTTGATAACAAACACTAGTGGTAATCCATTTTGCTCTTACATGCAAATGTCTTGAATATTACGTGTTGCGTGAAACCAGTAATTTAAATCGATAGTAAGCTGAACACGGCCTTGTCTTTGAAATTCAGTGTTGTGTGAACACGCCAACATACATGAGTGAAACTCTCAGAAATATAAGTAGATATTTCTTGACTGGCAACCCTGGATTGTAAAATGGCTCAATACTTTTGGCACATATGGCTAGATTCTTCTGGTGGGTACAATATCCCTCAAAGAGCCCCCAAATGACACATGCTGGGGTGATGCATGCTGTCGCAGTAATTAATCCTTAAAGATGCTTACTATCTTCTTACACCATAATTGACACATCCATTCCTGAGTAAACCAATCAACACCGAAATTTAGTCCCAAACTGAACACTGTATTACGGAAATGTTATGAAACACAAACATTATATGAAATCCAAATATCAAAGGTAATAATTCGTAATTCTTCCTTCAGAATTAAACGACAAGATTCAGCCATAACATCTAGCCATCTTTTCCCACTCTACAAGCAACCTTCCAGTTTATTTTTCACTCAACAACTAACTACCTCGCACACTGCACTGTTCTCCCGTGTTTTGACCCACAGTCTCGCACGAGACAAACTCATGTAAAACCCGACTGACCACTTTTCATTCGCACTTAACATACACACAGGCCTACGCCATTTACTGTTCACGCAAACAACCTCTCTTACTTTATCATTTGCTTACACACACACACACTGACCATAATCATCATCATCAGCGTAATCATCATCATCCTCAATGCAATATACGCTTGATATACAGTGATATCATCATCATCATTACAATATATGCTCGATGTCTGTATTATACTGACAACATCATCATCATGTGACATCTACATTACACTGATATCATCATCATCATGTGACATAGACGATAAGATATTTCACATTAAAGACACTTGCCATCATAGTTCAGAGTCTACAGTATCAGACATTGCACGTCTGCCATGTAACCATTTTAAATATCGTTCACGTCTTTTAACCAAATCTATCTACCAAGCATTTGGCATAATTATTATATTTACGCAGTATTAATATCTTCTGCTTAATAGTTTCATTAGGGTTACTGCCTAATATACAACGAAACTCTGTCTAAATTATCATTTCATTTTGGCATTCCTAGCCGGGTGTAGTGAAATTGACAGAGATACAACGGTAAAATACCTCCAAAGATAACATGTAAGGATAAAAACATAATGCGTAGGCTGCTGATAGTACATGATCGCCCAGACCGCGGGTCATCACCCTCCATAAAAATTGACTTGCTAGACAGGAGGGGAACGGCGGATAAAAAGGAAAAAATATGACTGGAAAGATTGCGTGAGACTAGAAAGGCTAAGGAGACGCAATTGGGGGGGAAACGGAGAAAAGTCACGTTTCCCAAGTTGACATAAAGTAAGGAACTCGACAGAAGGGACCTTGGATATGTTACGCCACAGTCATTTATTGGTCGCTTTTGCGATACCAAGCCTTTGATTTGAATTCAGCGGCAGAACGCAGATGTTTGGAATATTACAAAAATTAAAAAGTAACTTTTTCGTAATATTAATGTTAGGAATATAAAAATTAGCTGGCCGGATGGCCCATTCTGAGCAGTGAACTAATATGTTCTTAATTTTACAGACGGATAGATAATATTGAAGATAATGACAAAAGACAGTGTTGTTCACATCAGCGACAGACTGTATGGAATAAAAAGTGTCGCTATTTGCACAAAAAAACACGACCTTGAGACGCAGGTGTTCAAATCTACTTAGTAGGGAAGCGAAGGGACATTGGTGGGAGCTGTGTCTAAATATAACTTTTAACGACAAAATTTTGGAGGGGAGAGAAAGGTTGGTTCAAAAATCAAGTACGTTTTTGAAAAAAACAAGTAGAGACGGACAGACTAACAGATAAACATCCATACTTGACTGAAGCATGACTGAAATGACTTTAGGGTAGGAAATTTGAATTTGAAATAAACCTAGGCAGTGATTGGCCACAGACAATCATTTTATCGGCGCTCAGACGCGCAAGTGGGGCCATTCCTCAATAGTTGTTCGATGATAGACACAGTATTTTAAAGTGTGGTGATTTCCAAATGAAAGAAAGTGAAATAAGTTCAGGGACGCCATACTATAGCCAGCAGCTCAGCTGAGTTTTGCTAGCATTTCTGTGTTCTTTATTCATAATCTGGTAAGATTGAAATTATTTCTTTGTATATTTTGAATATTGTTTAATGTTCGAGTGATTTGATACTGCCATATCATAATCTAGCCTTACAAACAAGTAGGGATTTGCTCTAGACCCCCCGCCCAAGTCAGGGTCTAGGGACCAACAATATACATAAACTCCAGCAAGGGTTAGGAAAGACAGATCAAGTGTTGAGAATAATGAAACATATTACCTATCCACTTTTAGGGAAGGAAACTAATAAATATTTTTCAGAATCTATAGTCTGGGAGGACCTATCTGATGTAAAACCACCATGGTAAATGTGCTGTTTGGTCAGAGAGATCTGACCTGTCTGTATGATGTGGTTGTTGTGTCCGTGTTGTGTCCAGACGTGGGTAGAGAATAGAATTTTGACACATAGCCAATACTTTGATTGCAGAGCTGTGAGTTTCAGTTGTCAACAAGGCGGTGTCCATTCAGTTGGTGATTTTACTCGAGTGTATCTGTGCAGTACGTTGTGACAGAGACCACTATTATTGCCCGCCAGCACGGAGAGGTGGGACCACCAGATTTCAGCACCAGAGCTACATATGCAAGTTGAGTGAGCCTCTGGTCTGCTGGAAGTTCACCAACGCCTTTTAGTTACTAATACCCCATAAAATTCCTGCAATTTACTGGACACTGTGTAGTCAATATAGACAGGTGTGATGAGGCCACCCCAACAGCACAAGCATTAACTATCCTCCCAAGTAGATGACTACTAGAACATTTTAATAAAACTAACTAGTCTAGTACTTATATATGTACACTCTTGCATTTATTATGTAACATTCCATGCATTTCTTTCATAATTTTTAAATCTTTTTTTAAAAAAAGTTCTGGTCAACATAAAACTTGATCCAGAACAAATAAATGTAATATAATTCTATCAAAAATTTTACACTCTTGAGTTAGTTCAGTGTATTATAATATTTGTTAATATTATTAGTCTGCTTAAATATCTGTGGGTGTATCTATAACTATCACACCACATTACATATCATTACCCTAGACATTTTACATAGCTACATTCATTAAGAAAAAAAATTGAGTGTGAGGTCGTAGTGGTAGCAAGAAAGGCCTTCTGACAATTCACAACTACATTTTATCTCAGGAGCCTTCACAGCTGGCCTCATACATTACATTTAGTAATATCACCATCATACAATACCATCAAACCCACTACATACATTGGGGTCTTGTCCAGGGATAATTAGCCCAACAGTAATATTAGGATCTCCTGGTTGGAGAAATAAAATTAGGGAAAAAAAATTGTGAAATTCCCTTTAAAATTAAAAGTGTCCCTGCAGATAAAAGTTGGTGAATCTTCACAGCCAGTGATAATTAATTAGTTAACTGGTTAGTTAGAATTAGTTAGACTATAGTCATAAGAAGTACTTAGTGTATTTACTGGTTAGAGATTTAGCTTGTATATTATTATATTGTCTGAAAAGTATGGCGGAGCTAGCAAAATTCCGATCAGCTGCTGTGCTGACCGCAAAGGAGATGGGAATGGATGGTCAAATTTTAATTCAATATGTAACGGCTGAATGTGATAAATATATTGAAAGGGAAGATAGAAAGGTAGCTGAAGAGAAGAGGTTACAAATTGAGGCTGATAGAGAAATTAAGAGGCTGCAGATTGAGGCAGAAGAAAAACGACAGCAAAGGGAGGCAGAAGAAAAACGACAGCAAAGGGAGGCAGAAGAAAAAAGGTTGACTGCCGAAAGGGAGGCAGAAGATAGAAGGTTGCAAAGGGAGCACGAATTACGACTAAGGGAGCTGGAATTACAAGGCCCGGCTCCTGAAAATGGTGCCAGCCCTTTTGCCTCAGATGCTACGCCCAGTCTGGGAGCCTCAAACTCAGCTATGGGGTTTCATTTAGACCATTTTGTTGAAAAAGACGATGACATAGAGGGGTACCTAGGACGTTTTGAGTTATTAGCTACTACATATGGGTTAGAGAGAGAGAGGTGGAGTTTAAAGCTATCACAGGGATTGAGAGGTACTTCTTATGAAGTATTTGCCAAAATGAACAGGGAAGACCAAGACAATTATGACATGTTAAAGCAGGCTTTGTTATTAAGGTACGAGAAGAATGGTGAATTTTATCGTAAGAAATTTAGAAATGCCAAACTGTTGTCTGGGGAGACATACCACCAATTCTCTGCTAGACTAGAAACCTATTTGGAGAAATGGACGGCTCTGGGGAAGACCCAAGATCTTAAAGAAATGATCATGATTGAGCAATTGAGAGAGTCCATGGCTCCAGACATGAGAAAATTTCTCATGGAACAAGGTGCAGAGAAGTTGGGGGAAATTTTAAATGTTGCTGAGAGGTATCAGGCAGCTCAGGCAGAGGTAAGTGGTGCTAAAAAGAAGCACATAGACAATTTTAAAGCTCCACAGCAATTTAATAAATTTGATAATAGAGAGCAGGGAAATAAAGGTAGGACAAACTTTGAGCGGCCAAGAAATGACTATCGCGACAGAAACTCACAGTTCAATGACCAAAAGTTCAATGAAAGAAAACCGTTGAACCAAGGAAAAAGATGGTGTAAATGGTGCAAGAAGGATAACCATAACACCGAATTTTGTAGAAGGAAACCTTCAAACATTGCTGCAATGAAGTCGGGGACGCAAAGATTAAAGGTTAATCCTAATGGACAACAGGAACCTTATCACCCCCCAGTTTGTGAGGATGTTATTTGTAATGGGGTCACCATAAGGTGCCTTTATGATACAGGTTTGGATTATGATTCAGTTGTGAAGTCTAGCCTAGTGGACCCAAGTCAGTATACCACAGAAACAGTGGAAATACAAGGGGCGACTAAGGACATACCACTCATGACACTTCCCATCGCAAGGATAACGGTGAAAACTCGCTATGTGGAAGGAGAAATCAGAGCAGCAGTGATAGATGAACCAATCTACCCTCTGATATTGGGGTGTAGATACGTCTTCTTGGGGAATCCCGAGAAACCTGTGATCATGGCGACAGTGCAGACCAGGTCACAGAAGAAGGAGGAAGAAGGTGAACCTATAAATGCTCATCCAGAGGAGATGAGGAAGGCGCAGGCTGAGGATAGGACACTCAAGCCCTGTTTTAAAAAATTGCCCAAATGCCACACACCTCCGAGCAAGGGGGAATATTTCATGAAGAACAAACTCTTATACAGGAAGGCCGGAACTGGAACAAATGGTCACAACCAGCTGGTTCTTCCCACTTCATATAGAGATAAAGTGATGGAACTCGGGCATGCGATTCCCTTCAGTGGTCACATGGGGATCAGCGCCACAGGACAGCGTATAGCTTGTCATTACTTCTGGCCAGGGATAACGGAGGATATAAAAAGATATGTCAAATCCTGCCCAGAATGTCAAAGGGTAGCTCCAAAGCACTGGACTGCTCCTGCAACTCTAGGGGAAATGCCCATAGTGGGAACACCTTTTGAGAGGGTTGCAGTGGATATTGTAGGACCTCTCACTCGGACCAAGAGGAGGAACAGTTACATCCTTACTCTGGTGGACACTTGTTCTATGTGGGGAGAGGCGGTAGCCCTGCCATCAATTGATTCAAAACATGTAGCAGAGGCACTACTTACAATATTTACCCGATTAGGATTCCCGCATCAAATCTTGACGGATAATGGTTCTCAGTTCAAGGGGAAACTAACGGAAGAAGTTTTTAAGCTATTTCAAGCCAGACACTTTCATTGTAGTCCGTACCATCCACAAGGGAACGGCCAGGTAGAGAGGTTCAACGGGACTCTCATTTCTATCCTGAGAAAGCTGGCACACGAAAAACCGGATCTGTGGGATCAATTCCTGCCCGCCGCATTGTTTGCGTACCGGGAGGTACCACATAGTTCAACCGGGATGGCTCCCGCAACTCTGCTATTTGGGAGGCCAATAAAAGGTCCATTAGAAGCTCTATTAAGGACCTGGACAGATGAGAAGGCGGAAGAGACTGTTACCTCATCGTATCAATACGTGAACGAACTGACCACTCGTTTGAAAGCTGGATGGAAACTGGCAAATGATAATTTGAAGCAAGCCAGGAAGAAACATGCAGCATATTTTAATAGGAAGGCAAAGGACAGGGAACTGGCAGTCGGAGAGAAGGTGCTGCTTCTACTACCCGGAAGCCAGAATAAATTACAAATTGGTTGGCAAGGTCCATATACGGTTCTAGAGAAGGTGTCTAGAACAAACTATAAAATTGACAAAAAGGGGAAGGAGAAAGTTTATCATGTAAACCTGTTAAAGAAGTATCTGGACAGACCACTCCAGGAAAGCACCCCCTTATTGACCTTGGCTATTGCAACCCAGATGCAAAAAGAACCACTCACCTCACATGAATACCCATTACATCCTTGTGAAACAGCAGCACAGGTAAAAGTCAGTAAGCACCTGACTAAAAACCAGAGGGAGAGAGTTCAACAGGTTCTGGAGGAACATACAGATGTATTAACAGATAAACCAGGCCATACAAATTTGCTACAGTATGACATGAAACTGGTAGACTCAAACCCAATCTGTATGAGAGCCTATTCTATTCCGTTCGCGAAGGAGAAGGCATTGAAGGAAGAAATAGAGTATTTGTTGAAGGAGGGGATTATTTCGCACAGTGAATCATCTTTTAGTTCTAGTGTCGTTTTGTTGAGAAAACCGTCTGGGGAACACAGACTGTGCATAGATTACAGGAAACTGAATGCTGTCACAGAAGGACAAGTGGATCCATTACCAGACACAAAACAGTTATTTGCCAGACTGAACAAGGCAAAATACTTTTCAAAGGTGGATCTTAGTAAAGGCTATTACCAGATCCCAGTGAAGCCTGAAGTGAGACCTTATTTGGCTTTTAGCACTTCGGATGGACATTATGAATTCAATATGCTACCATTCGGACTGAAAAATGCTCCGAGTGTGTTTTCAAGGATGATGCGCAAATTGTTGGATCCCCTGAATAACCCATGTATCACGAATTTCATGGATGATATTCTCGTCGCCACAGAGACATTTGAAGAACACATTGAAGCTCTGGAGATGTTGTTTGATAGACTTCGGGAGGCGAACTTAACTGCTAGGCCAACAAAATGTTGTATTGGATGCAAAGAGTTGGAATTCTTGGGACACACTGTATATCAGGGTAATATGACCCCTGATCCTAAGAACTTGGAAAAACTGCAGAGAGCACCTAGGCCGCAAACAAAAAAGGACGTGCGATCATTTGTGTCGTTATGCGGATTTTATCAGAAATACATCAAGAATTTTAACGCTATTTGTGCTCCTCTGACTGATCTGACTCGCAAGGGACTTCCAGATAAAATTATTTGGACTGCACAATGTGAACTAGCGTTCCAAGAGTTAAAGGAAAAACTCACTAGCAAGCCTATTCTCAAACTGCCTGATTTGACACAGGACTTTGTCTTAAGAACCGATGCAAGTAATGTAGGACTAGGAGGGGCTTTGTTGCAAAGATCATCTTCACCTGATGGGGAACTGAAACCAGTCGCTTATGCAAGCCGTAAATTGAATGTCGGTGCAGATTTCCTCAGTCGGCACCCCTGTGATCAAAATTAGAGTAGTGGCAGACGTGAGGAGTAATTTTACCTATGTGTATCGCTGGTTTTGGAACTTGCCATAGGCATGTTTTCAAGTGGGGAGATGTGTAGTGAAATTGACAGAGATACAACGGTAAAATACCTCCAAAGATAACATGTAAGGATAAAAACATAATGCGTAGGCTGCTGATAGTACATGATCGCCCAGACCGCGGGTCATCACCCTCCATAAAAATTGACTTGCTAGACAGGAGGGGAACGGCGGATAAAAAGGAAAAAATATGACTGGAAAGATTGCGTGAGACTAGAAAGGCTAAGGAGACGCAATTGGGGGGGAAACGGAGAAAAGTCACGTTTCCCAAGTTGACATAAAGTAAGGAACTCGACAGAAGGGACCTTGGATATGTTACGCCACAGTCATTTATTGGTCGCTTTTGCGATACCAAGCCTTTGATTTGAATTCAGCGGCAGAACGCAGATGTTTGGAATATTACAAAAATTAAAAAGTAACTTTTTCGTAATATTAATGTTAGGAATATAAAAATTAGCTGGCCGGATGGCCCATTCTGAGCAGTGAACTAATATGTTCTTAATTTTACAGACGGATAGATAATATTGAAGATAATGACAAAAGACAGTGTTGTTCACATCAGCGACAGACTGTATGGAATAAAAAGTGTCGCTATTTGCACAAAAAAACACGACCTTGAGACGCAGGTGTTCAAATCTACTTAGTAGGGAAGCGAAGGGACATTGGTGGGAGCTGTGTCTAAATATAACTTTTAACGACAAAATTTTGGAGGGGAGAGAAAGGTTGGTTCAAAAATCAAGTACGTTTTTGAAAAAAACAAGTAGAGACGGACAGACTAACAGATAAACATCCATACTTGACTGAAGCATGACTGAAATGACTTTAGGGTAGGAAATTTGAATTTGAAATAAACCTAGGCAGTGATTGGCCACAGACAATCATTTTATCGGCGCTCAGACGCGCAAGTGGGGCCATTCCTCAATAGTTGTTCGATGATAGACACAGTATTTTAAAGTGTGGTGATTTCCAAATGAAAGAAAGTGAAATAAGTTCAGGGACGCCATACTATAGCCAGCAGCTCAGCTGAGTTTTGCTAGCATTTCTGTGTTCTTTATTCATAATCTGGTAAGATTGAAATTATTTCTTTGTATATTTTGAATATTGTTTAATGTTCGAGTGATTTGATACTGCCATATCATAATCTAGCCTTACAAACAAGTAGGGATTTGCTCTAGACCCCCCGCCCAAGTCAGGGTCTAGGGACCAACAATATACATAAACTCCAGCAAGGGTTAGGAAAGACAGATCAAGTGTTGAGAATAATGAAACATATTACCTATCCACTTTTAGGGAAGGAAACTAATAAATATTTTTCAGAATCTATAGTCTGGGAGGACCTATCTGATGTAAAACCACCATGGTAAATGTGCTGTTTGGTCAGAGAGATCTGACCTGTCTGTATGATGTGGTTGTTGTGTCCGTGTTGTGTCCAGACGTGGGTAGAGAATAGAATTTTGACACATAGCCAATACTTTGATTGCAGAGCTGTGAGTTTCAGTTGTCAACAAGGCGGTGTCCATTCAGTTGGTGATTTTACTCGAGTGTATCTGTGCAGTACGTTGTGACAGAGACCACTATTATTGCCCGCCAGCACGGAGAGGTGGGACCACCAGATTTCAGCACCAGAGCTACATATGCAAGTTGAGTGAGCCTCTGGTCTGCTGGAAGTTCACCAACGCCTTTTAGTTACTAATACCCCATAAAATTCCTGCAATTTACTGGACACTGTGTAGTCAATATAGACAGGTGTGATGAGGCCACCCCAACAGCACAAGCATTAACTATCCTCCCAAGTAGATGACTACTAGAACATTTTAATAAAACTAACTAGTCTAGTACTTATATATGTACACTCTTGCATTTATTATGTAACATTCCATGCATTTCTTTCATAATTTTTAAATCTTTTTTTAAAAAAAGTTCTGGTCAACATAAAACTTGATCCAGAACAAATAAATGTAATATAATTCTATCAAAAATTTTACACTCTTGAGTTAGTTCAGTGTATTATAATATTTGTTAAATATTATTAGTCTGCTTAAATATCTGTGGGTGTATCTATAACTATCACACCACATTACATATCATTACCCTAGACATTTTACATAGCTACATTCATTAAGAAAAAAAATTGAGTGTGAGGTCGTAGTGGTAGCAAGAAAGGCCTTCTGACAATTCACAACTACATTTTATCTCAGGAGCCTTCACAGCTGGCCTCATACATTACATTTAGTAATATCACCATCATACAATACCATCAAACCCACTACACCGGGCTCTATCAGCCTTTACATCTTATCTCTGCGTCGTATTTCACGAATATCACATCTAAGAATTATTGCGTTTAAATGATACCGCCTTACATAATTCTGGACTCACTGGTCCTTAAACACATTATTATATTTATTGGCTTTACAAACACTATATTCACGGTCATACATAATTCTTAGTGGTTCTACCACACAAATCTAAAAACACTGTTATATGCCCAAAGGCCACACAAAGACTCCTATGGTAACTAGACTAACGCATCATACAACGTTTTTCTTTGATCCTTAGCCGCCGACCATCAAAGCAGTCAGTGGCCATTACGCCTGGTGGCGTCTTGTAGGGCAACATCAAATTGATTCCACTTTGCTCGGTCAGCGGCCATCCTTTGTACAGTGCCCCAACTCTGGTTCATTCTTTGCATCTCAGCCTCCACAGTCCTCCGCCAAGTTGTCCTCGGTCGGCCTCTCTTTCGCCTTCGTTCAGGGGTCCATAGCACAGCTGTTCTTGTGATGGCATCGGGGTCTCCTCTGAGGACATGGCCAACCCAGCCCCAGCGTCTGCCAGCTATGATGGTGTGCATGTCCTCTTGCTTGCTCCGATTAAGCAGATCTTGGTTAGTGATGGTATTCGGCCAAAAGATTCGGTGAATTTTTCTTAGGCATGTTGTGTGAAAAGAGGACAATTTCGACATTTCCTTCTCTGTAACTCTCCAGCTCTCCGTGCCATAGAGAAGCACAAAAAGCACACAGCTCTGATATAATCCTAATTTTGTGCTTGTGCTGTACTGAGGGGACGTCCAGATGTTGTTTAGACTAAAAAAGGCTGTTCTTGCTTTGTTCATTCTGTTGTTGATGTCTTTGCTTGCTCCGCCGTCTGGTGCTACTATGCATCCTAGGTATGTGAAGGCATCTGTCTGTTCCAGTTGCTGATTCCTTACTGATATGGGCTCAGGGTTGCTCACATTGAGCGTCATGACATCTGTCTTCTTTAGGTTGATGTTCAAGCCCACCTGCTGGCTACACTGATTAAGTCTATCTGTTTTTTCCTGGATGTGTTGATGTGAATGTGCTAGCAGTGCAATGTCATCTGCATATTCCAGATCTTCCAATGTAAAAAATGTTGTCCATCTTATTCCTCATGGATTGCCCTCTGTTGTCTGGCGCATCACCCAGTCTATGACTGTTAAAAATAGAGTGGTTGATAAGGGGCATCCCTGTTGTACTCCTGTCTTCACTTAAAAGGTTAGGTTGCTCTGCCCAATGCTACATGTAAAGTTGGCATAAAGGCTTTTTATGATTGACACTATGCAGCTTCTGCCATCAATGGTACCTATACCTTGTAGCGGTATGGCAGCTTGCGTACCCTGACAATCCCAGAGCTATGCCAGTGGGAGTTTTACTCCTGGTAGGTTCAACCAAGCTGGACTGGTCTGTGTGGGTAGGGGTCAGACAAAAGCTGGTACCCTGGTCCTCCAGGTTGGGGGTTTTAGCATAGGGCTTACACCCCTGTCTGTGTAAAAAAAAACAATGAAGTTACGGAAACAACAATAAATGAACAAACTTTGCAGCGGGATGGACATTCGGAGTCTGTGGCTCGTATGACTGTCAGTGGTGAAAGCCGAAAGGAAGCCACTGACATGAAAACGGATGTCCTGACCGCCAAACAGGATACAAGAATAGGTTTTTGGAATGTCAGGACAATGTACGAGACAGGTAAACTAAGACAGGTCACGGCAGAAATGAGAAACTATAGGTTACACGTTCTAGGGATAAGCGAGAGCAGATGGACAGGGGCAGGAAAAGTTAAAACAGCAACAGGAGAAACAGTACTTTACTCTGGAATAGAGGATGGACAGCACAATGAAGGCGTAGCCATTATTCTACAGAAAGGAATAGAAAGGACATTACTGGAATGGAAACCCATCAACAACAGACTGATAAGATTAAGATTGAGAGGGAGATTCACCAACACTACAATAATACAATGCTACGCACCAACGAATGATAGTGATGAGGAGGTCAAGGATGAATTCTATCAGCAACTGCAGAAAGAAATGGAAGACACACCTAGATATGATCTTGTTATAGTAATGGGAGACCTCAATGCGAAAGTTGGTACACACAATACATATAATGAAAGAACAATGGGGAAATGCGGCAGCGGAACAGCAAACGAAAATGGGGATAAACTAATAAGTTTCTGTAGCATTAACAACCTGGTCATTGGAGGAACACTCTTCCCACATAAAGAAATTCACAAATTAACATGGGAATCACCAAATGGTCGGGACAGAAACCAGATAGACCACATCATGGTTAACGGTAGATGGAAACATGCATTACAAGATGTGAAGGTAAGAAGAGGTGCAGATGTGGGAAGTGATCACCATTTAGTAGTAGCAAAACTGAAAGTGAAACTAAGAAGGGCTGCACCAACTGTAACTACACAGAAAAGGTTTGACATCAGCAAATTGAAGGACTCCCTTACCAGAAAAGCTTTTGCGGCCGACATAAAGAAACGATATGAATAAGGCAAGAACAGCCTTCTTTAGCCTAAACAACATCTGGAAGTCCTCCCAATACAGCACAAGCACAAAATTAAGATTATATCAGAGCTGTGTGCTTTCTGTGCTTCTCTATGGTGCGGAATGCTGGAGAGTTACAGAGAAAGAAATGTCGAAATTGTCCTCTTTTCACACAACATGCCTAAGAAAAATTCACCGAATCTTATAGCCAAATACCATCACTAACCAAGATCTGCTTACTCGTAGCAAGCAAGAGGACATGCACACCATCATAGCTGGCAGACGCTGGAGCTGGGTTGGCCATGTCCTCAGAAGAGACCCGATGCCATCACAAGAACAGCTATGCTTTGGACCCCTGAAGGAAAACGAAAGAGAGGCCGACCAAAAACAACCTGGCGGAGGACTGTGGAGGCCGAGATGCAAAGAATGAACCAGAGTTGGGGCACTGTACGAAGGATGGCCACCGATCGAGCAAAGTGGAATCAATTTGTTGTTGCCCTACAAGACGCCACTAGGCGTGATGGCCACTGACTGCTTTGACGGTCGGCGACTAAGGATCAAAGAAGAAGAAGAGAAGATAAAGAAACGATATCAATTTGCCAAAAGTCAGGAAAAGACATTGACTGATGATATAGACCAGAATTTCAACACCATTTCAACAATATACAAAGAAAGCAGCAAATTATGCTTGGGATTCCAGGAAAGGAAGAAGCAAGACTGGATAACACCAGAAACATTAAACACCATAACGATGAGAAAGGAAATGAAAAGAAAGAAAACAGAAGCGAAGTCCCCCAGGTTAAAGCAACTATATAGCGAACAGTACAGTCAGCTGGGCAAGGAAGTTAAACGCCAAACCCGAGCCAACAAAAGGAATTTCCTAGACAATCTTGCAAGACAGGCAGAGGAGGCAGCACTGAGAAATGAACAAAGCACAGTATACAAAATAACTAAATTCATCAGCGTAAAACAAGGTGCAAACAATATTACATTAGTAAGAGATAAGCAAGGTAATCTCATCACGACAGCAGAGGGACAGGAAACAAGATGGACAGAGCACTTCAGAGAAACTCTGAACAAGGAACCACCAGAGACACAGTTGAATGTTCCTGAAGCTGAAAACGATTTAGATGTGAATACAGACATTCCACGAAAAGAAGAAATCATCACAGCAATCAAAGGGTTAAAGAACGGCAAAGCTCCGGGCCATGATAACTTAAATGCAGAGCTATTTAAGACAGACCCTGAGCTAGCACCAGAACTATTAGAACCACTATTTGCACAAGTCTGGAAAACGGGGACAACACCATCAGAGTGGAACAAAGGAATAATTGTCAAATTGCCCAAGAAGGGAGATCTTGCAGACTGCAATAATTGGAGAGGAATCACTCTTCTCTCAGTTCCCAGCAAAATACTAGGCAGGATAATTATACAGAGAATTTCAAAGGCAGTAGACCACAAACTGAGGAAAGAACAAGCAGGATTTAGAAAGAACAGGAGATGTGTAGATCATATATTCACTCTCAGGAACATTAGGAGCAGTGCTCAGAATGGCAAAGACAGCTTTACATAAATTTTGTTGATTTTGAAAAGGCTTTTGACAGCATACATAGGGACAGTTTATGGAAAATACTGAGGGCTTATGGAATTCCAAGCTGCATAGTGTCAATCATAAAAAGCCTCTATGCCTACTCTACGTGTAGTGTTGGGCAGAGCAACCTAACCTTTGAGGTGAAGACAGGAGTACGACAGGGATGCCCCTTATCAACCACTCTATTTTTAACAGTCATAGACTGGGTGATGCGCCAGACAACAGAGGGCAGTCCAAGAGGAATAAGATGGACAACATTTTCTACATTGGAAAATTTGGAATATGCAGATGACATTGCACTACTAGCACATTCACATCAACACATCCAGGAAAAAACGGATAGACTTAATAAGTTTAGCCAGCAGGTGGGCTTCAATATCAATTTAAAGAAGTCTGAGGTCATGACACTCAATGTGAGCAACCCTGAGCCCATATCAATAAGGAATGAGCAATTGGTACAGACAGATACCTTCACATACCTAGGAAGCATAGTAACACCAGACGGTGGGGCAGGCAAAGACATCAACATCAGAATGAATAAGGCAAGAACAGCCTTCTTTAGCCTAAATAACATCTGGAAGTCCTCCCAATACAGCACAAGCACAAAATTAAGATTATATCAGAGCTGTGTGCTTTCTGTGCTTCTCTATGGTGCGGAATGCTGGAGAGTTACAGAGAAGGAAATGTCGAAATTGTCCTCTTTTCACACAACATGCCTTAGAAAAATTCACCGAATCTTTTGGCCAAATACCATCACTAACCAAGATCTGCTTACTCGTAGCAAGCAAGAGGACATGAACACAATCATAGCTGGCAGACGCTAGAGCTGGGTTGGTCATGTCCTCAGAAGAGACCCCGATGCCATAACAAAAACAGCTATGCTTTGGACCCCTGAAGGAAAACGAAAGAGAGGCCGACCAAAAACAACCTGGCGGAGGACTGTGGAGGCTGAGATGCAAAGAATGAACCAGAGTTGGGGCACTGTACGAAGGATGGCCACCGACCGAGCAAAGTGGAATCAATTTGTTGTTGCCCTACAAGACGCCACTAGGCGTGATGGCCACTGACTGCTTTGACGGTCGGCGGCTAAGGATCAAAGAAGAAGAAGACTATGCAGCTTGGAATTCCATAAGCCCTCAGTATTTTCCATAAACTGTCCCTACGTTTTACGCAAACCTTATTAATTATATTTAGTGGAGGTGTTACATGGTGTGCCCATCTGAATCAAGTTCAAACCAAAATGCTCGCAATCCATGCAACAATCCTCAACATCATCCCCCTCGATCCCAAACGTGGCACGTGTGAGAGTGGTGGAGACGAAGTACACGTACGTAATTAAAGTGAAGTACACACTAACAATATGGAAATATTTCAATAAAATGTACTAACAAACTAAATAAATGTCATTCGTGAATACTGTTTATGTGCCCTGCACAGTTCCTAGACAACAGATCTGCTAGGTTATTGTCATGTCCAGAAATTGGTAGAATGATAAATGCAAATTCCTGGAGGAGCAAGTACCATCGATGAATTCTCGCGTTACGCATGGTCCTGGAAGTGATATATGTCAGAGGACTGTGGTCGGTCTGTATGTAAAAATGTGTGCAGATGAGAAACTTTGACAACTTCTTGAGGCACCAGACCACAACCAAGAGTTCACGTTCTCCCATTGCATATGTTTGCTCTGCTGGTGATAACTTCCGCGAGACGAAATAACAAGGATGTGGCATACCCTTGTACCACTGTAGTAAACATCTTCTGATGCCGTACATGGAAGCATCTGTTTGAATTACAAGTGGAATGTTTAAGTTGGGTAATAATAAAATAGGTGGCGTCAAAAATAATTCCTTTATTTTTATTAATAGGACATGTTGTAGGGGCAGAACAATCATGAATGTCCCCAGAACATGCTCTGACAGCAGTACAGCCAAAAACTGTCAAGTTATTATATTGAGCATTGTTGACCATCTCACCCCGAGGTGAGACCTGCTGACCATAAACACCATGAGTTTTATTGTCATTCAAAACAGAGTCGTGTAACTGAAGTTTGTTAAAATCATTTTGTATAACACACGTAACAGCAACAGTAGTTAGAGTATTCATACTCATGTCAAGAGAAATACCATTATCAACTACCGGAGTAGGTGGTGTAGCCATATCTACAGCTAACTGTTGTGCTCTAGTTACAACAGCATTTGCCACCAGTGGGTGCGATTCATCCCACGTTGCAATCTCCTGTGGAGTGCAATCTTTAACCCCTGGTATATTCCCCAATATTATCTCAGCAACAGGATCTCTCAATCCGCAGGCATCCACAGTGCCTGTAAAGAATGGTGTATCAATGTGAACCCGTGCCACCGGGAACCATTCTACAGTACCACCAAAAGTAACACATTTAACTGATTTCCCTGTAAAGGCGGAGGCATCAATTAGCGATTTACGGATTCCAACCGTAGTACATCCGGAATCCCTCAAAAATGTCACTTTCTGTCCATACAAAAAACCTTGATGTAGTGTGAGACGTCCCAAGTTCTCACATGAGGACATTGCAGGAATGGTGTGACCACAACGAAGTGTAGTGTCAGTCTCAACTACATGTTGTGACTGACAGACATAACTTGTGTCATCCTTTACAGAACATGCATTGGCATGATTAGTTTTATCTATATCAACCTCCTTATTGTCAGCACAAGCATTAGCATGCCTATGTTTACTCTTATCTCTCGAAGGAGCTCAAAAACTACCTGCATTTTTCTTAAAAGACTTATTCTTACCATAATATTCTGAGGAATCATCATCCTTGAAGTCCCTACCATATGAAGATCTATGTCTATGATAATCTTTATGATGTGAATCATCATGATCTCTGCCTCTGTGATACCCACGATCATGAGGTGAAGACCCTCGATAACCTCGTTGATAAAAATTTGATGGCGAACTTTGACGAGGGAAGCTGTAAGCCCCCCTACATGATGAATGATAATGCCTGTCAATGCTCTTCAAACGAGGTCGGTGATCATAAGATCTATGATCGTGGTGAGCCATACACACAGGCATAGGATCTCGAGGAGAAGTTCTGTGGATATCCTTGTTCGGATGTGCTGTTAGGAATTGTCTCCCGAGACGTTCATATTCCTGAATGGAATCTGGATGTCTTTCCTGTAAAAAGGATTCCAGTTCATGGCTACATGCAGATAGAACCTTGTCTCATAACATGAGATCTATCAACCCATCATATGTTTTATTAATACCAGACAAATCAACCCATCTGCTATGTAAATGTTTAATAGATGCAATAAATTCATGAAATTCAGCATCCTTACTTGGCTTAGCTGCATGGAAACGATCTCTAAATCCAGACTCAGTCAACTGGAAACGTCTGAGAAGTGATTCTTTTACGACATCAAAATCGTTTCTGCTCTTCTCATCCAGATTCATGAAGCATTGAAGTGAGTCCTCAGTCAAAAATTCAACCAAGAGACTACTCAATCTCTCTTTAGGTACATTCAAACCTGTTACCTTCACGATAAATCTAGACAAGAAGCTGTCCACACAGTTGCGATTCTGGTCAAAATGAGGCATTTTTAACTTAGGATAAAACACAGTTGAATCTGCTGAAACTTTAGAGTGATCAGATTGAAGCTTCGCCAATTCCAAAGCTTTTTCTTTCTCTGCATTTAGTCTTAATGCTTCAAGTTCCATAGCATTTCTATGAGCTAGATCTAATTAAAGAAGTTCCATTCTTCGTATTTCCATTTCTTTATCTTTTTGTTCCCTTTCTTTATTTCTTTGTTCTCTTTCTTTATCTTGTTGAATCATTTTCTATTTGTCCAACTCTCTTTCTTTATCTTGTTGAATCATCTTCTCTTTCTCCAACTCTCTTTCTTTATCTTTTTGTTTTCTCTCTAACTCTCTCTCTTTATCTTTTTTGTTCTCTTTCTTTATCCTTTTGTTCTAAATTTATCTGTTCCATCTCCAATTTTAAAGACATTTCTTTCTCTTTAAGTTCTTTTTCTTGGGCTAATTCAAACTTCTTAAGTTACTCCACCCGCTTAACAGCCTCACGCTGTTCTATTCTCTCAGCATAAGCTAAATGTTTCTCATACTTAGTCTCTGCATATTCCTCAAGTTCAGCACCTGATTTCCCTAAACGTATACCAGCGGTGATAAAATCTTCCAACTTCGACATGGTTATAGCTTCTAATTATCTTAAAATAGTATAATAACTATCCTGAAATATATATAACTAATATATTCACTATGAAATCAATCAATCTGTGATTTATATATATATATATTCTTCAATGTGAACTATGAGACGAGCACAGGTGACAATGGAAGGCACAAGAAAATGAAACACAGTGAAGTGATATCTCCAATTATACAACACTATGTAACGAATATAAAGCAACTAAATAAGACTCAAACATATTAATCAGAAAAAAGAAAACATTAAAATAACATTACAAAAATAAACAAGACAAGTTGTCGTGAAATATACAAAAAGACAAGAATTTAGATAACAATGTATAATAAAATGGAGTTCGTATGGCAAACTGAGGCGTACCACTTCTGTAGTGGAACAAACCACTAGACCCTCAGTTAGCAATACCAACACAAACCCTACAAATCGTTGAAATTTTCTGAATTTTTTCGAAGAAAATCCCAGAAAATATCAAGCCCTTACCAACCACCCACATAAAATTACAGATAAATATAAATTGGAACACATAGATGAGAGATAGTACAAGCAATAGTGAGGTGACAGAGAACTGAAGGCCAAAGCTAGACCTTTCTGGACAGGAATAAAGGATTAGCGCCTCAATGAAAACAAGGACTTATCTTTTTCCTGCTCCTGCCATAGTGAGTAAGCCCTGAACAAAGATGCAGTTCGCTGTTACTGTTCGGATCACCCAGCAGACATCTGTTGTTCTGTGGTCAGAAGAAAATTCACCTCGACCTTGATGGTGAACAAAAATTCTCGTACTTCTTGTCGCAGTGGATCCAGAACAATGTTTATTGTAGAACTGCTATATCCTGACTTCTGGTTCGAGTCAAGATTAACATTCGTATATGTGACAATACGTTCTGCTACAGGTTACAATGTTGGAACATATTTCCGTTGAAACAGGAATGTCTCGACATCTTGTAGTACGTTATAATGCTGACATGCGCACTTGAGTTGCCAGTTTGTCTTTGAGGAATTTTCTCATGTTCGTCTGTCCACAGCAACCTCGACTATCGGTAAGGAAGGACTCGATTTCTTCACCCGTAGAGTCTAAGGACTTGAATCGCTGATGATTGATACTCTGTTAAAATCGTGTGACAGAAGAGACGATCCCACTTCTGACACCAGTTTATGTTGCAGACTTTTCTTCTTTGATTGAAGGGCTAATATTATATTTCGTTTCATGCAGTTAATTCATCTGCTCTGTTCAACACTGAGTATCGTTTTTTTCTGCTGCAACTGTGGATTCGTCTTTGTTATTTGTGATAGTTGAGTATCAACGTTTATTTCATTAAACTTCATATCTATTTAATTGCCAGTGTTTTTAGTATTTCAATTCTTAGTGGCTTGACAGAGTGTTGGATTCTTTTGATTCATACCTTGAAGGTCAATGGTCAATAGTCGTATAATATAACTGCAACTTTCAATAGACTTCAGTGAACAAGTCTCATTCAGACGACTATAACATTTTTATTAATCATTCTTCATTTCATGAATTATAGACGATAAGATATTTCACATTAAAGACACTTGCCATCATAGTTCAGAGTCTACAGTATCAGACATTGCACGTCTGCCATGTAACTGTTTTAAATATCGTTCATGTCTTTTAACCAAATCTATCTACCAAGCATTTGGCATAATCATTATATTTACGCAGTATTAATATCTTCTGCCTAATAGTTTCATTAGGGTCACTGCCTAATATACAATGAAACTCTTTCTAAATTATCATTTCATTTTGGCATTCCTAGCCAGGCTCTATCAGCCTTTATATCTTATCTCCACGTTCGTATTTCACGAATATCGCATCTAAGAATTATTGCGTTTAAATGATACCGCCGTACATAATTCTGGACTCACTGGTCCTTAAGCACATTATTATTTTTTATTGGCATTACAAGCACTATATTCACAGTTATACATAATTCTTAGTGGTTCTACCACACAAATCTAAAAACACTGTTATATGCCCGAAGGCCACACAAAGACTCCTATGGTAACTAGACACGCGTCATACAACGTTTTACGCAAACCTTATTAATTATATTTAGTGGAGGTGCTACATGGTGCACCCATCTGAATCAAGTTCAAACCAAAATGCTCGCAAACCATGCAACAATCCTCAACAAGTAGTAATTTATCAGACTTTATTCTCATGGAAGTCTCTGTATATACTTGATGCAGGATGTAGTTACTACACTTTTTCTGATGTCATCATTTTCAATTCTGTCTCTCCTGGTAACATTAATTGCTTTTCTTAAGCATCTCACCTCACAGGATCACAGTAAAGTGTTTGTGGAGATTATTTTTCTTTAAATGTTTGGCCTTTCAGTCTTTTGTTTTGTGCCATTGTTTGTGTTATTTTTGAATGCATAGGCCACACACTAGGTCTCACTTGGAGTATCTCGCTTGATTTATTTTCTGTTTCCTGCTCCTTTTGGGCCCGATTCGTATCAGGCTTTATTGAGTCAGCCTTCTCCATTACAGAATTAAAGAATGGACAAGAATCCATCTCAGTCCTCATTCTGGAAAATTTTCAAATGCCTTCAAAGCTAAGGCAGAAGAGCACAATAAAAAAACAAAACCATTGTGAAAAATAGGGATTATCCAAAGTCAATATAATGTTCATCAAAGATTCTCTATAAAATAGTGAACTAGATGGCCTATCAGAATCACAAATGGAAACCAGCACTACATTAAACAAACTCAGTCCAGTGGATTCCTGCTCACCACGAGATATATAGCAAAGTGATAAAGCTGATAGACTTGTCACAGAAGGAGGAATTA
Organism: Oreohelix idahoensis; assembly: GCA_024509875.1. Taxonomy (NCBI): domain Eukaryota; kingdom Metazoa; phylum Mollusca; class Gastropoda; order Stylommatophora; family Oreohelicidae; genus Oreohelix; species Oreohelix idahoensis. The sequence goes on along the minus strand of JAMPIV010005749.1, from coordinate 368,670 downwards.
AAATTCAGACTGAAGACTGGACGACATATGAAAAGATAAAAGTAATGATCACAGCAGCGCCAAAGAAAAATGGCACAGAGAACACCTAGAATTGGGTTTAACAAGCATACTACACCATGGCAAGAAGAGATGAGAGGATTATTTTCAAGGCTGAGAACCGGCCACTGCAGACACTATCTGTTTAACAAATTAAGAATCAGACAGACGTGTGTTCATGTGGGGAAGATTTGTGTTCATGTGGGAAAGATTTGTGTTCATGTGGGGAAGATGTGTGTTCATGTGGGAAAGATGTGTGTTCATGTGGGGAAGATGTGTGTTCATGTGGGAAAGATTTGTGTTCATGTGGGGAAGATGTGTGTTCATGTGGGGAAGATGTGTGTTCATGTGGGAAAGATGTGTGTTCATGTGGGGAAGATGTGTGTTCATGTGGGAAAGATGTGTGTTCATGTGGGGAAGATGTGTGTTCATGTGGGGAAGATGTGTGTTCATGTGGGGAAGATTTGTGTTCATGTGGGGAAGATGTGTGTTCATGTGGGAAAGATGTGTGTTCATGTGGGGAAGATGTGTGTTCATGTGGGGAAGATGTGTGTTCATGTGGGGAAGATTTGTGTTCATGTGGGGAAGATGTGTGTTCATGTGGGGAAGATGTGTGTTCATGTGGGGAAGATGTGTGTTCATGTGGGGAAGATGTGTGTTCATGTGGGGAAGATGTGTGTTCATGTGGGGAAGATGTGTGTTCATGTGGGGAAGATGTGTGTTCATGTGGGGAAGATGTGTGTTCATGTGGGGAAGATGTGTGTTCATGTGGGGAAGATGTGTGTTCATGTGGGGAAGATGTGTGTTCATGTGGGGAAGATGTGTGTTCATGTGGGGAAGATGTGTGTTCATGTGGGGAAGATGTGTGTTCATGTGGGGAAGATGTGTGTTCATGTGGGGAAGATGTGGGGAAGATGTGTGTTCATGTGGGGAAGATGTGTGTTCATGTGGGGAAGATAATTAAGCAGTAGAACATGTCTTCCAAGAGTTTTGGCTTTTCTTCTTCTTCTTCGTTCGTCCTGAAAAGGACGTTGGTTGCTTTGGGTCCGTTTACCGTGAAGCTGCGATATTTGCGCCTTTCGGCCGACACATCCGATTTCAGAACAGCATTTTTGGGACCGGGTTAGCCTTCCCTCTTCGATCCCTACTCACTCAGCCTAGACTGTAGTGATGCAGGCTGTTTCCATGACTACCACTTGGAGGTGGAGTAGGGTTTTGGTCAGCTCTGGTTTGCTGACCCTGACGCAAACAGTCCAGCTATGGGTCGCTAACTGCATTCCCCACTGTTGACGTGTCCCGTTTTGGCTTTTGAGTATAGCAGATTGGCAACATAGCCATGACCAGCCTCTTTGATGGAGTAACTGTATAGACTGAGAGAAGCTTGAGACAGACTGCCAACTTTATGGAAGAAAAAGATGTTCTTATCTGACATGTCTTCTTTATCTCATTCATATCTCTTACTCTAATTTAGTTATGTACCTAAATAATTATATAACATCATATGTAGGTTTTAAAGATAGTTTTGCCCTGTTCAGTGTTAATTATGATAAGGTACTGTAAATGTGTGCAACTGATATTGTACTGTTACAATGTGGGGATTTTATTTTATTGTATTTTATTTTGTTTATTTTATTATTTAAGATACACGTAAGAATAAATGCTTGCATGTATTTTTCTAAGGTCTGTTCTCCCAGGGGAACTGAAAAGTCAAATACTTGTTTTCAGTCAGCCCTAGATTACTTCATGCATACCTTTCCCCGAATAGCCATGGTAGTTCTGCTTCTTAGGCAGCTGTCAGATTTGTGTCTTTTATTTTGTTATTGTTTTATGTATTTCATTTGTCAGAATCGCTGTCATGGTTTAGAAACAGTTTCCATATTTAAAACATGGACAAATTATGCATTGGAATAATGTGTAAAGTTTTGTTTTCCATTTCAACAGTTGCTGATGGCCTTCTCTGCTGCCTACCTGACCAGCGTGATCAGCATGATGGGGTCCACGGCCCTGGCAGTTCATATCTCCGGACATCTCTCCTCCATCACAGTGGCCTTCCTGAATCTTCAGTCATCACCACTAATGCTTGCAGTTTCATCAGGATTACCTCCACCTGTGCCTGCTGTGTCTCTTAGTTTGGTCTTGATGCCGCCATCACTGAGATATGGAGATGCCTTTGAGAAAAATGAATCCCAGTTTGGTATTCCTGGTTCCGCTATTAGTGAAAGGTCAGAATCTTTAGGTTGGAACCCAGGTGGTAATTGGCAAGGAAGGCTTGATGATAAGCTCGACTCTGTGCAGAAAGCTGATTCAGAAACAACTAGCAATGGCAATGGCTCTGGACAAGCTGAAGATGATAGTTATGGAAAAGATGACTCTTTAGATGCAGTGACAAAATCCTCTTTGTGGTCTCTTTGGTTTTTTGACTCCCTGATGTCTCAGATGTGGGCTGTTATCTGCATCAAATCTAAGCTGGCTCATTGTGTGAAAATGTCAATTTCTGACAAATTGTCAAAGTTTTCATCCCAGAAGGAACCAGATGACTTTGGTTATGAGAAATCAGGAGATGGGGTCTTGGGGAGGAATTTTCCTCAATTTCGGAGACAAATGAGAGAGCGGAGAAACCAGAATGAGGAGGCTGCTGATCCAACCAATAGAAAGCTGACTTTCAGGTCAAGTACTATGGCTGACAAGGCCAGCATGAAGGACAAGACTGTTGTAGCTAGTCCAGAAGTCTGTAACTTAAAAGAAGCTTCATCCCAAGATATTCTGTGCTCATGTCATTCTTCCAGCTCCTTCAATTCGGATCACTCCTGGCATCACTCAACTCGGATCTCAGGTGAATGCTGCTGCGGTGATTCCCCTAAGTGTCAAGGTCTTAGCAAGGACAAATCTGAATCTCTGCCAGATTTTCCCAGTCAGCTCAACCCGTCCAATGAAGTCACAGATCCTGTTTATCATTATTTTACCCATCCCTGCTGTCTTGGACATAACCCCCATCTTGAGAGAAATATACACACAGAAAGACAACCTGTCACCAGTTACCCTCAAAACACAGAACCATCTGAAGATACTCCTGACAACCGCCAGCTTCTGCCTCAAGTTCATTTTGGCCTTCTTGGAACTCCAATAGGATTTGTCACCAGTATCTATCAAGCACTTCTGATCACCTGATTTGCTAGTTTTGGTAAATAAAAAATGATAAGGTTAGTTATACATGATAGATACTATTATTGTACTGTCATTTCAAGGAAGTTAATCTTTGCCATTATAAAGGATTGTATTGTTTTTGTTGTTCTAAACTTATGATTGCAGAATGAACAGAAAAGTGTTAGATTAAAAAAAACACACACATTAGAACAATATATTGTATTTTCTGGACAATAAGTGCACATGTTCTAAAAATGATTGATTAAACTCCTCCATCTCTTAAGGTCTGAATGTGTCTTACAGGACTACAGTTCTAGTTTCATTTCTTCATCTGAATTTTGTTCTCTTTGTGGAGCATAGATCCACCGCAGCAGATGGTCTTATATAGGTCACCTCTTACGACATGCCTCAGGCAGCAGTAGTCTTAGTCTTTCTTTGTCTCCCCAGAGACTCCCCCTGGGGACTACACGGGGCAAGGTTTTAGTTTACTGAAAATAAAATGGTGGTTCACACCCAAGATGGTCATGTTAAAGAGAATCTAAGCTTTTGTTAAGGATTAAATACGCATACAATTAGCTCTGATTCCAGAAGGCCCTGCTAGTGATCTGCAAAAACTGAATATCGGCTGACAGAGTGTTTCAGACATTTATGCATGATAAATGATGAACCACTGTTTGGAAACTAAATTATGATTTAGGTCGAAATGAGAAATCTTAAATTTGCAACTATAGGTATGAGACCATTTATCCAGCCTACTTGGGACTTATTGGTTGATAGATAGTGGGTTTGTCTGGACCTAACATTTATAAAAAATAAAAAAAAAACTGATAAGAAATACAAGAATACTAAAAAAAAACAAAGATATCCATTTAGCTGAGTTGATTCATATTAATTTCATGACATCATCATCAGGGGAAATATCTTCCTAAATTTCTTGACAGTTTGTGGAATATTTAGTTGATAGATATATCAGAAGGTGAAGGCATAAGATAGGGTTCAGGCTTAAATGTTGTACATATACCTGTAGGAATTTAATTGGAAGCCAGTTTCTGAAACATATCTAGTAAACTAAGTTGTTTTATATATGATGATCTGCCTAATATAAACAATTGATGCATTTTATAAAGAGATACTATGGTAGTCATTTGTCAGTGATGCCACCCAGAGGTGTTTCTGCAGGCCTTTTTGTCATAATGACTATGGGCACATGTGAAAAAGGCTGAAAAAAGCACCCAGAATGTGAACAAAAATCATGAGAACACAAGCCATCACCTTCAACTGGTGTGAAAACATTGCACATCGATGGTGCCACCGTATACAGAATGGAAGCCATAGAAATTGGTGAGCATCTTAGTTATTACACTTTGTTGGTTTCTGGAATGTTCTGGATACTAGGTAGCCAGATAAATGGTCCCATTCCTGTTAGTGGAACATTCATCGGTCTGAATAACGTGAGGCAGTTCTCAAAACCCCTTTGGTATAGGGGAATAAGCAGTTCTGCTCTTAATGATGCTGATGTAGTTGTGAAGAAAGTGGAAAGGTTGAAGTAGCAAATGATAAATTTGATAGTGTTATTGAGAATGTTAGGAGATTCTTTGAGCAGTATAAATCTTATACTGTAATATTTCATTGAATAAGAGTTTGTAAGCTTAAACTTTAAGGGCATGTTGAAAATTCTTGTGCCCTGCATTTGCCTTCTAAAATACTGGTGCGTCTTGTTATTGTTATACAGAATTAACATCATTGCACTCCGGGCAAACCCATAGGTGCTCAGTCTCCCTCAGTATATGTCAAAGAGTGTGAATGCTAACTGTTCCTGAAGCTCGCTCATTGTAAACACGACTGATGCATCCTCTCATATGTCCATCTCTACTAGCCTTACGTTTGATGCCAAATTCCAACAGTTTTAACCTTGATGATTCATCTATTGCAGTGTCATTCTCTAACAGGCGATCATTAATTGTTCTCAGTATATCTCCCTTATCCATATCTAGTGTCCCCACTATGGGTGCTCTTGATGCTAGTCTGTCAGCTCTTTCATTATCACATACCCCAGTGTGACCAGGACAGTATATCCATACTTAAGGTGCGTCTTATGATGTGTAAAATACATATATGTTTTTTGTTATGTTTAAAGATAGTTACACGTTATATGTTTTTTGTTTGTGTTGTTTGTTATGTTTAACTCTTTGAACCCGAGGTCCCGAAATTTCGGTCCGTGTGTAAATAATCCGTACCCCGAGCGACCGCTTTTTCAGCCTGACACACCTTGCTTAGCAGTACGGCGCCGGAATGGAAATGAGTCAAAAATCATGAGGTCAGGAAGTACACATGTCTTCAGGAATGTTAAACCAAAATGGCGGCGCCCACGACGTGATAATATTTTGCAATTTTTTAACTGTTTTCATAATGAAAAGGCGTGTTGAAAACCCAGGAAATAGCCGTTCTAAAAGGCTAACAACGGAACAAGCTGTTGAACAATGATTCGGAGGATGATGAATTAGATTTAGATGGTGATTATTGTGAAAGTGACATCGTAAATGAATCGAGTGACGAAACTTGTGAATCAGATTATGATCAATCTAGTTCTAACCCTGTTCCTGGCCCCTCAGGGGATCGGGCTATGGTGCAGGGGCATGGAAAGGGGCGTATCCCACACAATGTATCAAGTAAATTTGATACAGGTTGGTCTACCGCAAATATATTTAGACCTATGTTTACCGTAGACACAACATTTGTGGAACAGATTGGCCCTAAGAATATTCCAGATTCCATTTCTCCTGAGAGTAAAGCCATTGAATTTTTGGAACTTTTCCTCAACAGTAATTTCTGGCACAATTTGTGTGAGCAGACAAACAGACGTGCTGAGCAAGCAAAAAGCCAACCAGCTACTATGCTAAAAATTATAAAGATGTAACAGTGCCAGAGGTAAAAGCATTCTTTGGACTGCGTCTTCAAATGGAGCACGGTGTGAATAAACCACGTTACGAAGATTACTGGTCCAGCTCATCTTCGAACTTCATTTCACAAACTCCTGGATTTCGCACTGTAATGGAACGCGATCGCTTTCTTGCTATATGGACATTTCTTCATCTTGTAGATGAAGAGGACCCTGCTCTGGATAAAGCAGATAAACTGTACAAAGTAAGGCCCCTGCTGAATTTGTTGCTTCCAAGATTTCGATATTATTATTCACCCTCACAACACTTGAGTTTAGACGAGGGCATGATCCCCACTAAAAGCAGACTTGCCTTCAAACAATACATAAAATCAAAGCCCATAAAGTGGGGAATAAAGGCTTACATGGCATGTGAAGCGAGCTCGGGCTATATTCTAAATGTGGAAATTTACACTGGAAAAACAGAGGATGTTATTCCAGAACTCAGTGTTGTTGGTAGTGTTGTCATCAGGATTTTGACTTCAGGTGATTTGGCAAACAAAAACCATATTCTTGTCATGGACAGATTTTATAACAGTGTAACTCTCTTTGACAAGTTATACAGTGATTATGGAACACTAGCAGTAGGGACAGCAATGACAAATAGGAAATATTATCCAAAAGAACTGTCAGGAAAGAAGAAAATGTGCAGGGGACAATCAGAATTTGTCTGTTTCAATAACATTGTTTGCCTTGTATGGATGGACCAAAGACCCATCAATTTTATATCTAATTATCATAACCCAACAGAAATGGGAACTGTTAGAAGGAGAAACAAGGATGGAACAACTGAGGATGTTCAAACTCCAATACTTTGTATTGACTACAATACTTTCATGGGTGGCTGCGATGTCAACGACCAAGTTTGTCGTCTCAATAAAACGCGCCGGCATTATCGCTGGCCTCGAAGGCTCATAGTGAAATTTTTCATGTGGGCATGCAATAATGCCTATATACTAATGAATAAATTCAATCCCCACAATGTAACTGGAAGACGCTACAGAACATTTGGTATGTTCATGAATGAAATCTGTTTATCACTCATTGGCGATTACAGAACAGCGGCAATGAAGCTTCACAACCATGTTGATGCACATCAGAGGCTGCAAAATGTGGGCTTGCATCATCCTCAAGTGTCTCCACAAGCTACTGGCAATAACATTTGTGTTGTGTGTGCATACAAATTCAACAAACATGTTAGTGACTTCCCAGACATGGCCTACAAAGACAGACCATTCAAAAAAGTGAAGACTAAATTCTGGTGTAAATATTGTGAAAGCTATCTGTGCCTGAAGGAAGGGTCTACATGCTGGGAGGACTGGCACACTAAGCAGGAATATTGGAGATGATCAGGTCAGTCAATTTAAGATAGAATAGTTAACACTGACTATATTGTTGTGTAACAGTAACTAGTTTTGCTTATGTGTCTGTTTTGTGCATTTTTTGCTCAGGAGCCCAGGGGAATGGGATTTTACAGGCTGGGTGGCCAGGGTTCAAAGGGTTAAAGATAGTTACACGACATTTATGTTTTTTGTTTGTGTTTTTTGTTATGTTTAAAGATAGTTACACGACATATATGTTTTTTGTTTGTGTTTTTTCTTATGTTTAAAGATAGTTACACAATCATTTCCTTAGTGCTCCTAATGGAGCGTGAAGCTGCCAGTTCAGCTGGTCTCCTCTCAGACAGCCTGTACCAAAGCATTTATGTGCTTCTGTAGCAAGGGTTTCTCTAACAGTTTGTTTGACATGATATTGTTAGTCTCACTCGTATTAGTCGCCTGTTATGACATGTTACGGTCATTCTTTGTCTTCCAGAAGACCCCCATGGAAACTACAAGGCAAAGATAGTAACATGGCTTTGTATGTTACTGGACAAAAAATATACTTGATACTGGGTTATTTAGTGGTTTTCATGTCACTTAACTAACTGTCAGTATCATATGTACCCATAGTTTTCTGTTAAAAGTATAGACTCATTTAAGTGGCAGATATATTAGTAGCTTAGAGCTGTGTTAACCTGCTTTATAATCTGTACTTATTTTAGTTTGTTCTGCTCACCAAAGTCCATAATTTCATAGAAGAATGCTTATAAAGTCAGGAAATTTTATGGAAATAAGGCACTACTTTTAAAAAAATGTGATTAAGAATTTATTGTAGTGCTAAGCTACACGAGTGGCTTATTTTAAAGACTGGTTTGAAATACATAAATACTGGCCTCATTTAAAGTTAGCCAAAGAGGAGTTCAGAACAAAAGTTCACTATATTTGGAAACTGGACTTTTATAACCACTGGATCTTGTGTCCGGATTGAATGTAGCACTGTCCATGCCAAAATGGAGCTAAAGTCTTGTTAAATAAGATGTGTCATTAAAGTAGGTTAACATCTAATTAGCAACATCAATAAAACCATCCAAAACTAAAATTTTGATAACTAAGCCAATTGTTTGAACATACCAGCCACAGTAAAATATATTTACACATTTATCAGCAGTTAATTATATTTTTGAAGTGCTAGAAAAAATCTCATTGAAAGTTGTTTTTTATATGGTTTGAATGGGTGCCTAAATTCAGAAAGAGTGTACATGTATTTTTTTTGTTTTTCAAATTTTGTATCGGCGTTCTGTAAATTGTGAAAGCACTATCAAGGGTAGTGAAATGAAGGCTCAAAACTGACCAGTTTCTGCTGATTTATGGGTTGTCTCATTTACTTCTTGGTTCTTATGTCCGTAGATTTGTAATTGATCTAGTGGCATTGCTTCTGTTACTGGTTATACAGTGAAGTTTATACAAGAAACAACATTGCAGATATAGACAATATATTTCAAGCGAATGGAAGAAGTGTCTGGTTACAGATTTTAGACACAAGAGATTGGAATTTGTGGTGAGAAAACCAGCGGAGAAAGACCTGGCCAGCCAAGAAGTATAATATGAATAAAATAAATAGGACAATCATTGACCTTTTGATAAAGAAATTATCTATCAATACTGAACACATGGAGAAGAGAACTGAAGACAAACAGGAAGGGGATGAAGAAGACAGATAGACCTTAAGCTGATAGTATGAAATAGGAAGACTTGGCATAAGTTTGTTAAAGACCTATGCTCCTTGGGGAAAGGTGATGAATGTCAATACTGAATAAGCAGTATAGACCAAAACAGGCGATTGTCATTGAGAACAATGTATGGGGTTTTTATTGGTGGGGGGGGGGGGGGGCATATGCCTTCAACAAATTTATACTAAGTCTTTTCCCGTATCATTTCATCAACTCAAGGTCTTTCTGTGTCTTCCTCATCCCATTCATTTTTGTCTCCAGTTGTCTTCTCTGTGTGTTTCAGTCTACCTTTACCTCAGACTCAGGATTTCTAACAGACCTGCATGCCCACGTCTCAACCATTTTAAATTAAAGCTGTCTTCTCATATCTTGTTCCGCTAGCACTTGTCTGGTTTGTCTCATCAGTTCTACATTGGTCATCGTGTCATACCATTTCTTACTTACTTAGTTGTTCCCCTTCTACTGTGAGGTGTAGAGGTTTGGAAGAGAGAGCGCCAGACTATCCTATCGGCTGTCTTCCTCCTGGCCTGGTTCCATTCTAGTCCTTGGTCCTTCAAAGATTGTCTAATGTTGTCCTCCCAGCGAACTGGGGGTCTGGATCCCTGGCTCTTTGTTTCCCATGCTTGTCGTGGTAGCCGATTGTCTCCCATTCTGCAGACATGGCCAAACCATCTTAGTTGGGACTGTTCTACTTGGGTCTGCAGGGGGTGGGATTTTAGGCCTTGACATATCGTCTGGTTGCGTACCATGTCTCTTCTTGTTACTTCAACCACCTTCCTCAGATACCTCATTTCTGAGGTTTGGATCTGGCTTTTGTGGGCTGTAGTCATTGCCCATGACTCGCATCCATAATTTCAAGACTGGGACATAGGTTGAGCGTTATACAGCCATCTTCATTTTCTTACCAACCTCTCTCTTGCTGAGGAATCCTCGATTTATGGCCTGAAAAAGTCTCCCAGCGGTTGCTTTTCGAGTGGCCAACTCTTCTTTGATGCCTCCCTTTCGGTCTATAATAGCTCCGAGATATTTAAAGTGGTCGACCTGCTACAGGACCTGTTCTCCCAGCTTAATCTGATGTCTTCTTTCTTCTCGTGATATCACCATGGATTGTGTTTTAGAGCTGCTTATGACAATCCCTCTCTTCTCCAGCTCTTCCTTCCATACTTGCAGGTTGGATTGGAGATGTGGCTCTGATTTAGCAATCAGGGCAACATCATCAGCAAATGCCAGCTCTGAAATACATACCTGTCTCATCTTCCAGTACCCCACTGAATACTTTCCTGTTCTCTCCTTACATGCCTTGATAACATCATCCATGAGGAGAATGAAAAGATAAGGTGACAGGATATCACCTTGTCTTACACCAGTGGTGGTCCTGAACTCTTCTGACTTATGTTTTACTTATGGTTTGCTGTCCTCACATAATTTCTGCAAGACTTGTAGAAGCTCTGTATAGCATGAATCAGAGGTACTGGAATGTTCTTCCTTGCCAGACAGTCCCAAAGTTTGCTCTAGGGGACCCTGTCAAACGCCTTTTCCAGATCTATGAAACAAAGATGGATCTCACTCTTATACTCAAGAGCCTTTTCACTCAGCTGTCTGAGTGTGAAGATTAGGTCTTGAGTACTTTGGTTTGCTTGGAATCCGCACTGAACCTCATCCAATTGTGGCCCAGCTAGGCGTCGGAGTCTCTGCTCTAGGATTCTAGAGTAGATCATACATTTCAATCCTTCTATTATGGCAAGCACCCATTTATGAATTTATTTACTTCTTGGTTGTTGTTTTTGCTGTTTTCTATATTTCAGAGCCATGCAACAACTTCTTGGATCATTAGACCCTGACTGACAAAGCAGTCAGTGGCCATCATACCTAGTGGCGTCTTGTAGGGCAGCAACAAACTGGCCTCATTTTGCTCGGTCGATGGCCATCTTTCGTGATGTGCCTCAACTCTAGTTCATGCTTTGCATCTCAGCCTCCACTGTTCTCTGCCAGTTTGTCTTTGGTCTGCCTCTCTTTCGCTGTCATTCTGGAGTTCATAGCATAGCAGTTCTGGTGATGGTGTCAGGATCCCTTCTGAGGACATAGCCAATCCAGTTCCAGCGTCTGCCCGCAATGACGGTGTGCCTTTTTGACTGCAACGTGTTAGCAATTCCTGGTTGAAGATGGTATTTGGCCAAAAAGTTTGAAGAATTTTCCTTAGGCAGGTTGTGTGGAAAGAGGATAATTTGTACATTTCCTTTTCTGTTACTCTCCAGCACTCTGTGTCATACAAAAGTACAGAAAGTGCACAACTCTCATATAATGTTAATTGGGTGTTTGCTTTGTACTGAGAAGATTTCCAAATGTTGTTTAGATTTGCAAAGGCTGTTCTGGCTTTATTCATTCTGTTACTGATGTCTTTGCTTGTTCTGCCCTCTGGTCCAGCTTTTGGTTCCTTATTTTTATGGGCTCAGTATTTATTACATTGAGTGTCATGACCTTTGTCTTCTTCAGGTTGATGTTCAGTCCCACTTGTTGGCTATATTTATTCAGTCTGTCTGTTTTTTCTTGGATGTACTGATGTGAATATGAGAGTAGTGCAGTATTGTCTTCGTATTCTAGATCTTCTAGTGTGGTGAACGCTGTCCATCTTATTCCTCTAGGGGTATCCTCTGTTGTCTGGCGCATCACACAGTCTATGGCAGTTAACAATAGAATGTTTGACAAGTGGCAACCATGTCTTACGCTTGTTTTCACTTCCAAAGTAAGGTTGCTCATCCCAACACTGCATGTAAAGTTAGCATAGAGACTTTTTATGATGGAAACAATACACCTAGGGACCCTGTAAGCCCGTAGTATTTTCCATGAGCTATCCCTGTGTATGCTATCAAAAGCCTTTTCAGAATGGACAAAGTTTATATATAGTTGTCTTCATGATTGCTTTTGATCTTCATATATTTCCTAATGCAGTGATAGTTACCCTTACCGTCTGTATTCTTATTTTGATATCACTGTCCCTCCAACTATGTCTATATTTCCGCCAAGATGTATGTATGATTCTACACAGTTACATTACAAGGAAACATATCTTACAGGAATTCCACATACACACATGGAAATATGGGACCAAACATAGAACAAAAACATTTAGCCCAGCTGAAATAATGTATATAAAATATGAAATTATATAATAATAATAATAGCCCCTTCAGTCATAACTGATTATGGGAATGAGCCCCTGAGGTGACAGCCCTCAGCTCCTTATTTTCCTGATGCTCCTTTCGACGTTTTCTCCTCTCTTCGGCTTGTTGTTTGAGCTTCTTTTCGCCCAATCTGAGGTGGTGCCGTAAATAGCATCGCCACTTGGTGCAATCGGCAGCTTCATCCTCCCACGTTGCTGGATTTATGTCCAGTGCCCTCATATCTCTCTTGCACACATCTTTAAACCTCAGCTGCAGCCACCCAATTGTTCTTTTGCCATCTTCTAGTTGCCCGTAGAAGATATCTTTCGGGATGTGACCATCTTCTATGCGGCGGACATGGCCAAGTCAGCGTAGTCTGCACTGTCTAAGCAGTGTAAACATGCTTTGAAGGCCAGCTGTGACAACACCTCGACATTTGTCACTTTATCTTTCCACGAGATGCCGAGGATGTGGCGTAGACACCGTAAATGGAAGGTATTGAGCCTTCTTTCTTGCTTAGCATAGGTTGTCCAAGTCTCGCTGCCATATAGGAGAGTGCTGGTGATGCAGGCGTTATATACCGCATCCTTGGTCTTCGTTGTGAGATTGGAGTTTCCCCAAACACGCGATGTGAGGCGGGCAAAGGTAGCTGCAGCTTTGCCAATGTGGCTGTCAATTTCTGTGTCCAGTGAGAGTTTGTCATTGATGGTAGACCCCAGGTATGTGAAGTGGTGCACCGCTGCCAATTCATAGTTATCGATAGTGATAACTGGTGCAGCACCCACATCCTTACTCAGCACATTCGTTTTCTTTAGACTTATTGTGAGGCCAAAGTCCTTGCATGCTTAGGTGAAGCGATTCATCAAGCTCTGAAGCTCCTGTTGGCTTTGAGTGACGACTGCAGCATCATCAGCGAACAATGTCCCTTATAGTGACCCTTCTGATTTTTGTTTTTGCCTTCAGCCTTGAAAGATTAAACAGATGGCCATCTGACCTAGTGTGAAGGCATATTCCTTCAGGGGCATCAGATTTACGTGTGCAGGAATGAGAACTTAAGAAAGAAGAGTTGCAGTTACAAGAGATGAAGATGAAAGAATAGTTGCAGCTAAAAGAGAGAGAGTTAGACTTACAAGAGATGAAGAGGAAAGGTCTGTATTTCAGAGCTGGCATTTGCTGATGATGTTGCATTGATTGCTAAATTAGAAGCACGTCTTCAATCCAACCTGCAATGGAAGGAAGAGCTGGAGAAGAGAGGGATGGTTATCAGCAGCTCTAAAACAAAAACCATGTTGATATCACGTGAGGAAAGAAGGCATCAAATTAAGCTGGGAGAACAGATCCTGGAGTAGGTCAACCACTTTAAATACCTCAGAGCTGTCATAGATCGGAGGGGAGGCATCAAAGAAGAGTTGGCTACCCAAAGAGCAGCAGCTGGAAGACTTTTTCAAGCCATAAATCGAGGATTCCTCAGCAGAAGAGAAGTTGGTAAGAAGACGAAGATGGCTGTATACCGCTCAACCTATGTCCCAGTTTTGATGTATGGATGTGAGTCATGGGCAATTACAACAACCCACAAAAGCCAGATCGAAACCTCAGAAATGAGGTATCTGAGGAAGGTGGTTGAAGTAACAAGAAGAGACATGGTCCGCAACCAGACAATACGTCGAGGCCTAAAAACCCAACCCCTGCAGACCCAAGTAGAACAGTCCCAACTAAGATGGTTTGGCCATGTCTACAGAATGGGAGAAGGTTGGCTACCACAACAAGCATAGATAAGTAAGAGCCAGGGATCCAGACCCCCAGGACGACATAGAGTCCGCTGGGAGGACAACATTAGACAATCTTTGAAGGACTCAGGACTAGAATGGAACCAGGCCAGGAGGAAGACAGCCGATAGGATAGTATGGCGCTCTCTCTTCCAAACCTCTACACCTCACGGTAGAAGAGGAAGGAGTAAATAGTACAATGCAGTCCTTGTTCTGGAACCCCCATGGTAAGAGGTAGAGAGAGATCGACAAATATAAGGAGAAGAGAACCCCAGACAGAGGTGAAGGGTATAAGGAAGACATGTAAAGACCTTGAAAGCGTGACACAGTACAGGAAGACACGTGACACAGTACAGGAAGACACGTGACACAGTACAGGAAGACACGTGACACAGTACAGGAAGACACGTCACAGTACAGGAAGACACGTGACACAGTACAGGAAGACACGTGACACAGTACAGGAAGACACGTGACACAGTACAGGAAGACATGTGACACAGTACAGGAAGACACGTGACACAGTACAGGAAGACACGTACAATCAGATGAACATACGATACAAATAAATACAGATCAGTAAAATCAACATTGCTAACAGACACAGAGCAATAGTTGCAAGTTAATGAATGAATGAAGCACTGCTTTCTGTCTTGCCGAAATAGGCATTGCTTTACTACTACTTTTAACTACTTCCTTTCTATGCTTACGTGTAGTTCCCAGGGAAATCAGAGGTGAAGCCGTAAGGAGCATCACCACTTGGTGTTTTCGGCAGCTTCATCCTTCCATGTCTCTGGATTTGTGTTCAGTGCCTTCATGACCCTATTGTTCACATCTTTGAACCTCAGCTGCGGTCGCCCAGCTGTTATCTTGTCATCTGTCTGTAGAAAATATCTTTGGGGATGTGACCATCTTCCATGTGGCGGACATGGCCAAGCCATTCTTATTCAAAGTTGTGTTCTATGACTTCTTTATGTGGTTGCATCCATCTTGTATCGTTTTATTTTATGAGCTGTATTTCAAGGGCCTCAATTCTTTCTTCGTGCAGCTTATTACTGCCAATTTTTTAAATATTTTAAATGTTCTACGTATAGTGATGAAGAGTACTTATAATACTTGATGGCTCTCAATTTCTTTTAATATACTCAAGCACATTAAAAACGCACCACCTGTATAATTCAGAAATGTAAATATAAGTGTTTACAAGTTTACATATTTGGAATCTTTATTCATTTTCCTATGAATCCATGCTGGTCATTAATTTGTACATTTGATTGTTACGAAATTCATTGCATTATGTGCAGGCAAGGAAGAAAACCAAAAATGCAACCAATAAAAAAATTCATTCACACTATCCTCAGTATCTGGTATGTCCACCGTGTGCTTGCAAACAAGCTTGGCAGCGGCTCCGCATGGAACGCACAAGTCTCTGAAGGAAATTCTGGGGAATCAAGTCCCATTCACGTGTAAGAGCAGCTTCGAGCTGTTGCAGATTAGCTGGAGAACCTTGCCTGTAGACTCTGCATCCAAGCTCGTCCCACAGATGTTCTATAGGGGACATGTCTGGTGATAGGGCAGGCCAATTAATCGTCACAATGTTCTGCTGCTGTAGATATTGCTGCGTAATGCATGCGGTGCGCGCACGTGCGTTATCCTGCTGGAGAAGCTGCAAGTCTGGATAATTTGTGAACGCAGGAGCAACCAATGCATCCAGAACCTCATCTCGATATGTCACAGCATTAACATTTCCACGGAAGACAAGAGGCAAGCGATGGTGAAAACTGAATCCTCCCCAAATGTGAATACTGCCACCTCCAAATCGGTTGTGCTGACGAACACAGCAATCTGTAAAGCGCTCTCCACACCGTCGCCAAATCTGCATACGTCCATTAGCAAAGGATATGTTGAATCTGCTCTCGTCTGTGAATAGGACAGCATTCCACTGCAGTCTAGTCCATCTGACATGTTGCTCTGCCCATTGCAGGCGCTGCTGACGATGTCTGTGAGTCAAGTTTGGCCCAACATAAGGTCGTCTTGCAGTAAGGCCTGTATCTCTGAGTCTTCGTATGACTGTCATTCGAGAGACTTGCCCACATCTACCCACTATTGCTCTTGCTGTTTGACTTGCCGGGAGAGAACGATTCCTTAGGTGACTCAACACAATATGACGATCTTGCGCAGGGGTAGTAACTCGTGGTTGGCCACTCCGAAGTCTATCCCGGGCACTGCCAGTGGTTCCGTAACGTTCATTGAGACGTACAATAGTGCTGTGGTGGCAATTCATCCTTCTGGCAATGGCCGGCGAGCTCATTCCGGTCTCCAACATACCAATGGCTCGTTGGCGGTCATTTTCAGATAGTCGTGGCATTTCAAGCACATGTACTGAGTGTTTTGTCTCAACAGCCTTTTTATACCGAGTATACTGCCACAACACAGTTTCAGGGTCATAGCTGTTGGAAATCGTGTTGCACGTGTAACTTTCATTGTTTTCATGTAGTCTGTACACAAACCCGTGGGTTGAATCATGCACTTTCCATTCCAGCAGCCATTCGCTCTCTACCTCATGACGAACACGGGGAAAATCCATTCCCACACTTTCTTTTCCCAGCTTCTCAGCATCAGTAAATATAATAGTGGTGCGTTTTTAATGTACTTCAGTATATTATTCATGTGTTAATATCTGTTTCATGTTGCTCAAATTATTTTGTGTCATTCATATCCTTCAACTTCAGTTCAATATATGCCATCCTCCCTTACTGTATGATCACGGAATGGGGGTTTTGTGTTTTTTAATTGATGGAGAAAATTAACCAGTTCAACCTCTGATTGGTTATAATTCATATATACAGTGGTTCAAAGATTGTCATAACCGGGAGTTGTAGAGGTTAGGCTCCCACAGCACATAAATGCTTCTATGACACGCGCCTCAAATAACCTCCGACAACCAAGCCCAGCTCCCGGCATTCATGTGTGGCTCAATTTGAGCCTGGCGGAATTGTTTCCATTGATAGGAGAAGGGGCGAAGGCGAGTCACTGGCGCCTTAAAACCAGCAGCTTTGGGGCAGATAGTGCTCGTGATCCTTGGTTAGTACCCTATCTAAGAGAAGGTAAAACTCTGAATTCAAGCCATCGCTGCCTTGCAGGAATATCCATTTATAGGAAAGGCTTCGGGAGTAAACCTTGAGGATGCATCCGGAGGTGGTGTCTCTTAAGTCAGTCTAATGTTGATTCGACATTATTCTAGCAACTCCTATGACGTGGCTGGAACAAAACTGAATCAGCTACTGCCGTTGCTTTGGATTTACCGGCTGCGCGGCGAGGGGGAACATGCTGCTTGGGAAACAGCTTGATCTTCACATAACTCTGCCCAAGCTCACGCCCTGGAGAGGACATTCCAGCTTCACCCTATAAGTGTTGGCAAAACACGGGAAGTAGCAGTTGCCGGTTACAAGCATTTTGCCCAATTGGTATGGCTCCATGGGCTATTTACGACAGTGGGAGAGGTTCTGGGATCTCACTGGACAGCTACTGCCCGCTTTACGCTGGGCAGCCCCCAGTCAATTAAATGTTGCCCCACCACTGTTTCCTTTCCCTACTGGGTGCATGGGGATTAGGGTCAAACCCAAACTGTGGGCATAAAATTTCGCACCAAGCAATACACACAAAACAAGAAGTAATAGAATAAACAAACTATCAGATTCGGATATTGGAACGTCCGGCTGAAATTCCGTTACAGTGTTCAGTAGACGGTAATCGATGCACAGTCGAACTTTCTTATTGGGCTTCTGCAACAGTACTACGCTTGCACTATAAGGAGATTTAGACTCACTAATAATTCCTGTTTTACGTAGCTTGTCTATCTCTTCACGTAGCGTATCAGATTTCGCATACAGAATAGGGTACACTCTGGTTCGAACAGATGTCTCGTTTGTAAGTTTCATCTCGAACTCTACGAGATGTGTTTGCCCAGGTATATCCGTTAGCACTGCTGTGTACTGTTCCAGTAGCACCCTCGTTTCTGTCTGTTGTGCTTCAGAAAGAGTGTTGCCGAATTTTACATCTTTGAAAGATTCCGTTTGTTGCAATGGATATTCCATGCAACTATCGTCATCTTCCTCATCTTCGGTAGCTATGGCGACCGCCAGGAGATGTTCGGGGGACGGCACAGGTCTTTCCAAGTATTTCTTTAGCAGATTTACGTGGTAGACCTTCTCCTTTCCTTTAATAGAGATCTGATAGTTAGTTATCAAGATCTTTTTAAGGACTGTAAACGGCCTTTGCCATCCGATGCGTAGTTTGTTGGTTCCGGTTGGCAGTAACAACAAAACTTTCTCCCCTGGTTGAAGTTCTCTCTCTTTCGCTGCCTTATTGTATCGTTTGGTGGGCTTTGCGCGTGCTCGCCTAAGGTTGGTCGTTGCTAGATCCCATCCTAGTTTTAACCTTTCCTTTAATTCCGACACATATTTACTGGATGAGACGACTGTCTCATCAGCCTTCTGGTCTGTCAGGGATCGAAGTAAGGCTTCTAGCGGCCCCTTAATAGGTCTGCCGAATAAAAGAGTAGCTGGGGGAAAACCCGTAGAGGCCTGGGGAACGTCCCTGTAGGCGAATAAGGCTGCAGGAATAAAAAGGTCCCAATCTTCTGATTTCTCTTGTCCCAGCTTACGTAACATCATGGTGAGGCTGCCGTTGAAACGTTCCACGAGCCCATTTCTGGCCGGATGGAACGGGCTGGTGTGGATGTGCTTGGCCCTCAAGATCTTAAAGATCTCCATTAACAAGCTACGAAATTGGGATCCATTATCCGTCAAAACTTGTTGAGGGAATCCCAATCGTGTAAATATCTGCACGAGGGCTTCTGCGACATGCTTGGAATCTGTGCATGTTAGCGGTATAGCTTCAGCCCACATAGTGCATGTGTCGACTAAGGTCAAGATAAACCTGTTCCTTCTTTTAGTCCTTTCTAGGGGTTCTACCATGTCGACAGCAACCCGTTCAAATGGAGTCTCCATTATTGGCATTTCCCGCATCGGGACCGGGTGTGTCCAGTGCTTGGGTGCCACCCGTTGGCACTGGGCACAGGATTTCACGTATCTGATAATATCAGAGTTCATTCTTGGCCACCAGTAGTGAGTCGCAATTCGCTAATTTGTGGCGTTCTGTCCCATATGTCCGCTAAAGGGAAGAGAGTCCCCCATTTCTAAGATTTGGTCTCTGTACTGTGTCGCTTCGAGGAACTGGTTATGCCCTTGTTCAGGGTCGCCCGTTCTATGATAAAGTACACCATCCTTAGAAAAAATGTCCCCGTTGTGTCTGGGGTCCTTGGCCATGGGCAGTTTCCTAAAGCAGGGTGCCAAAGTAGGGTCCTTTTGTTGTGCCTCTTTAAGTTCCTTAGGTAACAAATTTGGCACAGGCTCCCGTTCCTTCTTGGTTTGCCCTCTTGTGGTTGGTTACTGCTGCCGCAATTGACTCTTTTGGTTTCCCAATAAACACATATCTACAGCCATGTATGACTGGGAAGCGAAATGGGTGCATCTCCTATGAAAACTCCACAAAGTTTGACGGTGTCTTCTGTTTCTTGACCGGGTTTGACCAAGTGTCTTGCTACAATGCAATCGAAGGACAACTGTGATGGACGAACTCGGCTGACCCTGAACTTTGTTGTAACTTCTTGTAAAAACGTTTATTCTTTCACGTGGATTCATTAGCTATGAAACTGTTCCACAGAGGGCAAACACGTTTGCTGATTGATATGCGGAAAGTTTACCTATCGTTGATTCTGGTCATCGCATTGATTTAAGGAGAGATTAAATCACGCCCACTAACATCTCTTGAACAATCATAGGCAGTTATTTTAATTAACTTGGCCAGTGGGGGGCGTCGCCAGAATCAAACAGGCACAGCGACCAAGATCAAAGAGACAGACTGAGGGATTTTAGGGGAGACTATCGGCGTTATCAAAGACAGTAGTGGTCCCTGATACGAGACGCAGTTGCTTGCCGCTAATTTCGCGTCTCGGTGTCAATCGTAGAACCGAGCGAACGGGGAAACCGAAACGGGCAGCAGCGAACGGAGATACGAAGACCAGGGTGCGGTTTCTTCTCTTGATTTGGCGGTCAGATCCCCAAAAGTTCGTGAGATCAAATAAGCTGTCAAGTTTATCATGTCCCACTCAACTTACATTCCATTTTAGCTAAATAGACCATGAAGACTAGACACGTTATCACTCGCTGGCCAGACCTTTACAGAAGCACTAGCTTTATTGAAATCTTGTTATAGATTTTCCCCTGGATTTTATATATAAATTTGCAGTGATTTCTATTCTGTGCAAAGCGGTAATATATATTGTGTAAAGTGATCAGTGGTCTAGTTCAGTCATTCTATTTCAATGGATTTTGTGTTAATTTAAATCTATTAAATTAAACCATCTCAATAGTTCCAGTTGTAAATATAATGATCTATCTATTATATTATTTCAAAAGATAATAGATGCTTAAATTAACTTTTAAAGTCGCGAAGGAATTTATAATTAATAAATTCAGTTAAGTCCTAGTTTTATAGATGTGTTTTTACCACTAGAATTCGCGCAGTGTTTATTAAATACATAATTAAATACTCGAGTGTATTATAGGCTTAACGGGAAATTTATCGCGCTTGATTTTTCGGTATGTTACATGTCTTTTTTTCTTTCACACAGAGTGATCGTACCTGCGGTCCCAGCTAAATAAAGAAAGAAATAAAGAAATCATCCTATAAACTTCCAGTCATATTGAAGAAACATTTCTTTTAAAATATAATCTTGTGGCGGTCCTTGCGACCTAGCTGTCAGAATTAAATGAAATAAAGCCCACCCAAGAACATTTTAAAGAATAATCATCAAATTACCCTTACAAACCTGTAAGATAAACTGGAAGGTAATCATCGCCAGTAGCGATATTATATTTACTGTTTACTGTGAGAGAGTACATATTTTCCTGACTGTGACAGCCTAGTTTTTTTCCTCAATTGGATTTAATAAAACTATCATCACGCATTGAAGGAATTTTACCATAGCGGAGGATTAAAAGAGACCACTTCATTTTCACCCCTGTGCCGAACTGTGTTAGTGCCATCCCATAGACTCCTTTTATATATATAATAAAAACACGAGAACTCTTAGTCTTCAAGTCTTGCGATAAGTGAGAATATTTGTTACCAACAAACCCTCGCAAACATCTGGGGCGGGACATCGAAGGACTAGACAGTTCATATGTCAAAGATTACTTGCTGTTTTTATATACTTTTATGGATCGTCTGAGGCTGCATTCGGTAAGTGTGTGAGTATATGAGTGTGGATCCTCACGCGTGTGTATGAATGACAGGAAATTTAATCGTTTTCTTTTGTAAACCTGTTGTTAACTTTCTTGCCTAGTAATATAATTTTTCTGTATTCCCTGCATTGTTCCTTTAAGGGGGAGTTGCTAATTGGTTAACTCTGTTTAAAAACCCCCTCCTTTCCATTTGCTTAGTAAAGGGAAGAACAGCTGGGAAGAACAGGTTTTTTTTCTATCACCTATACCTAACTTTGTAACACCTCTTTCAGAGTAATTAACTTCACTGTTAGGTTAACGTACCTATGTTCCTGATATTATCTATCTCTGGACTGGGTTTATCTTTGTCTAATAAGCGGGAAGGGCTTAGTCGATACCAATCTTCTTCACCCCTCCCAAATTTGTTATTTGCATTTGTGTACTTATGATAATTTATGTAATACCTGATATTTGTTAGTGATTGATGTTTAAAGTGAATAAAATCACATAAACTCATTTAGTTCTGTGTGTTGGATATACCCAAAGCCCAACATTTCCCCTATTCGTTTAATATAGTTTGTATCTACATCGTCTGTGTGTGTGAAAAACACCAAATCGGTGTGCGCGCAGATGCGAGTCTGGAAAACTGGCAAATAATTGTTTGACCAGGAGAGCGGAAGAGAAGATTGAGAGAAGCGATTTGTCGTAAATAAGTCTGTCTTTACTCTCCTCCAGCACGCTGTGAAGCAACTATTTAATATCTACATTTTCTATCACTGAGCTTTCCATCATCATTTTCCACTCTAAACCGGACCACTATTTCTACGACTCTTTTCTCTCAAAATAAATTTACGACAATATTTGGCTGGCTCGCCGGGATTATTTTGAGATACATTTGATGCACACATATTTGTGGGCTGGTTCTGGGATCTTGAGCTACATTTGAGGCAATCGCATAGCCGGGTTAAAGATATTTTGAGTCTGATTTAGTCTGGGTCTAACTAGGTAGAGTGTGAATGATTTGTCTTGTGAATTAGGGAAATAAATAAATAATTACACCCCTAGACAAACGTTCTTTAAGTATTTGGGTTGTCCACACAGCATATTTACAGGTTGTTTTCTCTCCACAGCAGTAGAAAGTACAGATAAACAAAAATATTTGCTATTTTAATTATCCTCTGGCGGAGATAATTCAATTTCTTTCTTTATAAGAGTTGCTGGGATTGCGTGATTGTTTTACAGTCACTAAGGTTTTTGAAGTTAAAAAGAGTTGAGCTTAGCTAAAGACGGATTGTTCTGATTTTTAAAAATTAAGTTAACAACGTCTCATCTCAATAATTGACTTTAGGGACGGAGTTTGTTGTCAGAGATTTAAAATTTAGGGGAAAAATTTTTTTTTTCCTTTTAAATTGTTTTAATTTAAATTTTTCTCTACTGTTAGTAAAAGTAGATTCTTTTCCAGTGTAACTTACCATTTAGTGGCATAGTCGCTTGCGTTTAGAGCCTTAATTGCCAGATAATAGCAGCGATAAGTTTGCACAGTACAGGTAGGAGGTAACACAGTAAATTTGTTTTTACTTTGGTTTTTTTCGTAGCGGCTTTGAGTTTTCCCCTTCTTGTTCCATCTTACTATTCTCTAGTCTTAGAAGCATCCAGTTCTTTGACAATGGCAGAGAGAATTAGGATAAGATCCTTTTGAGGCAAGAGGCCAAGGACTCAGGACTAGACACAGAAGCTGCGAATCTGTTTATCAACCAGGAACTTCAAAGGTATGACGCGGAGGAAGAGAGGGCAGAAGCTAGGAAGAAAGAAGCGGACGATCGTCAATTGGAGCAGAAGAAAATTGAGGCAGAGATGGACGCCCGCAGGGAAAGAGAGAGAGACAAGGAAAGACAGCATGAATTAGCGCTCAAGGCTTTAGAGAGTCGGAGTGCCTCTACTTCAAATAATGGAGAGCCGTCTTCGCCCCAGTCTCAAACAATGGATCTCTCCAGCACTCAGTCTGCCCAATTAACTGCTATGTCGTTTTCTTTAGAATCTTTTCCTAGCCCTAACGAAAAAATTGACAGCTACCTAGAAAAATTCGAGAGACTCGCGAATCTTTATGGGTTAGAGAGTACCCGCTGGGCGCTCAAACTTTCAACGTCACTGAAAGGCAATGCTTATGACGTGTACACAAAGCTGGGACCGAATCAACATGATTATGACCTGTTGAAGAAGGCCTTACTACAGCAGTTTGAGATGACTGCCCGAAAGTTTCTGCAGTTGTTCAGAAACAGCCGAAAAGAGAGCACGGAAACATTTCCCCAGTTCTCTTCACGTCTCACGGGTTATCTGACAAAGTGCATTGAATTATCTGACCTACCTCTTTCATATGAGGGACTCCTCGAACTTGTTCTTGTGGAGCAGATAAAATCCACTTTGTCGAATGAAACTCGTAGATTTTTGGCTGAACAGGGGGCAGTCAGGCTTGAAGACATACTCAATAAAGCCGAACGCTATAGCAATGCAATGGCCGAACTTCCCAGCACTAAACGTAAACCCACCGATGAGCCATCTCGAAAACAGAATCTAGAGCAGGCATCCTATTCTTCCACTTCCTCTCAACATTATAACCAACGAGATAACAATACCCAGAAACCTCCCCAGGAAAAATCGAAATTCTACAAAACCCGATACCCCCCCAACAACAATTCTGATCAACCCAACAAGCCTACGTGGCAGCGCGGCCACCAAGGTCAAGGAAAAGGGAAGACCCCTACACCAGGAACGTCTGATCAGGGCAAACAAACCGGTGCAAACCGCATTGGATGTTTGCATACAGCCTCGAAAGGTAGAGTCAATGTCAGTGATTCTCAACCTGAGGGGGACCGACCCTCAACTCGAGGAACTGTAATTTTGAACGGTACCTCTACTACTTGTCTTTTTGACACTGGATTAAGTTTTGATTGTATTGTCGCTAGGCACCTAGTCAAACCCGGTCAGGAGACAGAGGAAACCGTCAAACTTAGTGGAGTTTTCAGGAGTGATGCACCCAGGACGCTTCCTATCGCACTGGTAGAAATACACTCTGACTTTGTCAGAGGAGTTATTAAAGCGGCCATAATGGATGATCCGATCTACCCAGTTATCCTGGGATGTAGATATGTGTTCATTGGGAGACCTAAGGAGCCGATTGTGGCAGCGGTAACCACAAGAGGGCAAGCCAAGAAGGAGAGGGAGCCTGCGCCAAACTTGTTGCCGAATGAACTGAAGGAGGCGCAACAAAAGGACCCTACTCTGGCGCCCTGCTTTAAAAAACTGCCCATGGCTAAGGACCCCAGACACAACGGAGACATCTTTTCTAAGGATGGTGTATTGTATCGTAGAACGGGCAACCCGGACACGGGGAATAACCAGCTCCTAGTACCGACGCAGTACAGAAACCAGATCTTAGAAATGGGGCACTCTCTTCCCTTTAGCGGACATATGGGACAAAACGCCACTATTCAGCGAATAAAAAACCACTATTGGTGGCCAGGAATGAACTCTGACATTGTCAGGTATGTGAAATCCTGCGCCCAGTGCCAACGGGTAGCACCCAAGCACTTGACACCCCCAGTACCTATGGGGCAAATGCCAATAGTAGGGACTCCATTTGAACGGGTTGCTGTCGACATTATTGGTCCTCTGGAAAAGACCAAAAGAAGGAACAGGTTCATCCTGACCTTAGTTGACACTTGCACTATGTGGGCCGAAGCCGTACCGCTACCATGCACTAATTCCAAGCATGTCGCAGAAGCCCTTGTGCAAATTTTTACACGGTTGGGATTCCCTCAACAAGTTTTGACGGACAATGGATCCCAATTCCGTAGCCTGTTAATGGAGGAGATCTTTAAGATCTTGAGGGCCAAACATATCCACACAAGTCCCTACCATCCGGCCGGAAATGGGCTCGTGGAACGTTTTAACGGTACCCTCACCATGATGTTACGTAAGCTGGGTCAGGAGAAACCGGAAGACTGGGACCAATATATATCGGCTGCCTTATTCGCCTACCGAGAGGTACCCCAAGCGTCTACGGGTTTTGCGCCAGCTACACTTTTATTTGGCAGACCTATTAAGGGGCCACTAGAAGCCTTACTTCGGTCCCTGACAGACCAGAAGGCTGACGAGACAGTCGTCTCTGCAAGCAAGTATGTATCTGAGCTTAAGGAAAGGCTAAAGCTAGGATGGGATCTAGCTACTACCAACCTTAAGAAAGCCCGCGCTAAAATTACTAAAAGATACAACAAAGCTGCAAAAGAGAGAGAACTACAACCAGGGGAGAAAGTCCTATTGCTACTTCCAACCGGAAGCAATAAACTTCGCATCGGATGGCAAGGACCGTTTACCGTCCTTAAAAAGATCTCACGTACCAACTACAAGATCTCCATCAAAGGAAAGGAGAAGGTCTTCCACATAAATCTGCTAAAGAAATATTTGGAAAGACCGGTGCCATCCTCCGAGCATCTCCTGGCTGTCGCCATAGCAACGGAAGACGAGGAAGATGATGATGGTTGCATGGAGTATCCATTGCAACCCACAGAATCCTTTAAAGATGTCAAGTTCGGCGACAATCTCTCACCAGAACAACAAACAGAAACCAGGGCTCTACTAAAACAGTACAGTGCAGTCTTAACGGATGTACCTGGTCGAACAAATCTCATTGAATTTGATATGAAATTAACAAACGAGACCCCTGTTCAAACCAGAGTTTACCCCATCCCGTACGCTAAAGCTGATGCACTTCGCGGAGAAATAGACAAGCTGCGTCAGGCAGGAATTATCAGTGAGTCTACATCTCCTTACAGCTCGAGTGTAGTGCTGTTGCAGAAGCCCAATAAGGAAGTTCGGCTGTGCATTGATTACAGGTTGCTAAACGCTGTAACGGAATTCCAGCCCGAACCTCTCCAAACTGTTTCTGAGTTGTTCACCAAGCTCAGCAAAGCAAAGATCTTCTCCAAGATTGACCTCAGCAAAGGTTATTATCAAATACCAGTCAAGGAGGAAATTAAACCTTTGTTAGCTTTCAGCACTAGTGAAGGACATTACACATTTAACGTGATGCCGTTCGGTTTGCATAACGCACCAGGAGTGTTCACCAGGATGATGAGGAAGCTTCTAGAACCTTTGCAAAGTCCCCATATCCATAATTTCATGGATGACATCTTAATTGCATCGGAAACCTATGAAGAACATATTGCTACGGTTGCTATGCTCCTCAGGAGACTACAGGAAACGGGTCTCACAGCCAGACCTAGCAAATGTCTCATCGGGTTTGAACAGTTAGACTTCCTGGGGCACACTATTTCTCACGGATGCAGTTGGCCTATTAAGAAGAACGTGGAGAAAATAATGGCAGCAAAAAGACCCCGAACGAAGAAAGACGTACGTTCCTTCATATCGCTATGTGCATACTATCAGAAGTACATCCAGAACTTCAACGGACTGACGGCACCTCTGACTGACCTCACAAAGAAAGGTTGTCCTGATAAGGTCATATGGGATCAAAAGTGCGAACACGCGTATAGCACTTTGAAAGGACAGTTGTCTGCATACCCCATTTTGAGGTTGCCTGACCTCAAGAAACCTTTTGTACTGAGAGTCGACGCGTCAGGTCAGGGCATCGGGTCAACACTGCTTCAAGCCGATGACAGTGACCTGAACATGCTATTTCCAGTTGCCTATGGCAGTCGGAAATTAAATAAAGCGGAACGGAACTACAGCGTAGTTGAAAGGGAATGTCTTGCTCTGATTGACGGTATCAGACGCCATCATGAGTTTCTTTATGGTACATCTTTCACGGTGCAAACAGACCACGCTCCGTTAGCATTTCTTGGTGCCAATAAAGAATTTAACGCAAGGATCATGCGTTGGGCGCTTCTTTTAAGCGTTTATTCTTTCAAAGTGGAATATATTCCGGGAAGACAGAATGTCGGGGCTGATTTCCTGAGTAGAAACTGGTCTACAGAGGAAGAGGAGGAAGGTGAAGATACCAATCATCCAAAAGTTACCGATCAGGGCAGCTTCATCGTCATAAATCAAACATGAAAACACGTTTTCACGTCTCAAAAGAGGGGACGATTGTGATGGACGAACTCGGCTGACCCTGAACTTTGTTGTAATTCTTGTATAACGTTTATTCTTTCACGTGGATTCATTAGCTATGAAACTGTTCCACAGAGGGCAAACACGTTTGCTGATTGATATGCGGAAAGTTTACCTATCGTTGATTCTGGTCATCGCATTGATTTAAGGAGAGATTAAATCACGCCCAC
This sequence comes from Oreohelix idahoensis, assembly GCA_024509875.1. Taxonomy (NCBI): domain Eukaryota; kingdom Metazoa; phylum Mollusca; class Gastropoda; order Stylommatophora; family Oreohelicidae; genus Oreohelix; species Oreohelix idahoensis. Next base: position 340,985 of record JAMPIV010005749.1, on the reverse strand, counting down.
TAACATCTCTTGAACAATCATAGGCAGTTATTTTAATTAACTTGGCCAGTGGGGGGCGTCGCCAGAATCAAACAGGCACAGCGACCAAGATCAAAGAGACAGACTGAGGGATTTTAGGGGAGACTATCGGCGTTATCAAAGACAGTAGTGGTCCCTGATACGAGACGCAGTTGCTTGCCGCTAATTTCGCGTCTCGGTGTCAATCGCAGAACCGAGCGAACGGGGAAAGCGAAACGGGCAGCAGCGAACGGAGATACGAAGACCAGGGGGCGGTTTCTTCTCTTGATTTGGCGGTCAGATCCCCAAAAGTTCGTGAGATCAAATAAGCTGTCAAGTTTATCATGTCCCACTCAACTTACATTCCATTTTAGCTAAATAGACCATGAAGACTAGACACGTTATCACTCGCTGGCCAGACCTTTACAGAAGCACTAGCTTTATTGAAATCTTGTTATAGATTTTCCCCTGGATTTTATATATATATTTGCAGTGATTTCTATTCTGTGCAAAGCGGTAATATATATTGTGTAAAGTGATCAGTGGTCTAGTTCAGTCATTCTATTTCAATGGATTTTGTGTTAATTTAAATCTATTAAATTAAACCATCTCAATAGTTCCAGTTGTAAATATAATGATCTATCTATTATATTATTTCAAAAGATAATAGATGCTTAAATTAACTTTTAAAGTCGCGAAGGAATTTATAATTAATAAATTCAGTTAAGTCCTAGTTTTATAGATGTGTTTTAACCACTAGAATTCGCGCAGTGTTTATTAAATACATAATTAAATACTCGAGTGTATTATAGGCTTAACGGGAAATTTATCGCGCTTGATTTTTCGGTATGTTACATGTCTTTTTTTCTTTCACACAGAGTGATCGTACCTGCGGTCCCAGCTAAATAAAGAAAGAAATAAAGAAATCATCCTATAAACTTCCAGTCATATTGAAGAAACATTTCTTTTAAAATATAATCTTGTGGCGGTCCTTGCGACCTAGCTGTCAGAATTAAATGAAATAAAGCCCACCCAAGAACATTTTAAAGAATAATCATCAAATTACCCTTACAAACCTGTAAGATAAACTGGAAGGTAATCATCGCCAGTAGCGATATCATATTTACTGTTTACTGTGAGAGAGTACATATTTTCCTGACTGTGACAGCCTAGTTTTTTTTCCTCAATTGGATTTAATAAAACTATCATCACGCATTGAAGGAATTTTACCATAGCGGAGGATTAAAAGAGACCACTTCATTTTCACCCCTGTGCCGAACTGTGTTAGTGCCATCCCATAGACTCCTTTTATATATATAATAAAAACACGAGAACTCTTAGTCTTCAAGTCTTGCGATAAGTGAGAATATTTGTTACCAACAAACCCTCGCAAACATCTGGGGCGGGACATCGAAGGACTAGACAGTTCATATGTCGAAAGATTACTTGCTGTTTTTATATACTTTTATGGATCGTCTGAGGCTGCATTCGGTAAGTGTGTGAGTATATGAGTGTGGATCCTCACGCGTGTGTATGAATGACAGGAAATTTAATCGTTTTCTTTTGTAAACCTGTTGTTAACTTTCTTGCCTAGTAATATAATTTTTCTGTATTCCCTGCATTGTTCCTTTAAGGGGGAGTTGCTAATTGGTTAACTCTGTTTAAAAACCCCCTCCTTTCCATTTGCTTAGTAAAGGGAAGAACAGCTGGGAAGAACAGGTTTTTTTTCTATCACCTATACCTAACTTTGTAACACCTCTTTCAGAGTAATTAACTTCACTGTTAGGTTAACGTACCTATGTTCCTGATATTATCTATCTCTGGACTGGGTTTATCTTTGTCTAATAAGCGGGAAGGGCTTAGTCGATACCAATCTTCTTCACCCCTCCCAAATTTGTTATTTGCATTTGTGTACTTATGATAATTTATGTAATACCTGATATTTGTTAGTGATTGATGTTTAAAGTGAATAAAATCACATAAACTCATTTAGTTCTGTGTGTTGGATATACCCACAGCCCAACATTTCCCCTATTCGTTTAATATAGTTTGTATCTACATCGTCTGTGTGTGTGAAAAACACCAAATCGGTGTGCGCGCAGATGCGAGTCTGGAAAACTGGCAAATAATTGTTTGACCAGGAGAGCGGAAGAGAAGATTGAGAGAAGCGATTTGTCGTAAATAAGTCTGTCTTTACTCTCCTCCAGCACGCTGTGAAGCAACTATTTAATATCTACATTTTCTATCACTGAGCTTTCCATCATCATTTTCCACTCTAAACCGGACCACTATTTCTACGACTCTTTTCTCTCAAAATAAATTTACGACAACAACCCTGTATCAAACTAACAATCTGTTGAAGTCCCGTTCAAAATAACAGTAATTCGCGTTGAGGGCCTCTTCCCCTCAGGTTGAGAATCACTGACATTAATTCTTCCTTGCGAGGCTGTTTGCAAGCATCCGATGCGGTTAGGCCCGGTGTGCTTGCCCTGATCAGACGTCCCTGCTGTAGGGGCCTTTCCCTTATCCCCCTGTCCTTTCTGGCCGCGCTGCCATGTAGAACGGTTGGGTTGATCAGAATTTTTGATGTTGGTGGGGTACTTGTTTTTGTAGAATTTAGATTTTTCAGGAAGGGAATTATGGGGTACAGTTTCTCTGTGGTTATGGTGTTGAGAAGAATGGGAAGGCTGTTCTAGATTATTTTTTCGGGAAGGCTCTTCTGTCGGTTTACGTTTTGCGGCCGGCATTTCGGCCAGCGCATTGTGATATCGCTCGGACTTTTCCAAAATGTCTTCCAGCTTTTCTGCGCCTTGCTCAGCTAGAAATCTATGGGTGTCACTTGACAAAGTGTTCTTTATCTGTTCGCTTACTACGAATTCCTCGTCCTTCATAGGTAGAGGGAAGCTGTGAAAGCCCCATGCACTTTGTCAAGTATCCCTTCAGACGAGAAGAGAACTGGTGAAAAGTTTCGGTGCTCTCCTTTCTGCTGTTACGGAACAGTTACCAAAATTTGCGAGCGTTCATTTCAAAACGCTCAAGTAAAGCTTTCTTCAACACATCGTAATCGTCTTGTTGGCTGCTTTCCAGTTTTGCGTACACCTCTTACGCACTACTTTTTAAAGCAGCTTCCTTCCTCCTTAAAGGACACAAACTATGCTCTTACTACTCTTTCCTCTATCCAGCTTTCCCCAGACTGTACCTACCGTTTATTTCTGTTAGATGTTTGCTCGCTTTACACTTCCATTCCTCACTCTGATGGTCTCCGAGCTCTCCGGTTTTTCCTGGACCAGCGCACGCACCCCTCTATCGCTACAGAGACTCTCCTGCGCCTTGCAGAACTTGTCCTTCGACTCAATTCCTTTGAGTTCAATGGACAGTTCTTTGACCAAGTAAGTGGAGTTGCCATGGGCACCAAGATGGGCCCCAGTTATGCCTGCCTCTTCATGGGCTACCTGGAGTATCAGGTGTGGCAGCAGTATCCTGGACCTTTTCCATTGATGTATCTTAGGTTGACCTATCTAGGTTCATAAACTTCATTAACAACTTCCACCCTGCGATTCAATTCACCTCTCACATCTCCACTGTGTTAATTTCCTTGACATTGTTGTCACCATCCCCCCCCCCCCCCCCCACCTCACCACTTCGGTGTACTACAAACCCACCGATGCACACAGTTACCTCCTTTATGCTTCCTCTCATCCTCCGGCTTGTCGTGACTCCTTGCCTTTCTCACAACTTCTCCGCCTCCGTCGGTTATGCCAAGATGATGACAACTTTCTATGCCGAGCACAAGAAATGTTGGACTTCTTCTGTAACAGACAGTATCCAGAGGATGTTCTTACCTCTGCCTTAGAGCGTGTTCTCACGTCTAGAGGCCCTCAAACCCCGCCACAAACCTCCTCTGATAGAGTCAAGTTAATAATGACCTATCACCCTCACAGCACTGCTGTCAAAAGGATCCTGTATCGTTACCTACCTCTCCTCCAAGCTGACCCAGCGGCGCGGGAAGTGTTTAGTGAGCCACCCTTGCTGGCATATAGACGGGATAAAAATTTGAGGGACCTCCTAGTCCACAGCCGTTTGAAAACCGTCAACGATGGCCACTTTGGGACCAAGCCATGTAACCGAACACGATGTAAGACTTGTCAGTATGTAATCGAAACACGTTCAGTCTCGTTCCCTAACGCCAAGTTCACCATCACCCATGGCTTCACATGTGAGTCACGCAACGTCATTTATGCTATTATATGCAAACGTTGCACCATTACTTACATCGGCCAAACGGGCACACGACTGGGTGACCGATTCTGCAGACACCTCTACGACATCTCTCAGTTTAAATCCACACCTGTGGCCATCCACTTCAATGGCCCTGACCACCACGGTGCCACTGACATCCAGGTGACAGCCATCAGATCCTGTTCCTCGGACGCCAACAGTCGGTTTCGCCAGGAACAACGCCTCATCCATTTTATGGGTTGCCTTAAACCACCCGGTTTGAATACCCAACATTCTTTTGTCTGAGACGCCTTTCTCTATCTAGTCCCAGTTGTATTATGACTGTCTACTTTGATGCGATCACACATTTTTTTTTTTTTTTAAATTGCTTTTCCCTCACTTTATATATTTTAATATTAACATTATTATAATTTTTTTTTAATCGCTTTTTCTCACATTATATATTTTAATATTAACATTATTATTATTATTTTTATGTTTTATTTTTTTAAATTAATTAATTAATTTATATATATATATATATATCATCATCATCTCAACCCGTAACCCGTCATGGGTCGTAGGGGTGCCATGGTGGAAGCATCAGCAGACAAGGTCCTCCACTGCTCTCTATCCTCAGCAACGCGTACAAGTGTGGAAAAACCGTGTCCTGCCCATTCTTTGATGTTATCAGCCCAGGATTTTCTTTGCCTTCCTCTTCTCCGTTTACCTTCGACTGTTCCCTGAAGGATCGTTTTCGAAAGGGAGTCATGACGAGTTACATGCCCAAACCAGGCAAGCTTTCGACGTTTCACTATTGACAAAAGTGGTTCTTGGTGGCCTGCATAGGTGTTTATCTTCTCTCTAACATAGACATTTGTTTTGTGCTCTTTATAGCAAATGCGCAAAATTCTTCTATAACATTTATGCTCGAAAGCCTGAATCCTTCGCTCCGTATCTGCAGTGAGTGTCCAGCTCTCACACCCATACAAGAGAATAGATAATACAAGTGATTTGTATAATTTGATCTTCACAGGAAAACTGATGTTACTTTTCCAGATCACATTCAACCTTGTCATGGCAGCTGAGGCCATCTCAAGTCTTGTCTTGATTTCTTTACTTGATCTTCCATCACTACATATAGTGGACCCGAGATATTTAAAGGTGTTAACTTCTTCTAACGTTTGCCCATTTAACGTAATGTTGGTCGGAACATGTTTCTTATGGCTATTCACCAATATCTTGCTTTTTTCTATATTAATTTCCATCCCATACGTTCTTGTTACTTTCTCCAGTCTAGAGGTAAGGTCTTGAAGTTCTGATTCTGATCCAGCTATCAGATCAATATCATCAGCAAAACGTAGATTGCAAAGAGGTCGGCCTCCAATCGATATGGTTGTTTTATAATCGTAGAGAGCCTCCTGCATAATATGTTCTAGATATATATTAAAGAGCACTGGGGACAGGATACATCCCTGGCGAACTCCTACAGTTGTTTTGAAAAATTCTCCAATGTCATTGCTTGCAAAAACAGCACTGCTTGCGTCCTTGTATAGTGCTTCAATGATATCTATGATGTTGGTATCAAAATTGAATTTTCTCATTATTTGCCATAAGCCTTCATGCCAGACTCGATCGAAGGCTTTTGTGAAATCGATGAAGTTATGGTATAAATCGTGTTGATGTTGGAGATGTTTTTCGATAAGTAATCTAATATTGAAGATTTGTTCTGAGGTACTTCTTTTTGGTCTAAAGCCAGCCTGTTCCTCGGACAAAATTTCTTCTGATTTCTGTTTTATTCTGTTCAAAAGTATCCTTAACATCACTTTACTTGGATGACTAATAAGGCTAATGGTTCTGTAGTTCTTGCACATTTTTAGATTTCCTTTCTTTGGAAGCGGTATTACTAATGACTGCGTCCACTCTTTTGGCCATTTTTTTGTACTCCATATCTTCTGGCAAATTGTTGTCATGATTTTTACTATATCTGGTCCCCCATATTTCAAGAGCTCTGCTGGGATATTATCCACATCCGGTGACTTCCCTCCTTTCAGCGAACATATAGCCTCTTCCACTTCTTCCCGTAATATTGCTGCATTTCCGAGTTCCCTGTTTTCGCACTTAATGTTGTTTAATATGCTACAGTCAGTGTCGAGTTTACAGTTATATAATTCTTTACAATATTCTGTCCACCTTCTCATTACAGCTGTTTTTTCATTGAGCAGAGCCCCATTGCTATCTTCTATGACAGTTACCCTGGGCTGTTGGGGTTTTGATAGTCTTCTTAATGTGTCAAAAGCTGCCTTGCTGTTACCTTTTATTAGCCCCGTATTAATGGACTCACACTGATCAGCTACCCATTTTTCTTTGGCCTGTTTCATTTTCTTTCTAATATTTTTATTCACCATACTGTATTGCCATGCTGCTTCAGGAACCTCTTTCTTAACCTTTTTCATTTCCCGCCGTGTATCACATAACTTCAGAATGTCATCTGTAACCCATGGTTTGTTTATTTTCTTTCTTTTACCAAGTATTTCTGTTGCTGATTCAATGAGCACGTCTTTCATGTTCTCTGTGATTGAGTTGATATCATCCTCCAAAAAGTTGAGAGCTGCGAATTTTCCTCCAACAGTTGCATCAAAGATTCCCGCGATTTCTGGATCTTTCAATTTGTCTAAATTGAATCTTAACTGAGAACATCTGTTTTGATTATAGTTCTTTTTGAGTTTAAGCTTGAGCGTCATCAATACCATGTCGTGATTACTACCAATGTCGGTGCCAGGAAAAGTCCTAGTCTTGGCTGTATTAATACTGGACTTGAATCTTTTGGATACAAGAATAAAATCAATTTGGCCATGTATCTCAGTTTTCGGAGCACTCAGTTTTCAGTATATATATACTGAAGCACATTAAAAACGCACCACTATTATATATACTAATGCCGAGAAGCTGGAAAAAAAGTGTGGGAATGGATTTTCCCCGTGTTTGTCATGAGGTAGAGAGCGAATGACTGCTGGAATGGAAAGTGCATGATTCAACCCACGGGTTTGTGTAAAGACTACATGAAAACAATGAAAGTTATACGTGCAACACGATTCCCAACAGCTATGACCCTGAAAATGTGTACGCGTTGTGGCAGTATACTCGGTATAAAAAGGCCGTTGAGACAAAACACCCAGTACATGTGCTTGAAATGCCACGACTATCTGAAAACGACCGCCAACGAGCCATTGGTATGTTGGAGACCGGAATGAGCTTGCGGGCCATTGCCAGAAGGATGAATTGCCACCACAGCACTATTGTACGTCTCAATGAACGTTACGGAACCACTGGCAGTGCCCGGGATAGACTTCGGAGTGGCCAACCACAAGTTACTACCCCTACGCAAGATCGTCATATTGTGTTGAGTCACCTAAGGAATCGTTCTCTCCCGGCAAGTCAAACAGCAAGAGCAATAGTGGGTCGACGTGAGCAAGTCTCTCGAATGACAGTCATTCGACGACTCAGAGATACAGGCCTTACTGCTAGACGACATTATGTTGGGCCAAACGTGACTCACAGACATCGTCAGCAACGCCTGCAATGGGCAGAGCAACATGTCAGATGGACTAGACTGCAGTGGAATGCTGTCCTATTCACAGACGAGAGCAGATTCAACATATCCTTTGCTGATGGACGTATGCGGATTTGGCGACGGTGTGGAGAGCGCTTTGCAGATTGCTGTGTTCGTCAGCACAACCGATTTGGAGGTGGCAGTATTCACATTTGGGGATGATTCAGTTTACACCATCGCTTGCCTCTTCACGTCGTCCGTGGAAATGTTAATGCTGTGACATATCGAGATGAGGTTCTGGATGCATTGGTTGCTCCTGCGTTTACAAATTATCCAGACTTGCAGCTTCTCCAGCAGGATAACGCACGTGCGCACACTGCATGCATTACGCAGCAATATCTACAGCAGCAGAACATTGTGACGATTGATTGGCCTGCCCTATCACCAGACATGTCCCCTATAGAACATCTGTGGGACGAGCTTGGACGCAGAGTCTACAGGCAAGGTTCACCAGCTAATCTGCAACAGCTCGAAGCTGCTCTTACACGTGAATGGGACTTGATTCCCCAGAATTTCCTTCAGAGACTTGTGCGTTCCATGCGGAGCCGCTGCCAAGCTTGTTTGCAAGCACACGGTGGACATACCAGATACTGAGGATAGTGTGAATGAATTTTTTTATTGGTTGCATTTTTGGTTTTCTCCTTTGCCTGCACAGAATGCAATGAATTTCGTAACAATCAAATGTACAAATTAATGACCAGCATGGATTCATAGGAAAATGAATAAAGATTCCAAATATGTAAACTTGTAAACACTTATATTTACATTTCACACTCTGTTCCTGGATTATACAGGTGGTACGTTTTTAATGTGCTTCAGTATATATATATATATATATATATATATATATATATATATATATATATATATATATATATATATATATATATATATATATATATATATATATATATATATATACACACATATATATACATATATATATATACATATATATACATACACACACTGAGCGACTTTAATTACGCATCACTATATGAATCACTCACCAAGATGTCTGAGAATAAAATAATGGTAACATGTTTGATATCACTGGAAACAGTATCCATTGACCGACCGATTCCCGCAATCCGCGTAGCAGTGCATGCTGTGTTAAAAAAATTACAGTCACAAATGTAAGATTGGGGTCGAATTGAAGTCACAAATGTCGTTGTTGTCATTGTAACGCGCTCAGTAGCGCGTTTGGCCACCGTTGGCATCAAGGCAAGCCTGGCAGCGTCTCCACATGGAGTTAACCAGTGTGCGTAGAAAATCCTGGGGGAGTCGATCCCATACTTTGGTTATATTGCGTCGCAAATGATCCAGGGTCTGCGGTCGTCTGTGCCGGTAGAGTTGGCGTCCAATCTCATCCCAGACGTGTTCAATGGGTGCCATATCTGGGGACAGTGAAGGCCATGGTATGACAGCGATGTTATTGGCCTGAAGGAACGCTGTGGTGGCCCTAGCTGTATGTGGTCGGGCGTTATCATGCTGTTACAGCTGGAGCTCGGGATGATACTGGAAGAGGATTGGGCCGAGTCGAGGACGTCTGGCGTTGAGTCCTGCAGTCGACGTCGCACGGTGTGCTCTGATATGGTTTCACGTCTCCCAACAACATCTCTTGCTGTTACAGCTGCCGCCAAAAACCGATTCCGCAAATGAAGCTGCCGTATATACGCGTCCTGTTGAGGTGTCGTAACTCTGGGTTGACCTTGACGGGGTCGATCTGCACTGGATCCAGTGGCCATTAAACGTTGTTGCAGTCGGACGATGGCGGACTGGTTGCAATTCAAGTGTCTGGATGCTTCTCTGGTGGACATCCCGCCTGTTATCATTCCTATCGCTCTTTCTCTCTCTGCAGCGCTCAGTCTAGGCATGGTTTGGCGACGTGTTTATGGTTGTGGACTAAAATATTGACTGTTTTCCCGTCCGTAGTGCTCTAGGCTGAGCTCTGGGTGAAAAAAAATTAATGTTTTCCGTGCAGAATTTTTACCAGGTACCTAAATCATGTTTTACGTGTTTCACGTGCTACTCTTGTCTCCAGCTTTGCTAGCGCAAAATGAGTATGCTGGCCTCTGGGCGGTGACCTTGTGAACCTGTGTACTAATTTCGCTAACAATTGCATGACCATAAGATACTTTACCAGACACTCGTATAGTGATCGTAATTAAAGTCGCTCAGTATATATATATATATATATATATATATATATATATATATATATATAGTTTTTCTCACTCTTTTCCAGGCCTTCTTTTCATTATTTTTTGTTTTTAATGTACTATCGACTTCCGGTGCAGTGGCAGCCATCTTGCTTCACCATGTGACTGGACATAAGGGAGTTTTTTTTCTCTTATTTTTATAGTTTCATGTTCTCTACTTAATTCTCATTTTCTTTCCCTCCTGTCTCTTGTTTGTCTGTCCCTGACGAAGGCCTTGTGGCCGCAACGTAGGTTTTTCTTGTCCTTTCTCCTTGTAAGACGTATTACTATTTGTGTGTGTGTGTGTTTGTTTTTTTCCCCATTCTACTGTTTAAAGCATGAGAAAGCTTTACACACCAACGCGACCTCTCTAAACCGTACAGAGTTGCCATCCTTTCAAATTTTGCTAGATAAGTCTATTTTCTCATTGGGGCTTGGGCAAGATTCAAGGGCAAAAGACATAGCTATGAGTTGTGGAGATTGGGTGCTGGAAAGATCAGTTACCTGCGACTGAGGTGAATACTCTCCATTGCTGCAGGTAGAGGCAGCCCCATGGGTTTGAACCTCTAGAGCTTTAAGCGCCAACTCGTGCTGTCGTCGTTGCTCATTTTCTTTCCACATTCTGTCTCTCTTTCCTCATGCCGTCTCTCCTCTCTTTCCTGTCTCTCTTTCCTCATGCTGTCTCTCCTTCTCTCTTTCGTTCGCCCTGCGAATTTCCATTTCCCCCTCAATCTTCTTCGGCTCTCTAGCTTCGGCTGCTTTTTCCTTCTCCCTAGCTTCTGCTTCCTTCCTCCTTCTTTCTTCTCCACATCATATCTGTCAAGTTCGTCCCTGACTAAAGCTTTTGCTTCTTCTTCCAATCCCTCTTCCCTTGCTTCCTCTCTGAGCATCTGCCTAAGCTTTGCACGCTCAGCCATTGTAAATAACTGACTGAGTCTTACCCGAGCAAGAAAGAAGAAAAAGGATACACTGGTTCCCTACCAATTAAGAGAAAAATACAGAAAAGAAATTACTGTTATTAACCTGAGATACCACCTCCTTATATTATCAGTTATCTAACTATCGCTGCTATTAACTGGCAATTAAGACTCCTAATGCAGACGACTACGCCAAATAAATGGTAGTTCAAACCAATCAACTGACACAAAAACTAAGTTACTACCGTGGAAACCCAAAAAAAGTTCCTGGCAAAAATTAAGGAGAAAGAAAATCCCTTAATTTTAAGTCCTCCCACAAGTTCACCCCTGAAGTCAGTTCGGGTAAGGGAGGCTATTAACTGGACGAGATAGTCCGAACGCGCTCCTTAGCTTAGCTCAAAACACATTGTTACACAATCACACGCTACCAGCGGCTTAGTATTACAAAATCAATACATAACTCCGACAAAGATCACCCTGTAAATCAAATTGTATATATTCAACAATGCTGTGGAAAAAAAACAATTGATATTTTTGTGTGGCCAGCAAGCCAATAAACAGATCGTTTGTCTATGGGATACTTATTTTTAATGATATTAAACTCACGAGACAACCACACTCTTTCTCTATCTAGACTATAAAGATTATCAGATCAAAATCCCGGTAAACGAGAAAATTTCTATCGTACTTGCTCGGGATTAGAGTTCAATTCCCGGAAAACGAGCCCTCATTTGTCGTAGATTTTCGATAGGGGAATTAAGACATAGTTTGGTCCCTTCTGAATAGAACTAGACCGGTGGTGACTCAGTGAGAGATAAGGTAAGAAATAGATTTTCACGAGTGAAATGGTGGAAAAAGAGGTAGAGTATGTCCCTGAACTCGAGAAGATCCTCTCAGTCAGCCTATCTCTACAACAAAACTTTGTTAATCAGACAGTATACCTACATATATATTAATATATATACAAGTAGATCAACCACTCACATACACACACACACATAAGTGACGACAGTTAGACGCAAAAACGTGACAAATTATATTTATGAAATAGTTATATTTTGGGACGAGCTGACCAACACATGTAAAAATAAAGTTTTTATGTAAATTTTATTTACTATAAAGAAACTCTACAACATCAATATTATGAATATCAATCAAATACAAATAAACATCGGTTAATGAAATTAAATAAAGAAATAGACTCATAGGTGTAATCCCCTCCCTCCCACTGTTGAGACAAGATCCCGTTAGAAGAAAGTTATTAACCCCCAAAGAGTCAAAGATTTATACGCTATGGTCTAGGATTTCCCTCTGCAGTAAAGAACAGAGTTTATACGTTAATCTATTCTGAAAGGGACAGTATTAGCAAAACTTACTAAAAGAAATAAACAACGTGAGTACATGGATTCTACAAGATATATATATGGGAATTAGTCATTCATCCTTCTTCTCTTCTCGACAACCGTGGCCATGTGCATTCGTTCTTACCTAATACTTGGTTTGCACCTTCTGGAACAATCTTTAAAACACACGCACACAGCAAATCCAGTGTTATTTTGGCAAAGAAAACCCCAGCTCCCCAAAGACAGATTAAATCCACTTCTCCGGGGAACGTTCACTTTGTTATTTTTTTAGGATTACTGTTTATGTCACATCAATTAGACCAGGTAAGAAATTTAACAGTGCTCAAGTGTCAATAGCTTGAGATTTCCAGTACATAGGAATGTCAGGTTGGTAACTTCTCTCAGTATAAAAATGCCTTGTCACACCACAAATGGTCGATAGTCGGGAAATGTCACAAGTTTGATTATGTCAAATGTTTGATCTTGTTGCCACCACGGGCTGAATGTATATGACAAAATGGGAAAAAGAAATCTGGATCTATAGGCCCAGTTACACAATTTATTCTTAATGTTCTTTGGGTTGGTACTCTGTCTCTTTCTGGGTGTAAACACGAAGCAAGACAGGTTCACCTTTGAAGACCCAGATACTAAGTAAAAATGTTCTTTTGTATGGTTATTCTCAGATTTATATGGAAGCCGCTGGTAGATTTTGGGTTTGACCCAATACTGTGTAAAGGAGAAAAAAAATACAAATACTTAACCATAATATAGTATTCTCAATCCTATCCTTAACCCGCGTAAAATATAATATATTCATACACTCAGTTATTTAACTTATGAATAGAACTACACGTGTATCTCATATTGAATCGTTTAATAAAAGTCTCCGTAAAATAAGCGCTAGTCATTTATATTTTTAATCATCATGAATGAGAAATAAATATATATTTCGTCAGTACTCATAATGAATAGTGCATTTACTAGACGATTAAAATAACTCTTACTGGTTAATATCAGTTAGTTAGATTTACGCTACAGCCGGAACAATTTAGCTATAGATTATATGTTACGGTAGTTTTATGAATATCGTTTGCTATAGTTGGCAGTGCGCAATTTTAGGTCAATAGAATTAATATAGATTGATTTTGATACTTCACGGATTAATGAACGCAAAGTACACGGTCAAATTATGACGTGTTAGCGTTGATAAGGTCACGCTTCGTGACTTAGATACCGGACCCTTGTTACGTTGTCCGTCAAGCCGTGAAGTCGTGTTTTACCTCCTTCCAAGGTTAGGCTTTGCTAATAGCCATGTTTATGTAAATTGATATAAGGACTCAGGGTCAGTCCAGATAATAGTATACACGAGGAATTTATAAGGTTTGTGATTAACCTGCATTACGGAAGGATAGTTGATAAGTCGTTTGATTATTATCGTCAAGACTCATGCGCTCACTTTTGGCTGTCTGGATCCCAGCAGCACATGTATACAGCCATGATGTTCTGTTGACATGAATTCGATATGACACGGACGGATAAGAATATATATGCAAGTAAATTCTAATGAACTGTATGTTAATATTATAACTGCTTGAAATGTCTTCGTATTTGAACTTGTTAATAAATATCGGACTCAAACCCGAAGACTTATCCACATTGATAACGTTACGGTTGGTTCGTCAGATTTGACAATGTTGATGGTTATTGTGCATGAAGAACTCTTCCTATAAAAAGGTATATATTATACAAGCGGATTGACATAAGTCTTGGGCGTGACCATGAAGGAGTCACAGGAAGAAGATGAAACTTGGCACATTTAAAGTTCATCATATTTGGACTGAATGTGTGAAGTACACTTTTGTTTCTTCAATGGGTTTTCCCGCTACGGTGCACGGCGCAATGTACCCTATTGATCGGATCTGCTGCTCCAAAGATTTGACAAAACAATGGAAAAGAAGGACGCCAGAGCTGTGATAAAATTTCTGATGTTTCAGGGAAAACACCTACAGAAATACACAGGGAGATGGAACCAGAGTTTCGTGATTCTTGTCTTTCATATACTTCGGTAAAAAAACTGGTGTTAACAGTTTAAGTGCGGCCGCTCAAATGTTGCTGATCTGCCAAGATCTGGTAGACCAGCCTCAGAGTGCAACGATGAAAATGCAACAAGAGTGATGAAAATCATTTACCAGGATCGAAAAATGACAATTGTGGAGATAGCTAGTAGAGTAAAACTAAATGAAAGAACAGTTTATAGAATTTTACACAACAGACTGAACATGAGAAAAGTGTGTGCACGCTGGGTTCCGTGACTGTTGACACGTGAACAGAAGCAAACGAGGGTAAATTGCTGTCAACAGTTGCTCAAAAAGTGGCAGTCAAAAAATTTTTTGCAGACCATGGTGACAGTAGATGAGACTTGGGTACACCATTATGACTTCAAATCTAAAATTACCAGCACGCAATGGAAAACCCCGGGCTCCCCAACACCTGTCAAGCAGAAATCTGCAGGAAAAGTGATGCTGACTGTTTTTTGGGACGGCAAAGGTGTCCTTTTGAAAGATTATCTGCCTCGTGGCAACACAGTTAATGGACAGTAAAGATCTTCCTTTCCTTCAAGACAACGCACCCTCTCACAAAGCACGGCTTGTGCAGCTAGCAGCCAACGATTTGAATATTGAAATTCTTCCACACCCACCATATTCTCCAGATTTGGCTCCATCAGAATTTTTTCTATTCCCAAATCTTAAAAAACAGCTAAAAGGAAATCATTTTGACAGCGATGAAGAGGTTATACTGGCATGTGATGACTGGTTTAGTTTGAAAAATAGGGTGTTCTACTCCCAAGGCTTTTTCAAGGTCAAGCAGAGATGGCAGAAGTGTGTCAATTCAGACGGTGGCTATATTGAAAAGGAATAAACACTATACAAAATGTCAGCTCTCTGTGACATGTCCTTCATGGTCAGGCCCAAGACTTATGTCAATCCCCTTGTAATAATGAGATCCGTAAGGAATCAATGTCTTCTTGGACATTTATTACACAATGAGACAATATAACGTTGACCCTCAATTGAATACTTATAAAACGAACGAAGCACGCATTCGCAACTCAAACAAATAAGGAACCAGCTCCGAACCAACAACAGTAATAACCAGCCGTAGCAGCTGGTGGTCGGATGTGGTCGTGGAATTTTAATCTACAAAAAACTAATTGTCAAAGAATACTGGGTTGAGAAAAAAAATTCCCTTCGAGCGAAAATGGACACATTTTACGTGTACACCGGTGACGTCACACGCCCTTAACTACAAGATGAATGGTCACAATGGAATCTGCAACTCAGCGACCTTGATGAAAACATTTCAAAACGCTTCAATCAACAGTGCAAACTAGATTCAACCTCCATCACCATGAAATATGAGCTCTTTACGCTGTTGGATAAACAGGCACTGTATAAACTTATCGAGGCAAAAAGCTAAGTACTTGTTTTCACTTTACGATGTCAAGTCCTCTTTGCTCCGTTCACCGACATGTCTTTGAATAGTCACTGTTGAATGTTGATTCTGGTATTCATATGTATTATGTTGTATTTTACATGTTAGTGGGCTGGTTGGGAGGCGAATCGAAACTGAATTTATGTCTCTTTTTTAGGACGACCGATTCAGTTTTAATTATCTGTAGGGCTGTTAAATAATACCATTTTTGCAAAGAAACCATTGAAGTCTTGCCGATGGCCACTTCGTTTGCATTTGTAATTATTTGACTTTTCATGTTAGATGTGAAGTGCTGTGTATAAACGGTGTATTTTGCTGTACTTATTTCATTTTTATTCAGTTCTGTAGTAATGTTCGTAATCTATTCCGTCAATTCTGATCTTTCTATCACTTATTTCATAGATTTAATATTAACCGTTATGAGTCCATGTATACGTCATCAGTTTATGTGTACGTAGGTTCAATCTCTATTTGGTTCAATCCTTAACCTTATTCTTGTACTTCCGACTTCTGCTTGGTTTATTGATTCATTTTATGTCTGAAATTGTCAGCTTGTGTCGTGCTAATGGTTCGTACAGTTTAGTTCATTGTTCGTCTTATATTTATTCATTTTATAAGTTGATAATATAATAATTGTAAAACTTGTTTATTAATAAGATAAGATTATAATTTGATTAATTTTTACTAAATCATTGGATGACTTAGGTGATGTCATCAATTTGCAGTAGTAGTCCAAGACACTATCATTTCTATATTATGACTAAGGCATAATAGCATATATATTGATAAATAAGTATAAATTTATGGTTTGTCTTGAATATGACAGGCATATTAGATGTGAATTAGTACACTTTCCTAGTACTACAGTATTCACTGGGCACATATATATGATTAAATAACATAATTATGGAAGGACAATACCCATAATTATTGAATATTGATATTAGATGCATGATATAAATTCAGCATCATAAATTAATAAGGGTATAATACATTGGTATAATGTAATGATTAAACATTATTGATATTTAGTTACAAAATAGTTGTGGAACTTACAACTAATAGTACTAGAATATTGTAGTTGATTATATTGAGTATTAATTTATTTTACACATACATATAATTAAATATTTAACTGAGGAGGCATACTGTTGAATTAATATGGCTACTCTCGACACCTTTGTTAAGATTGGGAAGGATTATGGTTACAAAGGACCAGAACTTCGTCAATTTGCAGAACAGCAACTGGCTATTGCTGAACAAAAAGAGGAGGAGAGAAAAGCTGCACTGAAGAAGGAAGAAGAAGAGAGAAAAGCTGAATTGAAACGAGAAATGGAAGAACAAAAATAACTTGCTAGGCGTGAAAAAGAAAGAAAATTGGCAAGAGATGAAATCCTACGGATTGAAGAAGAGTATAAATTGAAACGAGAGGAAATTATAAGGCAACAAGAAATGGAATTGGCACGTCTTAAGTTTGAAACTGCAAAATTACAGGCAGAAAGTGCTACTACGAGCCAGACTGATAATTCTCAAAACGGATCTTCATCCAATCAAAACAAACCTTATTATAACTTTAAATTACCACATTTTAAATTGAACCTTGACGACCTTTCATCATACTTGGCACGGTTTGAACAGGTATGCAAAACAAATAACTTACCTAAACAGGCATGGGCACTTACACTAAATGAATTTTTAGATGGTGAACAATTAAACGCAACAGAGAATGCTGATCCTACAATAGCAGTGGATTATGATGCGATAAAAGCTTTATTGTTAAAAAGGTTTCATTTAGACGAGGAAGGCTGCAGACTTAGGTTTAAAACGCTTTTACCTGAGTCTAATAAAGACTTTCCAGGTTTTATTGCGAATATACGCAATACCTTTAACAGATGGGTGGAACTGGCAGGTGTTAACAAATCGTACGACAAATTAGTTGATTTGTTACTGTGACAGCGCCATCTTGAGATCTGTCGTTCTCAGCGCTGGCCCCATCTGGGCAGTCATATTGTCTATGTGGTTTAGTGCCTTTTCACCCCATTATCTTCGAGAAGAAGATTTGTTGCAAGGCCATAATAAAGCCTACATATTAGTTGTGTTTTTGCTCTAGAAATAGTTGTGTAAATTTGTGTTTTCATGCATTATGGAGCAATAATCGCATGTGTTATCTGTGTGGCGCAGATTAATGCGCGGAAGCGCGCAGTAAGTTGAGTGGTTAGGCCAGGGCTTATAAAAGGGGTAGAAAGCGGCGAAACTGGTCTATGTTTGAGAGAGCCGCCCAGTGAGAACAGACGAAGAATACACACAGAGCCAAGCTGTAAATGCCTTGAGCACACAGTCTATGAACACTGACTGGGTGTTTATTTAATTGTTTGTTTGGTGTTCGGTTCTGTTCGGTAGAATTAAATGTTGATCTGCATAAGGCTTTGGGTTGCTTGAATTGTTAAGTCTGCTGCTGAGAGGGTTGCAAGCAACCAATAATTGCAACCCCTGTCAAACGATCCTTTATAAATTTTCTTGGTGCACGGGTCTTGGGTGTGAGGTACATTTAGCGCCCTGTCACAAGTGGCTTCGTCGGCAGGATTGACAGACAGCACGCAGTGAAGCAACTCTTCAGCAATCAGAGCAGCAGCAGCCGAAACAGTAGAACACACAGTTCAGTGCAAGGCGAGGGACGGGATCATCCAGTTTGTCAAGATTTCTAGTCAACTCTACTAGCAACAAGATGGCGGCACGCAACACACGTGCTGCTAGTAGAACGGATAACGAAGATGTGGCTGGGGTGGATGACCCTGTAGTAGGGCTGGATCGTCAACCAGAACGAGTACAGTACATCGTGGTACCTACTCACAAGAGAGTGCGGTGCTTTGGGGAGCGCACGGGTCCTACGGCCGAGGAATATGTCAGAGAGGTGAGAGCTGCCTGGAGAGTAGGGATGATGAGTAAAGAGGACCAGGCAGATGTTATCCTTGACAGTGTGACCCCAAGTGTCCGCAGGGAGCTGAGGATTCAGGCTGATGACGGTGACCCAGAAGCAATGCTACATTCCATTCTTAGGGTGTATGGGGAGCGTCGGGGCATCCCAGAAGTAATGGCCGCGTTCTACTCTACCCGGCAAGGTGCAAGGGAGTCTCTTTGGGAATTCTCCCATCGCATTCACGAGGTGTTTGAAAGTGTTGTAAGGGCACAAAAGCAGAACAACGTCACTCCTTTGGCGCCATCCTTTCTTCGTGACCAGTTTGCTGCTTGTCTGAGAGATGACCTACTAAGAAAGCTTGCAAAGGAACTGATCATCAAGGAGCCTACAGCATCGTTCACGTCGGTGAGGGACTATGCCCTACGGTTTTTGGAGACTGAACCCACTTCTGGGGCTGGTGTTGCCAGTGTCGAAGCAGCTTTGGGGGTTGGTGTTGAAGTGGCAAGAACAGAGACTGTGTCAGATACGCATGCATTAAACGCAGAAGTAGAGCGACTGAGAGCACAGATGGCTCAATTAGAGGCTAAAATTGATGCGATGTCTCAGGAGCAGGGGAGACGTACCAGGACAGGTCGTTGTTTTAGATGCAGAGAACTAGGCCACGTACAGAATCGATGTCCACAGGCGTTAAACTAGACACCTCTGCGGCTGGGAGTCAGGTTACAGAAGGGGAGCAGAATGGCTCAAAGATAAAGATGGTTGGTGGTCGACCGGTGTGTGAGGCGCTTATTGCAGGGAAGAAAGTCAAAGGCGGCCAGGGATGTAAGGGCAGCAGGAGGCGACCCAGGGCACCGAGGAAGCCTAGGAAAATAAGATGCTTCAACTGTGGAGACCTTGCGAACCACATGGCAGCCAAGTGT
Source organism: Oreohelix idahoensis (assembly GCA_024509875.1). NCBI lineage: Eukaryota > Metazoa > Mollusca > Gastropoda > Stylommatophora > Oreohelicidae > Oreohelix > Oreohelix idahoensis. The sequence goes on along the minus strand of JAMPIV010005749.1, from coordinate 321,367 downwards.
CCCCAGGGCCCGCTTCCTAAGCGATGTTTCCATTGTAAGTCCCCGGACCATTTGATATCGGTTTGTCCATCAAAGAGCGCCCTCTCTAGGCGTACCAACACATCTAGATTGCCGTCACAGTGCAAGCCAAGAGATGGCCGTGGCAACTGTTACCATAAGGGCGCCAGGAAAAGTGGTCGACATTTAGAGGAGGAGACTCATCTAAAACTCATTGAAGGACACGTTTCCAGGCTACGAGGGGCGCACGTAAGAGCAGAGCCACCGTTGCAGAGTTTTGCAGCAGTCCGGGAAGAGAGATGTGACAAGCTGTCGTGTTCTACTCCACTACAGGTCGGAGAATTGGTGAAGAAGAGGATGCACAACGCTGAGAGATCCGAGAGTCGTGATATGTGGTCAGAAGACGAGTACGTTGTAGTTCGTGCTCCCACAATGACAGGGGGTCCATATATCATCCAACGAACAGACAGAGCGAGTCCGAGCATTAGAGTCACCGGCAACGACCTGAGACGAAGTGAAGGAAAAGGTGATCCTCCAGATTTGGGGAATATGACTGAGGTGCCTGATTTAGTGTAGTTGTCGGGACGACAACAAAATCAGGCGGGGAATATGTGACAGCGCCATCTTGAGATCTGTCATTCTCGGCGCTGGCCCCATCTGGGCAGTCATATTGTCTCTGTGGTTTAGTGCCTTTTCACCCCATTATCTTCGAGAAGAAGATTTGTTGCAAGGCCATAATAAAGGCTACATATTAGTTGTGTTTTTGCTCTAGAAATAGTTGTGTAAATTTGTGTTTTCGTGCATTCTGGAGCAATAATCGCGTGTGTTATCTGTGTGGCGCAGATTAATACGCGTAGCGCGCAGTAAATTGAGTGGTTAGGCCAGGGCTTATAAAAGGGATAGCAAGCGGCGAAACTGGTCTATGTTTGAGAGAGCCGCCCAGTGAGAACAGACGAAAAAGACACACAGAGCCAAGCTGTAAATGCCTTGAGCACGTGAGTTAATTTAAATTAGCATTAGTTTTCTAGGATTCTGAAATTATATCGATGTGGCTATTTTAATGTTTAATGAGATAAATAGGTAGATAGATAGATGTGAAAGTTTAAGAGCGATTATTTCATTCTTCAGAAAGGCAGATATAGTGTGAGGCTATTTCACTGGAATATAGATAAGATTAACGATAGCAAGATAGCAGCCTCGTGGTGATAAAAAGCGACGCCGGCGAGTCGGAATAACACGCACCGCGTGGTATATGTTACGCCAAGTGACACGCTGTGTATTTAGTTCCAGTTGTTGGTTAAAGCCAAGAATATTATTCTTTAATGTAAGAGTAATTATATTTTATTTCACGATAGCCTACTTATCATATCCTACTGTTTATCTTTAGTGGTTACTTTGAAGGGAGAATAGTCATTTAGATTTCTGTTGAGATTAGAGCCACTCCTTGGTTGCGTAAGGCAAGTTGAGACAGGTGTTTCTCTGTTTGCTCCTGGGGGAGCATGGAAACACCAATGCGGCTGGTGTCCACCACAAGTCAACAGAAGCATTTATGCTATTACAGTGGTTGTTTCTGTAATAATGTGTTTCATGTGATGAGTTCCCAATCTCATCAGGGGTCATATATGACACGCTTGTGGCCAGGCGCACCAGTCGTCACTTACGACATGTTCAGAGTGCAGGGACGAGTATTGATGAGGGTCGGTTGAGAGGTAGTAGTTAATTCTCATTATTGAGATTATTTGTTGTACATGTATTGAAGAATATTATTTTATGTCCAGTTGATTATTATTGTTATGTGAACAATGGTTTGTGAGAGCACGTGGGCGTACTTGGAGATGTATATTTCTCTTCTCCGCTCCTGAGGGAGCATGGGGCCACCGGTGTGGTTTGCCTCAGCATGAAGCATTCAGATGCTCTTGCAGTAGTGGTTTCGGTAGCAACCTATGTTACCCGGTGCGATTGCCAGCCTCATGCACAACACCATACTAGTCGCATTGGACGACACGCATGAGTGTGTGAAATAGTTGATGATATCAGGTGGGCGCATGTTTTCTGTATGGTAAGTGTTATTATCCATGCTATTGATGTTCACTTAGACATTGTTTTATTTATTGTTTTTCAGACAGTCTATGAACACTGACTGGGTGTTTGTTTGATTGTTTGTTTGGTGTTCGGTTCTGTTCGGTAGAATTAAATGTTGATCTGCATAAGGCTTTGGGTTGCTTGAATTGTTAAGTCTGCTGCTGAGAGGGTTGCAAGCAACCAATAATTGCAACCCCTGTCAAACGATCCTTTATAAATTTTCTTAGTGCACGGGTCTTGGGTGTGAGGCACATCTAGCCCCTGTCACAAGGATGTGACAGCGCCATCTTGAGATCTGTCGTTCTCGGCGCTGGCCCCATCTGGGCAGTCATATTGTCTATGTGGTTTAGTGCCTTTTCACCCCATTATCTTCGAGAAGAAGATTTGTTGCAAGGCCATAATAAAGCCTACATATTAGTTGTGTTTTTGCTCTAGAAATAGTTGTGTAAATTTGTGTTTTCATGCATTATGGAGCAATAATCGCGTGTGTTATCTGTGTGGCGCAGATTAATGCGCGGAAGCGCGCAGTAAGTTGAGTGGTTAGGCCAGGGCTTATAAAAGGGGTAGAAAGCGGCGAAACTGGTCTATGTTTGAGAGAGCCGCCCAGTGAGAACAGACGAAGAAGACACACAGAGCCAAGCTGTAAATGCCTTGAGCACACAGTCTATGAACACTGACTGGGTGTTTGTTTGATTGTTTGTTTGGTGTTCGGTTCTGTTCGGTAGAATTAAATGTTGATCTGCATAAGGCTTTGGGTTGCTTGAATTGTTAAGTCTGCTGCTGAGAGGGTTGCAAGCAACCAATAATTGCAACCCCTGTCAAACGATCCTTTATAAATTTTCTTGGTGCACGGGTCTTGGGTGTGAGGTACATCTAGCGCCCTGTCACATTACTGAGGGATAAAGTTTTATCCTCTATCATTCCACCGTTCTTTTCTTTTATACAAGAACGAAAACCATCTACAATTGCTGCACTGGAAGAAATGGCAGTAAATTATTGCTCCGCACATTCCAATGCGAGCATATCTAACTTACAAATAAGAGAACCTCTACCTGTAGCTTCTAATATGGCATTCCAGGGTAAGGATAAATTGCGAACTTATAGTATGGATAGGAATTATCCACACAGAAGGAATAATTCCCACAATGACAATTATAAAAATAATAATACATATGGGAACGTCAATAGAGGTAGACAGCTGAATAGGAATCAGTCACCTCAATTCAGGTACAACAATGGTCAACACTATTCTAACCATAATCGATCATACAACTATAACAATAATAACAATGATAACAGGTGGACTAAGAATAATCAAGGCTTCAGACCTAGACACAATAGTCACCACGGGGGACAACAAAATAATTTTAATAACTATTCTAGACATCGGTCTCAGTCACGTAGACCGTCACATTATGATCATAATATCGGGGCGGCACTTACTACTGTTACGACCCCAGCGGTTTCCCATGATGACAAACCAATTCAATCGTCGTCCAAATGTTATGCTATGAATTATAACGTGGCAAATAGTTGCCCAGACTGTAATCTTGTTTTTCAGAAAGCAAAAGAGACAGTATTGAATTGCGGACACATTCTACCAGAGGTAGGTCTTAAAGCTAATGATGGAACAGGCTCTCTTATATTTAACAGAGGAATAGTAAATGGTTCTATCGTCTCTGTTTTGAGAGATTCCGGATCCACAACTATTGGAGTCCCACAGTCACTGATCCATCCAAGTTGTGCTACTAACGAATATGTTAAATGTATCTTCTTCTTCGTTCGTCCTGAAAAGGACGTTGGTTGCGTTGTGTCCATTTACAGCGAAGCTGCGATATTTGCGCCTTTCGGCCGACACATCCGACTTCAGCACAGCATTTTTGGGACCGGGTTAGCCTTCCCTCTTCGATCCCTACTCACTCAGCCAGACTGCAGTGATGCAGCCTGTTTCCAGGACCACCACTTAGAGGTGGAGTAGGGTCTTGGTCAGCTCTGGTTCGCTGACCCTGACGCAAGCAGTCTAGCTATGGGTCGCTAACTGCATTTCTCACTGTTGACGCGTCTTAGGTCCCTGTTAAATGTATGACTTTTGGGGGTACAATTGAACACTACCCCACTGCGATAATTCATATTAATACGCCCTTCTTTTCAGGAAATGTTAAGGTATGCATGTTGAACAATCCTGTTGCAGATCTTATGGTTGGTCGCATTCATGGCAGCAGAGATTGCACCCCAGAAGAAATTATCGAATGGGAGAAACACAATCTGTGCACTGGAAATGCAGTGACAACTAGAGCACAGACTAAAATTGTAGAGAGTGTCGACACTAAAAAGGTGGAACCAGGCAAACAAGAAGATATTGAGGTTCCTTCTCCTATTGACAGAGCTTCGTTTGCAAGAAAACAGAAGGAAGACAAATCTTTAAAAAAAATTTTTGCTCTGGTGAACACGTTTGATAATCTTACCTCGAGTAATAAAGACAAACATTGGTTTACAATTAAAAATGATACATTAATTAGATGTTTGATGGACAAGTCTCAGGTAAAACAACAAGTCATGGTACCTTCTGCATTTAAACGCTATATTCTCCAACATGCACATGATTCACAGTGTGCAGGGCACATGTTATATACTCGGACACGATCTCGAGTATTATCTTCATTCTTTTGGCCAGGTGTTTCACGAGATATATCACAGTATGTACGCTATGTACTATATGCCAGGAAGTTAAAGCACGCGGAGCTTTTCATGCGGCTCCTATTCAAGCTTGTGATATCTCATTGCGACCTTTTGACAAAATGGCCATATATATCATTGGTCCACTCTTACCTTCGGCCAGAGGACATTGATTCGTCCTCACTTGCATTGATTTATGCACACGATGGCCAGAAGTCATACCATTGAAGACCACCACTACAGCAGATGTAGCTGATGCACTACATCTTATCTTTTCTAGGGTAGGTTTCCCTAGGAAGTTATTGTCAGACCATGGATCTCAATTCATATCTGATACTATGACAGAGGTAATGAAGACATGGTACATAGATAGGAATCTTAGTAGTATTTATCATCCTATGAGTAATGGGGCAGTGGAACGGCTTAACCGTACACTTAAACAATTAATACATAAGGTTACGGTTAAACATCCTCAGGACTGGGACAGAGCACTCCCAGCTGTCCTGTTCGCCTATCGAGAGGTGCCACATGAACCGACTGGCTTCTCTCCATTTGAATTAGTTTTCGGTGCTCCACCAAGAGGTCCTATGGGACTCATAAAAGACTTACTAATTGATGCCGAGATGACTCAGGATACCCAGTCATCATACGAGTACGTAATTAATCTTCGTAAGAATATCATTGAATCTTGCCAGTTGGCAATAGCTTCTTCTGAGGCTGCGAAAGCTAAGGCTCGAACCTTACAAAATAGAACTAGACGATTACGTCAACTATTTCCAGGCGATGAGGCTTATGTGTTACTTCCACATAATGACAATAAATTACTTATATCATGGAATGGTCCTTACAAGGTTATTGACAAGATTTCTGATGTTGACAACGTCTTAGACATTAAGGGACACAAAAAAATATACCATATAAACATGCTCAAACAATTTCACACTCGTCCAGAACACTTGCAATCTATTTTCCACGAATTAGATGACACAGTAGTACCAACTTGTCATTATACTAATCTATCAGTGATACAGGATAAAGAATCCTCTTTTCCTGAGGTACAGATGCCTTTACCTGTACCTGTATTACAACCTACGGAATCTTGGCGGGATGTAACCGTCTCTTCTTCGGTTACACCGCAACAGCATCATCAGATTGCTGATCTCTTACAATCATTCCCAGATGTGCTGACAGACGTACCTGGTCGCACATCAGTGATCTCTCACGACATTATTCTTAATGATGATACACCAATTCGTGTATATCCCTATTCTGTCCCACTACATTTTCTCAACAAAACGACTCAGGAACTTGAGCAGATGTTGTCTTTAGGTATTATTGAGACTAGTACCTCACCATTTTCGTCACCTTTAGTCATTGTCCGAAAGAAGGACAACATTCGTCTATGCGTTGACTATAGGAAGCTAAATGCTCAGACCGTAGCTGACAGCGAACCACATCCCATTCTTGACGACTTACTTTCTCGTCTATCCAATGCAACACTTTTCACAAAGATAGACCTAACTAAAGGTTATTGGCAGATACCACTAACCGAAAAGGCCAAATATTACACAGCGTTTTCCACTCCACAAGGTCTTTACCAGTGGAATGTGATGCCTTTTGGGCTTATGAACGCTTCGGCTACCTTTATTCGCATGATGCGAACAATTTTATCAGGTAGACCAGACGTGATTACATACATTGACGACATATGTTTATTTAGTTCGTCATTTGAGGAACATTTTTCGGGGCCTAGATGTGTTTTAGAGATATTAAGAGAAAGCCATTTAACCGCTAAACCTACGAAAATACAAATAGCATTTCAGGAGATAACCTTCCTGTGACATATTATTAGGGCTGGACGTATTCAAACTGTTCCCAGTACGGTATCTAAAATTTTTAATTTATCGGTTCCTCAAACGAAGAAACAGGTTAGGAGTGTATTGGGTCTAGTCCAATACTACAGTAGATTTGTACCTAACTTATCATCCATCACAGCTGTCTTGTCATCATTGTTAAAAAAAGACATGCCGTTGAAGGTAAATTGGACTGACAAATGCGACAAAACTTTTCGCATGATATTGACAATCTTCTCAAATCCACCAATTTTGAGGTTACCAGATACTTCTAAAAAGTTTTTTCTTCGTACAGATGCCAGTAATTACGGTATCGGAGCTTGTTTGCTTCAATATCACGACGATATACTTCATCCAACTATGTACACATCAAGAAAACTGAAGTTGCCTGAAACAAAATACTCTACAGTGGACAAGGAGCTGCTGGCAGTAGTTTGGGCAATTATGTTGTGCTTAACCTTCTCAGTGTGGTCTAACCACTTTGCAGTGTTAATAAATGTAATTTTTAGATAAAGTAATAAGTGGACAGGTCCATAAATGTGATTAGGCGTTATTACTAAACGCAGAACCAATTTCAGTATTCGTGAGACGCCAATGTCGTGGATAATTATGTAATTTTAATGGAGGCAATATATGGCTATTATAAAATGGTGTGAGATGCCAAATCTAGAATAAATTTTTGAATTGGACAGAAGCTTTAGTCCTAATAAGCGGTTGAAGAATAGCACATATATGTATTAACACTGTGTGAATATTTTAACGTGATATTATTTGAAGAATAATAATGAGCATAGTAGTAAACGCTTTTGACGGTTGTGATAAATGCACTATGTCATGTGCAAGACATTAACAAACGGTGATGTTCGATTTTTACTTCAATGTGAAGTATATAAAATGCGTGGTTCATATTCAATGTCATTTATCGGAGAAATAAACTGTGTAGAGTCGTCTTTACCAGACTTGTTCGTTCAAGAATTACGAGGAGTTGTATTCAATACAAGCTCCACCCATTTTTGTTGTTTTAGCCACTGAAGTTAACCTTGGTCAATTAAAAAGAATCTACAACCACAATACTAATTCAAAGACTATAATAACACAGCGGTTGGAGATGAAATGGATTTATTTAGAGAATAATCATGGTAAAACACAGGCTACCTAAATCGAACCCACAGTTGCAGTAAAATATACTAGAGACAAAAAAAGATCATCTGCAACACAAGGGAAAGACCTTAATAAAATTAGGGAACAAGGAGTAGGATTTGAGGTTTAAAATATAGCTAATTAAAATGGTTGAACCAGGTGAGAATGGATCAGAACGACTGTTAACGCTCCGCCTGCAAACTAGTGCAGGCCCTATCACCCTTGTCAATGTGTAAGCTCCTACTCTGTAGGCTACTCTGCCTCAGAAGCTAAAGACGAGTTCTACGAGAATCTAGCAGTAGTTATCAAAAGCACACATAAGCAAGAACAGCTTGTTCTCCTCGGTGACTTCAACGTTAGAGCTGGTGCCGATAATGATTCATGGTCTCCATGAAGATGAATGAAAACGGACAACGGCTCTTGGAGTTGTGTGTCCAGCATGACCTCAGCGTGATCAACACCTACTTTCAAATAAAACTCCAGCATAAAGTGTCATGAAAACACTACCGATCCAATCACTGGCACCAACTGCATTTGATTCTTGTCAGAAGGCCACTACTCAGGTCAGTGCTCTCCACGCGCTCGTACCATAGTGCAGACTATGATACAGATCACTCATTGGTTTGCTGCAAAATCAGAGCACAACCAAGAAAACTCCATCGTGCAGGAAACCCTGCATCGATACCAGCAAGATGTTAGACCTTGCCATGATCGCTGAATTTACTGCGACCTTCAAGAAAGTGTTTAGTAGCCCACAGCATGGTGATACTGTTACAGAGAACTGGGAGCACCTGCGGAACACTATTCAAAGTACTGCGCTTGCCACCTTTGGTAAGAACACAGTAAAGTCTAATGACTAGCTTCATGCTTCATCAGATATGATGACACCTGCCATTAAAGCTAAGTGCAGTGCTGCGATTGAATACAAACGTTCACCAAGTGCTTGGACCCTATAGATCATGAATGCTATGAGAAGCAAAGTTCAACAAACTGCTCAACGTTGTGCAAATGATTATTGGCTCCAGCTCAGCGAGAGCATCCGACCGCAGCACAAACAGGCAACCTAGACAAATAAACGATGGTATAAAGAAAGCCCTTGGTCCACAAACAAGTAAGACGGCACTGCTACAAACTATCAGCGGAGAGAAGCTATCCAATAAGGGCAAGCAGATGGAGAAGTGAATCAATCACTACTCTGAGCTTTACGATAGAGAAAATACTGTCACGCCTGCAGCCCTTGACGCTGTCAAATGTCTGCCAACTATGGAGGAGCTGGATGCTGAATCAACATTGGAAGTCCTTAGCAAGGACATTGATAGCTTAGCCTCTGGCAAAGCACCAAGCAGTGATGGGATTCCTACCCATTTAATCAAATGCTGTAAGAGCACAATACCCTTTAGCTCCCAAAGGAGCATAGGCCTTCAACAAACAGATGCCAAGTCTTCCTGCCCTTTGCCATCCGCTCAAGTTCTTTCCATGTTTTCCTCATCATTTTCACCTCTGTTTCAAGTTCTCTTCTCCATGTGTTTTTTGGTCTACCTCTGCCTCTCTTTCCCTGTGGATTCCAGAACAAGGACTGCCTTGTAATGCTATCAACAAGTCTCCTCAATGTGTGTCCTATCCATCGCCAGCGTCTTCTTCTCAACTCCTGTTCCACTGGCACTTTGGTTCTTGTCTTCAGTTCCACATTTGTGACTTTGTCATACCATTTCAGTCCTTCTATTCTAAGCAAGCACCTGTTTATAAAAGTCTGTAACTTTTTGGTTGTTGGGGAGCTAAAGGGTATTGCTGTAAGAGTACGCTATTACAACCCTTGCATAAGGTGACGTGCCTGTGCTGGGAAGAGACAACTATTCCACAAGACATGTCAGATGCCAAGATTGTAACACTGTATAAAAATAATGGAGACAAAAGTGATTGCAATAACTACAGAGGCATCTCTCTTCCTAGTTTTGTTGGTAAGGTTTTTGCCAGTCATCTTAATGCGACTACACAAGTTAGCTGAGCGCTTATATCCAGAGTCGCAGTGTGGATTCCGAGCTGGTAGATCAACAACAGACATGATCTTTTCTCTCCGCCAGCTTCAGGAAAAAGCAAGAGGGCAGAAAAGGCCTTTAAATATCGCCTTTATAGACATCACAAAGGAATTTAACCTGGTTAGAAAGGATGGACTCTTCAAAATCCTCCTGAAAATAGGCTGCCCCACTAAAATGCTGGAAATGATAAAGTCCTTCCACGAAGACATGAAGGGGACAGTTCCATATGCTGGAAGCTCATCTCAGCCCTTTGACATGCGCAGTGGCGTTAAACAAGGCCGCGTTCCAACCATTTTTGGGATCTTCTTTGCCTTATTCTTTACATCATATTTTATATAAACCCACATACCCCAGCTTTCAACCACCCTTCTCCCACCCTTTTTTATAGTTTTAAACTCAAATTTACAGCACACAAAGTGTGAAGAATGTACCATTTTACGGGGGGGGGGGACAACAAACATTCTCATTATCTCTACGTACCATAAATGACACAGAGGAATAATGTCTTAAGCAAACATCGCCAGTTGAATGTTTTGTATAAGATGATAGGAAACTCTATACAGAGCGATACAACAGGAGGCAATCTGGTCATCAGAAATTCATTCAAAGATGCAACTGCAGGAATATGCCTTTACACTAGGTCAGATGGCCGACTCTTTAACCATGCAAGGCTGAAGGCAAAAACCAGAAGGGTCAATTTAACAGACTTGTTATTCGCTGATGACGCTGAAATCGTCACTCAAAGTCAACAGGAGTTTCAAAGCTTGATGAATCACTTCATCCAAGCATGCAATAAATAAATATTAGACAAACATAAGGTATGTTTTCAGGCACTCGTAAGAAATAAAGAAGAACAGAAAAACAACAGACGTGAGTGGCTTACCCAGGACTCGAACCCAGGACCCTCCGTGCGACAACCCCGCTAGCTATGCAAGCGAATAACACTATCCTCCCTGCCATCTAAGCATCACCAAAAAATGATGCCCTATATTAGTCCCTTTCAACTTCTCTATTTCCAAGAGTTTTTCTTCAGCTTCTCTTTGAATCTTTTTCTCTTCAAATTCTCTGTCTAGCCGCGCTTGAATCTTTTTCTCTTCAAATTCTCTGTCTTGCTGAATCTTTTTCTCATCAGCCTTTTGTGCTTTGGCATATTGAGCAAGCGCGAAATCCTCCAATTTCTCATCAGTCTTGCCAAGGGCCAACCCTTGCTGTATGAAGAAATCTAATGTAGACATCCTGTCTAAAAATGTGCTGTCAATATATCTGAAATAGCAACACCAGTTATCCCAATCTCAGTGGGAGGTGAGTCTTTTATAAAGACTAAGTACAATTACCTTATTTATAAAGTCACTATTAATCAACTCAGTATATAATTTGCATCATATGAATAATAGTACATGATCAAGTATACATGAAGACTGTATATATCAACAATATCACGATAACTAAACAAAGACAAGCATCTAAACAAATGAAAACATTCGCAGAGGTCAAAAGAAAATACAGCTTAACTAAATCAAATGTTGTGAAAAATCACAATGATAACTGCGAAAAATCACAAAATTACAATGACAACACAGTGTATAAACAAAAGGGTGTAAAGAAATTAACAATAGAAAAGAGAAGGCAGAGAAATACAAACCAAAACGAATCAAAACTAAAGTACGGAGAAAAAATAAGGAAAACAGCACTAACACATCTCGTCACAGCTAAGAAAAAAAATCAATAAATAGCAACAAAAGTCGCTTGCAATTTCCACTGTGAGAAATATGCACAATTCCTAAAGAACGCTTACAGTAGCCCTCGGTTGAGTGGGATATTTACTGTAAGTCCCTCCAACCTGAACCTGCTGAAAAAAACCACACTAACTCAACAAGTAAACAAAGAACAAGTAAACAATAGAATGCATATAATGAATGTAACGAGGAAGGCTTATTTGCACACAAAATAAAGGCTCAGTTTAACATGTAAAACCAGGCCACTTATCTTTAAGCGTAATCCTCTACAACCGCAAAGATGCAGTTCATTGCAGCACACTTGTAAACACTAGTAGACTTTCCACCGTTGAAGGTCACCGTAACTTGACAACGGGTGTAGTAGTCTCCAAAGTGAAGCTATCAAACCAAACTCGACTTCAGTTGAGAATGTTTGTAGGCTGGCTTAGTAAACAACAGGTTGAACTGTTCTATGTTTACAATTCGAGCTTGCACGTAAACTTGTGACGTGAACTTTGACACATATGTCCTTCGACGATTGTCACAGTGTTAAATAACTTCGTTAGCAACTGTGGTCTATGTAGCACTATTGTAGCAGCTGTGGTTCATGTAGCAATTCTGCAGCAGCTGTGGTCCATGTAGCGATTCTGTATCATCCATAAATGTATACGTCGATCAGCAGACGTTGACCTATTTCCTACTGTGTGGCTGACAACTAAACGTCAATCTTGTTTTCCGGAAGCATAAATCCAGATGTGGGCAGGAAAATCCGTGTCGTTGACAAAAACCCACGAATCTGGTCCACCAGATGTAAAATTCTGTTTGCACGGAGATGTAAAAGGTGGGTTTGTGTAAATGCCCAGATGTAACGTACTGTTTTGATGTGTTATGAATGTTAGTACGTTGAGCGTGTCGTGTTGTCCTGGACAGTACCAAGTTGTAGCGAGAATCTAGGTCACTAGCGTGAGGTGCCGTCAGGGTATAGTAGACACATACATAATGTCAGTATTCCTGTAGATTCAGACGTGTAGTACTTGTATAACAATGTGGTTGATTGTGTAAGTGAGTAATTAACAGTGCTGATAACAGGAAGGCCGTATAGGCTCTTGGACGTCTTCCTATTAACTCACACAACCACAAGTAGAAGTCAGTGAAGTATGGAATGCTGCGGACGTTTACAATATTTATTCATGACGTACGATAATACGATGATGATGGACGAAACAGTCAATAGTATAAGGTCGTGTACATAATATGTGTAGTTACAAAGGTTAGCTTCAGGCATCACAGATCCCAGACATGTAACAATGTCTTGACCGATGTTTACTGTTTATGCAATAGCTCTAATCCCTGACTGAGCCCCGTCAGGTAAGCCCTAGCAAATATATTGCGTAGTACGGGCGAAATCAGTTATATAATCAAAGTCAATGTCATTGTCCTACAATTAGCAAAAGACTTCAGACTGGCCTCACATGCCAGATACTTCATTCTGGTGAAGAATATTGGCCGTAAACACGGACCAATATGATGACAACGAAATAAGACCGCAGGTTGCGGGCCTCGATAATCAGGTCACTCTCAGTTTACACAAGCTTCTGAGATAAATATATTTTCTGCCAAACCATATTCCGCCTGCATTGCGGATCCATAAAGATGATTCCTAGGCTTATGTATGTAACGGGTCAACTTAGACCTAGTCTTTCAAATATGAAGCCATACTGGAGTACAGTATAATAACTCCTTGTGAGCTTCGCTCACTATGTCGCCATCAGCGATAAATGTTCCTGTAAGATCTAAACGAGACGAAAAGATCGAATAATGTTTTCAGTTATTTTCTCAAAGAATCCTTACACTCTAAGGCAGTGGTGGCCAAGCTAAGATTGGCCGAGGGCCAGATTATGGTAAAGTGTAACACCAGAGGGCCAGACCTTTAAAATCCTTAAAAAATAACGTTCTGAGATTTAGTTTTACATATATAATGAACCACGTACAGAAAGCAACGGCAAACTACTGTACTGCACATCTGCCAAGACATGTATACCAGTCTTCGGACTGAAATTACTGTAAAAAAAATATAATGAATATGTTGTTTTATTTTGTTTTGTAATTTGTAATATGACAAGTAATTATTTATTTCAAACATACATTTGTGTTTTATTTCATTGTGAAGAGTGTGGCTTCAATCAACAATAAGAGGCCGGCCAAAACAGGTTGGCGGGCCGGTCAAAACTGGTTGGCGGGCTGGATCTGGCCCGCGGGCCGTAGTTTGGCCACCGCTGCTCTAAGGTAACACAGCACAGCCAATAATGGCATAAAGAAACACTCAGGGACGGAAGAATGACAAACAGTCATTCCCAGAATTTCCAATCCCTATCGAAAACTTGGCAGAGAGGAATCTACGGATCGGTACATCCGTTCTAAGCCTCAGGTACACTCTATCTCTGAATCAGTCTTCCGGCTTTTGCCCGCCAAGACCCGCGCATGCCCAAAGAGCATGGACCAGATCGAGGCAAACTCAGACCAGGCGTTTCCGCCCAAACGGGTGATAAAGATACTCCGTATATGATCCTATAAATAGACTTAAGACATGTCAGCTATAAGACATTGCCTGAGACAGGACAACATAAGACAGGAGAAGATAATCACCAGTCAAACCTGTCACAGAAAGATAATAAACATTTATCTCTCTTTGACCACATTAAACCAAACATACATTAGGTTGGCGTTTTTTTCACCGTCCAAAATGACGGCAACAGGCTTGTAATAGTTTTTACTACTTTTTAACTCTTTAGTTAAATATTAATGACATTTTGATCAATTGTATCACTGATCTCACCACATGTGACAAGACTCCAATTAAAAATGTTGTATTTTAACATTTCAAATGCCAAACTAATAGCATTCAAATTGCGTATTTTGGTTGGGGTATATCCACACTACCCTCTCTTTGAAAATTCCTGCGACACATAAAATGTAGTTTATTTTTTTAAGTTAAAGTCACTCCCATTTAAGGTATTCTCTCTTCCTTTGATATTGATCATGTTTACAACCTACCACTTCATAGATCTATCACAGATAACATCTTCCTGGATGGACAACATATCGCAACTATTGCCTACAACAAATCTGCCTGAAAATGATTATATCATTTAACTGCTTCAAATCCCACGAGTTATGTTAAGTGCGTATCAATATCAGAGATGGACGTATGAAAAGATGCATCCGTTGTATGATAACTAGCGTGCTACATGAACAATTAGCATTCATACCCTTTGACTCTCTGTCAATCGATTGACAGAGTGGTTAGAACTGAGACGGAATTTGGCTGTGTCCTTTTTCTTTTCCTTCTTTCCCTCCTACTTTCTCCATTTATTTCTTCATTGTACGCACATAAACCTGCCCCACCACCGCGCCTTAGAGTGATTGACATCTGTTCATACTGCGATAGTGTTATTTCATGGCTAATTGGTTATCATTAAGGATTAATTGTAACCGCTTAAGTTGTTAAACCAGATTGACTTCCTACGGTAACCATGAAAACGAGCGTCTAGGCGCATTGTTCACAACAGATGCGTTCAGACACTTGGGTGGAAAATACAATAGGAAGACCAGATGTTGTCTGAGGAAAATGTCTGGGTAGACAAATTTGTGAGTAAACTATCTGCAGGCGAGGTTACAAATCGTAATTGAAAGGTTACAGAAAAGTGACGGAAGGAGTCGGGTTACATATAGGAGATGAGGTCATGTGTTTAAATCTTAAAATGATATTTCAAAACACGTGGGGGAAAGTAAATAACTAAAACCCACGACCCCCTGCATTCTTGCTCATGGATTGGACCACACGAGAGTTAGAAATAAACATTTACTCAGATTGGAAGTTTTGTCGGAATGGCCATGTGGAAGCGTTGGCAGGAAAACTGCAATATAACCTAGCAAATTCGGAGGCTAAAACAGACAGCACTCCAGAATCATCAGAATTAGACAGCTCGATCTGAAGCCGAGACAAGAACAGAGTTAGGATTCTGACTTTATAGGACTGGACAAAACACGTTTAGAAACTCCTTCTTAACACTGCAACAAGGACAATCTACCTGTTAATACGGAAACTGGACTCCTACAGGACCTACTCACAAAGCCACAGATGGGTTCTAAAGAGAAATAATACCCCAGTCGCGTGTTCGAGGCATCTGCATCACGTTTTCAAGACTATTCAACTGAGCAAGAAGTCTAGAGTTCCCAAATGTTAATAGAGTGAGTTGTAACATATTTTATTTACTTTGAATTTGACATGTTTGAGCTTGCTGATGGTTATCCAAGTCCACGCGAGGCTAGCAACCCCAGCATGTGAATGATAAATTCATGAACCGTCACAGCAAAGTGCTGGTGATTGCTTCGTGTTAGTTCTCACAGGGAACCAAAAGCAAAGGTAACCTCATACTCTCAGTGGATCAGGGAGTGGATGATGATGACATCGTATGATTATATTTACTATCATTTGTAATAAGTTGTATGTATTACTTAAACGCGTTCATCCACGCACAAGCCATTGCACTTGCCTCTGTCCAGTGGGATTTGTCAATTAAATTAACTATAAGAATTGTGATTTTTTTAAACATATCCCTCGAGTTATATGATGTACACTCCGGGTGATTAAAAATTCAGAGAAAGGAAACGGTTGATGGACTGTGGGAAAGGCGGCTGCTTAATATCAGGAAAGCAAAGACTTAGCAGAGGTTTTGTTCTTTTATTTCCTCTAACCTTTGTGTTATGATTCGAAGAGATCATTTGAGGTGCTACTCTACGATACCAGTTGTACTACTATTATGTGGATCAAAACTTGTGATCGATACTGGAAACCTACGTTCCACGGAATGTGAAGATACTTGCCTTGACCAAGAGAGGTTACCTCTTGAACTAATCTGGAGACGTGCCCTTGCCACAGAGACGAACTGGCGGAAACAGCAACATCAACAATGCAGCGTTTTGGCAGCTAAGTTGCATTTCTAGCAGGCCAAATACAGAAGAACTTTGTTTTTCTTTTCAACATTACGCTTCTAAAGATGACATCTTTTCTAGGAACACATAATCACCAGCTCTTATTTATTTACATTTGTTCAAAAGTAATTGATCATTAAATTTGTTAAATGTTGTTTTATAAAATCATAGTTGATTTAGTTATTACAGAGAGAAGAGCACACGAATGAATCAGTATCTTTAATATAAATCTGCATAGAGCCAATAAGCAGAATTTTACTGTTAATTCAGTTCGGGGCTTGTACGAGCTAAATTAAATTATATAATACCTCTTCACGAAATACGGCGGGCGGATAAAAGGTAACATTGCAAAGACACATTTAGCATTGTTCTTGACTTCTGAAATATCCCGTGAAGCCTCCGTCTAGGTAGAAGCTGTCACTAGTGGCTTTTAGGCGTCTGCCTGAGACCAGACAAAAAGTCTGAGTGAAGACAAAAGTCTTAGTGAAGACTGAGAAGATAGATGAGTTATGGTGTTGAATGTGGATACAGTGACTTATAGTTATCAGGAGTAAAGAACAGATACTGACTCTCTCTCCTACCACTCAATGACTGTGTTTCAACTAATGTCACCCCGTCTCTCTCTCTTACTTGGAGTAAGGTTTAGTACACAACAGTGACTGCATAAACAAGCAAGTACTAGTACATATAGTGACAAGTACCAGTACAGATAGTAAAAAGCGTCTGATCCACAGTTAGAGGTCTAATTTATTAACCAAAAGAAAAACTATGGTAACAAGAAGAAAAGGTATCCAAAAATCCCCCTAAAAACCACCAAACAACTAAATGCATGTATCAATTAGAGATACCAGTAAGGCTCATAATAAGAAAGAAAATCAAGTGAAACATCAACTTAGTTTCACACTCCCATGAGTATGAGGTAGATGATTTAATCCGCCTGTAGAGAACCCTGAAATAAAGAAATTCCTAAACAATCAAACAGTTAACCCTTTGACTTCTTCTTGTCAGCCACACAGCTATTAAGATCGCTTAATGTCACTGTCCCTACTGTTATTATGAGCTCTTCCTCTTTCAACTAGTTTATGAGTGCACTCTTAATTAGTCCTCCTTCTTTTGCCCACTTGCATATAATAATCTGCGGGAATTACGCTCGTTGGCTGATATCATGGCAAGATGATAAGCTTTTCCTTCGCCCTTTGATGCTGACTATCCGTGGAAAAAAACCAGCCTCACTGTAAATCCGAAAATGAAATTCCAAGGACCCTGCTAAGTCCTCGAAATGTGCAAGGGTGCTGTGAATAAAGGCACTAATTGGTGGCAATGATGCTCTCACGATTTGCTGGTGTTGGAGGTACTGACTCTATGAAGAGCGATAGCCCGCGTCTTCTGTGGCAGCGCGTGACATGACTCTATGCATTTGACGCCAGTGGAGCATGGGCACTCCACTCACTATGCGACGTGGCGTTTGCAACTATTCCCAGCGCGGGAAATCACTCAAATCAACCTGGAGAAGGGTGTCGAGGATATAACCATAGTTGGTGGGGACACCCCAAGGTAAAAAGGGTATTCGATAGATTTGGCCTTTCCAGGAAGACAATTCAGGCCGAGGGCTCAGAACTCCGTTGATTTTGCTGTAATGAAACATTTTCAACAATCTATTATCAATCTAGCCAACATAACTCATTAAATGTTACAACCACGTAAAACACAACAATTGTCTACACAGGGACAGATTAATTATTTACAATCCTTCACACCCCAAGCGCTGGCTAATGCTGACCTGGTTTTGCAGTTTATCTCCCCTCTCCCCCTTTTATCTCTCTCACTAACCGGTCAGCAGACAAACGAGAAAGTAAGTGCCGGGCAGGTTTACTGCTAAACTCGCCACTTTGCATAATCAGGTTACCCGCGTCTGGCGGGTCGGGTTAGGCATGTAAACATTCCTGCCTCGTGTACCTGGTGTGGATCTGACCTTACATCGTCTCAGCCAGTTCTTCTAACACACACGCATGTAAACAAAACAGCAAGGCCCGTCCCATGTTTTTTCACTGGGCTGCGATGCTTAATATCATCCTATTTACATGTACTCATATGACAACACATGAGGCCACTCTTGGTAACCTCTAAGTGAATTGCAAATATCCAGATAGTATATAAGTAATAATATGAATTACATGTTGTGAAACAAATGATACAGATTTGCCACGAAAGCCATAAAAAAAGAACCATAACTTATGGTTACCCTCTAGGTTAAAAATAATTCCCTCCTCATAACGCTTAGTTACATAATTACAGAGGGGCAAAATTATTCTTTTAATGAAACACATCAGATATATGTACATTCCGTGCTTAAGAGGGTTCTCTAAAGAAAACTTTCATGAAGCATCATAAGTTACACAACCGTTTGGCTTTAAAAGGAAAACCCGTATGTGGCATACAAACACAATTGCCAAAAAAACTAACTATAGCTGCTCAGTGCTGGTTGAGTGATGGCCAAAAATAACAACTGCTAACACTGACTATAATGGACTTAGCTGACTAAGTCTAATACCCAAGAAATTTAACAACTATCAAGTTACGTAATGCATCTTTCCGAGGTTTGTGAAGAATTTCCCACTCTAATTTAGTTGGTAAACTGCACAGAGGTCTCCACCGCTAATGACAGGAATTTTAGGACTGAAGAATTTAGTGATAGAAGAGAACCCAATATATAGTGCAACTAGGCCACAGGTGTCCCAACACCTGCACAGAAATACGTAGAAAAACAAACGTAATGCGAACCAGGGAATTTTCCTGGCGACGAGCTACAAGGAGAATTTGTGTAATAAGGTGACAGTTCTTACGTTAAGAGAGTCCCAGACTTTCCCCGGCATAAAAAATACAGGGAAGTTGTTTTGACCGCCACTGCAACGCAGGTGTCTCGGTCGAGTCGCCAAGTCACTTTTTTCGCCCGGGTTGCTGCATAATATGATGCAGCAGTTTCAGAGCCCCACGACTAGTTTCTCTGCTGTTAAACACCCGGGAACTTTTTCCGCTCACTCTCAGAAACCGAGTGCCGGGCGTCTGACTCGTGGTCAAAAGAGCTCTAAGAAATATGCCGCCTACAGCGACAGTGCGTCTTGGGCGAGTCAAACATTTCACAGTAAAGAACGAGGGGAGTGAACTTGTACGATTTAATGTGACAAGCCAGTTACACCACTTTACAATTATAGAAGACCGAAATGAACTGAAATGGGCGGGCCAAAATAATAAAGAATTTAGGGATTGGTGTTAGCTCCACCCAGTGTCCACAATTTATAACCCATTTTGTCACAGAATCATCATCATCCTTCTATCTGCATCTCTGCCAAGAGTAATCTTGTACGAAGGTAGATACCTTTCTTCTTCTTCTTTGATCCGTAGCCGTCGACCATCAAAGCAGTCAGTGGCCATCACGCCTAGTGGCGTCTTGTAGGGCAACAATAAATTGATTCCATTTTTTCTCGGTCGGTGGCCATCCTTCGTACAGTGCCCCAACTCTGGTTCATTCTTTGCATCTCAGCCTTCACAGTCCTCCGCCAGGTTGTTTTTGGTCGGCCTCTATTTCGTTTTCCTTCAGGGGTCAAAAGAATAGCTGTTTTTGTGATGGCATCGGGGTCTCTTCTGAGGACATGGCCAACCCAGCACCAGCGTCTGCCAGCTATGATGGTGTGCATGTCCTCTTGCTTGCTCCGATAAGCAGATCTTGGTTGGTGATGGTATTCGGCCAAAAGATTCGGTGAATTTTTCTTAGGCATGTTGTGTGAAAGGAGGACAATTTCGACATTTCCTTCTCTGTAACTCTCCAGAATTCCGCACCATAGAGAAGCACAGAAAGCACACAGCTCTGATATAATCTTAATTTTGTGCTTGTGCTGTATTGAGAGGACTTCCAGAAGTTGTTTAGGCTAAAAAGGGCTGTTCTTGCCTTATTCATTCTGATGTTGATGTTTTTACCTGCCCCGCCGTCTGTTGTTACTATGCATCCTAGGTATGTGAAGGTGTCTGTCTGTTCCAGTTGCTGATTCCTTACTGATATGGGATCAGGGTTGCTCACATTGAGAGTCATGACCTCTTACTTCTTTAAATTGATGTTCAAACCCACCTGCTGGCTAAACTTATTAAGTCTATCCGTTTTTTCCTGGATGTGTTGATGTGAATGTGCTAGTAGTGCAATGTCATCTGCATATACCAGATCTTCCAATGTAGAAAATGTAGTCCATCTTATTCCTCTTGGACTGCCTTCTGTTGTCTGGCGCATCACCCAGTCTATGACTATTAAAAATAGAGTGGTTGATAAGGGGCATCCATGTCGTACTCCTGTCTTCACCTCAAAGGTTAGGTTGCTCTGCCCAACACTACACGTAAAGTAGGCATAGAGGCTTTTTATGATTGACACTATGCAGCTTGGAATTCCATAAGCCCTCAGTATTTTCCATAAACTGTCCCTATGTATGCTGTCAAAAGCCTTTTCAAAATCAACGAAATTAATGTACAACTGTCTTTGCCATTCTGAGCACTGCTCTATAATGTTCTGGTGAGTGAATATATGATCTATACATCTTCTGTTCTTTCTAAATCCTGCTTGTTCTTTCCTCAGTTTGTGGTCTACTGCTTTTGAAATTCTCTGTATAATTATCCTGCCTAGTATTTTGCTGGGAACTGAGAGAAGAGTTATTCCTCTCCAATTATTGCAGTCTGCAAGATCTCCCTTCTTGGGCAATTTGACAATTATTCCTTTGTTCCACTCTGATGGTGTTGTCCCCGTTTTCCAGACTTGTGCAAATAGGGGTTCTAATAGTTCTGCTGCTAGCTCAGGGTCTGTCTTAAATAGCTCTGCATTTAAGTTATCATGGCCCGGAGCTTTTCCGTTCTTTAACCCTTTGATTGCTGTGATGATTTCTTCTTTTCGTGGAATGTCTGTATTTACATCTAGATCGTTTTCAGCCTCAGGAGCATTCAATTGTGTCTCAGGTGGTTCCTTGTTCAGAGTTTCTCTGAAGTGCTCTGCCCATCTTGTTTCCTGTCCCTCTGCTGTCGTGATGAGATTTCCTTGCTTATCTCTTATTAATGTAATATTGTTTGCACCTCGTTTTCCGCTGATGAATTTAGTTATTTTGTATACTGTGCTTTGTTCATTTCTCAGTGCTGCCTCTTCTGCCTGTCTTGCAAGATAGTCTAGGAAATTCCTTTTGTTGGCTTGGGTTTGGCGTTTAACATCCTTGTCCAGCTGACTGTACTGTTCGCTATATAGTTGCTTTAACCTGGGGGACTTCGCTTCTGTTTTCTTTCTTTTCTTTTCCTTTCTCAGCGTTATGGTGTTTAATGTTTCTGGTGTTATCCAGTCTTGCTTCTTCCTTTCCTGGAATCCCAAGCATGATTTGCTGCTTTCCTTATATATTGTTGAAATTGTGTTGAATTTCTGGTCTATGTCATCAGTCAATGTTTTTTCCTGACTTTTGGCAAATTGATATCATTTCTTTATGTCAGCCGCAAAAGCTTTTCTGGTAAGGGGGTCCTTCAATTTGCTGATGTCAAACCTTTTCTGTGTAGTTAGTTGGTCCAGCCCTTCTTAGTTTCACTTTCAGTTTTGCTACTACTAAATGGTGATCACTTCCCGCATCTGCACCTCTTCTTACCTTCACATCTTGTAATGCATGTCTCCATCTACCGTTAATCATGATGTGGTCTATCTGGTTTCTGTCCCGACCATTTGGTGATTCCCATGTTAATTTGTGAATTTCTTTATGTGGGGAAAGTGTTCCTCAAATGACCAGGTTGTTAATACTACAGAAACTTATTAATTTATCTCCATTTTCGTTTGCTGTTTCGCTGCCGCATTTCCCCATTACTCTTTCATTATATGTATTGTGTGTACCAACTTTCGCATTGAGGTCTCCCATTACTATAATAAGATTATATCTAGGTATGTCTTCCATTTCTTTCTGCAGTTGTTGATAGAATTCATCCTTGACCTCTTCATCGCTGTCATTTGTTGGTGCGTAGAATTGTATTATTGTAGTATTGGTGAATCTACCTCTCAATCTTAATCTTATCAGTCTGTTGTTGATGGGTTTCCATTCCAGTAATGTCCTTTCTATTCCTTTCTGTAGAATAATGGCTACACCTTCATTGTGCTGTTCATCCTCTCTTCCAGAGTAAAGTACTGTTTCTCCTGTTGCTGTTTTAACTTTTCCTGCCCCTGTCCATCTGCTTTCGCTTATCCCTAGAATGTGTAACCTATAGTTTCTCATTTCTGCCGTGACCTGTTTTAGTTTACCCACCTCATTCATTGTCCTGACATTCCAAAATCCTATTCTTGTATCGTGTTTTGCGGTCAGGACGTCCGTTCTCATGTCAGTGGCTTCCTTTCGGCTTTCACCACTGACAGTCGTACGAGCCTCAGACTCCGGATGTCCGTCCCGCAGCAAAGTTTGTTTATTCGTTGTTGTTTCCGTAACTTCAATTTTTTTTTAACATAGACAGTGGTGTCAGCCCTATGCTAAAACCCCCAACCTGGAGGACCAGGGGGTCTGCTTTCGTCTGACCCTTGCCCGCGCAAACCTGTCCAGCTTGGTAGAACCTTCCAGGAGTAAAACTCCCACTGGCATAGCTCTGGGGGTAATCAGGGTACGTAAGCCGCCATACCTCGACAAGGTATTGACACCGGTGATGGCAGAGATACCTTTGAAGACCCATATTAGATACTCTAGGTTTTGGCTATTGTTGGAGCATCACTGCGGAGCAAGGGGAGGCAACCCGTGACAAGAGCGCTGGTTGCTCGCGGCAAAGGTATCGACACGCTCCAGTCTACTCAGCTGTAAGTGGGTACCTGACTCTGTTCGGGTTATGGAAGGAAAAGGCAGCAAGGTAGGGAACTGGTCACAACACTTCTAGATGCTGGACTTAGTATTGTGAAGTCTCTAACACTTCTTTACCCTACGGCAGTATATGCTATTGGACTACCTTTATCTTTTACCCTTTGACATTTGCTGAGGGAGACTGAGTACTTAGGGGTTAGCCCAGAGTGCAGTGATGTCGATTATCATCAACTATAACAATATTTGTACACAAACTACGTTTTCCACAAAACCGGAAACGCCATCATATTCCACAACAGAGCATTCCACGGTCTAGCAATCACAGTTCAATAGATCAAAATACCCAGTTGCGAGGAAATCGATCTGTAAAAAAATCTATCATGGTCCTGTATTTGATCACAGTTGTTTATAGCAACCATTATCCAATTAAACTTTGCAGGTTTAACTAGATAGCACGTGTTTGCTCTCAGATCAGAATAGAAGACTCGCATCATGCAGAATTAACGCGGAGATGTAAATCGTAATGTTTTAAAAATCGATTATGTGCGTCCATATTGTATTCGATTGTGGATTCGGTTTCGACAGGAAGGTCCTACTCCACAGAGAAAATTTAAAGCAGTCTCTCTTTGTTATTTCCTCTGTCTGCTGGTAACAACTAAATTTGATGACATTAACGACTTTTCTCTGGATGTACAGTGGATGCAGCACCGGCATCCGAGGTAAGTTAAAAGTATTATGTATTATACTAGAAAGTAAATCGCCAAAACATGGCGGAAAATAATTATGTTATACCTATTTCTTTTGCTTGTTGTGATGACGGCAATAATTTTCTTGTGATTATTTCATTTCTTTCCATTCCATTTCAACTTCATTGGATCTTTGTAGTCAAACTTATCATGTGTTGTGGTCATTGGATCTTTGTTGTCAAACTTATCATGACGTGTGGCCCTTTCAAGCCCCCAGTTGGAGTAATCCAACGAATGCCCTCTTATAAGTAATGGCTCTATATTTATATATATGTATTTATCAAGAAAGACTGGCTCATACGTTTGCTTTCGTACATATAAACTGAATCAACTATTATTGTTTAGAATAAAATAACATACAACAAATTTAATAGTCAATTAGTCTTTAATATGGGAAAATAAATATGGAAAATGGGGTGAAAATTGAAATTAAAGTTTCCTCACTGAGGTTTAGAATGGGCTTTAGAATGTCTTTGATTTTTGCTGTAGCCTGTTTCACGCAAAACTTAGCTCCAGATGAGTCCTGCAGCCGTGGTTTTCGTCACTTTGTGGTGATGAGGGCACTTCTTCACTCACTTTGTCCGATTTCGGCGGTTGGTGGTGATGCTTTTCTCTCACACTAGCGGCGTTATTACCACAGTCATCTGGTGGCTTGTAACCACAAATTGTGACAAATAGAAAGAAACAAATGCCTTCTGCTGAGTACATTTGTTCTCCGCAAACTAAAAGGCCCATTTTCATGCGCTCCACCCACCAATGTTAACCTCTCAGAAGAATTAAATTCCCGAGCACCCAATGTAACTCAGGGAATATGATAAAAATTCACCAATATCCTTCTGGGTGTCACCTAGGAAATTGCGTCTGGAGTGCGTGAGTAATGATCTGCCTGAATTACCATAAAAAAAGGCATATAAATCTCACCACGTGATTCTATACACTTTAGGCACATGTGATGTAATCATCACTCATTACTCATCCTTTCACCCGTCTGAGTTCTGGGGTCATCTCTGCTGTCGGGTTTCCCGCACGACTTGTCAGAAACAATCACCAGCTCTAGCAGTAGTGGTTCATGCATATACTGTTTTCATATGTTGAAGTTGGCAGCCTCGTATATAACTACTTAGCAAGAAACCTGTAAAATTTACATTAGTAAGTAAATTGTTTACTTACTTACTTACTTAGTCGTTCCCCTTCTGAGATGTAGAGGTTTGGAAGAGAGAGCGCCAGACTATCCTATCGGCTGTCTTCCTCCTGGCCTGGTTCCATTCTAGTCCTCGGTCCTTCAAAGATTGTCTAATGTTGTCCTCCCAGCGGACTCTGGGTCGTCCTGGGGGTCTCCGATCTTCTCCCATTCTTTTATGGGTTGTAGTCATTGCCCATGACTCGCATCCATTTGTCAAGACTGGGACATAGGTGGAGCGGTATACAGCCATCTTCGTTTTCTTACCAACCTCTCTCTTGCTGAGGAATCCTCGATTTATGGCCTGAAAAAGTCTCCCAATGGGCCAAATGAGGATGAGAGAGCAGAGGTCAAGGAAGAATTCTTCGAGCTGCTTCAAAGGACAGTGGATGACTGCCTAGATGAAATTATCATGCTCGGAGATTTCAATGCCAGAGTTGGAAATGACCATGCTAGATGGGGTGGAGTTATCGGAAGATATGGAGAAGATACTCTCAATGACAATGGAAAGCGACTCCTCAGATTCTGCAGTGAGCAGAATCTGATCATTACCAACACAAAGTTCCCCCATAAGCGCATACATGCATATACTAGGTGTGAACCAACAAAGAATGAGAAGTCAGTGATCGACTATGCCATTGTTAGGAGGAGCTCATTCAAATATGTCCGGGATGCTAGAGTCTGGAGGGGGCCAGAGATTGGAAGTGATCACTACCTGCTTACAATTAAAAGAACAACTGAAAGAGTTGCTCAGCCTAGGAACTGCCCAGCACCACGCAAGAAACCAAGTAAACGAACGGAAGAAATGAGCATTAAGACCTACAAGCTGAAAGATCCAGAAATTAAGACCAGATATCAGGGGCTTATTGCTACAGCGGTGAGAAACACAGAAGAACAACATGATGACTTGGAAACCCTGTGGCTTAAATTCAAGGACATCATAAAGACAGCTGCTGCAGAAGCATGTGGTGAAGTCCGACTTGGGAACAAGAGAAAGAGGACACCTTGGTGGACAGAAGAAGTCAAAGAGAAAATAAGAGAGAAGAAAATGGCATGGAAACAATACTTGGGAGCTAAAAACACAGCAGGACAAATAGAGAAATATAGAGAATATGTGATACTCAGAACAGAAGCAAAGAACAAGGTGCTAGCAGCAAAACAGAAGTCCTGGGAAGAATTTGGAGAAAAGCTAGAAAAGGATGCGCAAGAAAACCAGAAATTGTTCTATAAGACCCTAAAGAACATGAGGAAGGAAAAACAATGTCCTCTTAAATTTATAAAGGACAAGCAAGGCAAATCGCTTACTGCCCCGAAGGAAGTAATGGAAAGATGGAAAGAATATTTCTTAGAACTCCTTGATGGTGAGCAAGGTAGAGCATCAGAAATGATAACCACTAGCACAGAAGAGGATACAAATGGTGATGAAGATGACATAAAGATGGAAGAACTGAAGGCAGCACTGGAGAAAATCAAGATGGGCAAAGCAGCAGGGCATGATGGTATAACACCAGAAATGGTTAAGTACATGGGAGCATCAGGCGACCTATTACTCCTAAGGGTCCTACAGGCAGCATGGTGCAACAAGGCCATACCAAAGGATTGGGAGATTGCCATCATAACACCGATTTTCAAAAAGGGTGACAATCGACAATGTGGAAACCACAGAGGCATATCCCTTCTCAGTGTCCCTGGTAAAATCTACTCTAGAATCGTAGAGCAGAGACTCCGATGCCTAGCTGAGCCACAATTGGATGAAGCCCAGTGCGGATTCCGAGCAAACCGAAGTACTCAAGACCTAATCTTCACACTCAGGCAGCTGAGTGAAAAGGCCCTTGAGTACAAGAGTGAGATCCATCTTTGTTTCATAGATCTGGAAAAGGCGTTTGACAGGGTCCTCTGGAGCAAACTCTGGGACTGTTTGGCAAGGAAGAACATTCCAGCACCTCTGATTCATGCTATACAGAGCTTCTACAAGTCTTGCAGAAATTATGTGAGGACAGCAAACCATAAGTCAGAAGAGTTCAAGACCACCACTGGTGTAAGACAAGGCGATATCCTGTCACCTTATCTTTTCATACTTCTCATGGACGATGTCATCAAGGCATGTAAGGAGAGAACAAGAAAGTATTCAGTGGGGTACTGGAAGATGAGACAGGTCTGTATTTCAGAGCTAGCATTTGCTGATGATGTTGTCCTGATTGCTAAATCAGAGACACATCTCCAATCCAACCTGCAAGTCTGGAAGGAAGAGCTGGAGAAGAGAGGGATGGTCATAAGCAGCTCTAAAACAAAATCCATGGTGATATCACGAGAAGAAAGAAAACATCAGATTAAGTTGGGAGAACAGGTCCTGGAGCAGGTCGACCACTTTAAATATCTCGGAGCTATTATAGACCGAAAGGGGGGCATCAAAGAAGAGTTGGCCACTCGAAAAGCAGCGGCTGGGAGACTTTATCAGGCCATAAATCGAGGATTCCTCAGCAAGAAAGAGGTTGGTAAGAAAACGAAGATGGCTGTATACCGCTCCACCTATGTCCCAGTCTTGACATATGGATGCGAGTCATGGGCAATGACTACAACCCACAAAAGCCAGATCCAAACCTCAGAAATGAGGTATCTGAGGAAGGTGGTTGAAGTAACAAGAAGAGACATGGTCCGCAACCAGACGATACGTCAAGGCCTAAAATCCCACCCGCTGCAGACCCAAATAGAACAGTCCCAACTAAGATGGTTTGGCCATGTCTGCAGAATGGGAGAAGATCGGCTACCACGACAAGCATGGGAAACAAAGAGCCAGGGATCCAGACCTCCAGGACGACCCAGAGTCTGCTGGGAGGACAACATTAGACAATCTTTGAAGGACCGAGGACTAGAATGGAACCAGGCCAGGAAGAAGACAGCTGATAGAATAGTCTGGCGCTCTCTCTTCCAAACCTCTACACCTCACGGTAGAAGAGGAACGACTAAGTAAGTAAGTAAAAGTCTCCCAGCTGCTGCTTTTCGAGTGGCCCACTCTTCTTTGATGCCTCCCTTTCGGTCTATAATAGCTCCGAGATATTTAAAGTGGTCGACCTGCTCCAGGACCTATTCTCCCAGCTTAATCTGATGTCTTCTTTCTTCTCGTGATATCACCATGGATTGTGTTTTAGAGCTGCTTATGACCATCCCTCTCTTCTCCAGCTCTTCCTTCCAGACTTGCAGGTTGGATTGGAGATGTGCCTCTGATTTAGCAATCAGGGCAACATCATCAGCAGATGCCAGCTCTGAAATACATATATGTCTCATCTTCCAGTACCCCACTGAATACATTTTTGTTCTCTCCTTACATGACTTGATAACATCGTCCATGAGGAGTATGAAAAGATAAGGTGAGAGGATATCACCTTGTCTTACACCAGTGGTGGTCCTGAACTCTTCTGACTTATGGTTGGCTGTCCTCACATATATTCTTCAAGACTTGTAGAAGCTCTGTATAGCATGAATCAGAGGTGCTGGAATGTTCTTCCTTGCCAAACAGTCCCAAAGTTTGCTCTAGGGGTCCCTGTCAAAAGCCTTTTCCAGATCTATGAAACAAAGATGGATCTCACTCTTATACTCAAGGGCCTTTCACTTAGCTGTCTGAGTGTGAAGATTAGGTCTTGAGTACTTCGGTTTGCTCGACATCCGCACTGGACCTCATCCAATTGTGGCTCAGCTAGGCGTCGGAGTCTCTGCTCTAGGATTCTAGAGTAGATTTTACCAGGGACACTGAGAAGGGATATGCCTCTATGGTTTACACATTGTCGATTGTCACCCTTTTTGAAAATTGTTGTTATGATAGCAATCTCCCAGTCCTTTGGTATGGTCTTGTTGTACCACGCTGCCTGTAGGACCCTTAAGAGTAATAGGTCGCCTGATGCTCCCATGTACTTAACCATTTCTGGTGTTATACCATCATATCCTGCTGCTTTGCCCATCTTGATCTTCTCCAGTGCTGCCTTCAGTTCTTCCATCTTTATGTCATCTTCACCATCATTGAATTTCTCTTCTGTGCTAGTGGTTATCATTTCTGATGCTTCACCATGCTCACCATCCAGGAGTTCTGAGAAATATTCTTTCCATCTTTCCATTACTTCCTTCGGGGCAGTAAGCAGTTTACCTTGCTTGTCCTTTATAAATTTGAGATGGCATTGTTTTTCCTTTCTCATGTTCTTTAGGGTCTTATAGAACAATTTCTGGTTTTCTTGTGCATCTTTTTCTAGCTTTTCTCCAAATTCTTCCCAGGACTTCTGTTTATAGCTAGCACTTTGTTCTTTGCGTCTGTTCTGATTGTCACATATTCTCTATATTTTTCCATTTGTCCTGTTGTGTATTTAGCTCCTAAGTATTGTTTCCATGCCATTTTCTTCTCTCTTATTTTCTCTTTGACTTCCTCTGTTCACCAAGGTGTCCTCTTTCTTTTGTTCCCAAGTTGGACTTCACCGCATGCTTCTGCAGCAGCTGTCTTTATGATATCCTTGAATTTAATCCAGAGGGTTTCCAAGTCATCAGGTCGTTCTTCTGTGTTGCTCATCGCTGCAGCAATAAGCCCCTGATATCTGGTCTTAATTTCTGGCTCTCTCAGCTCGTAGGTCTTAATGCTCATTTCTTCCGTTCGTTTACTTGGTTTCTTGCATGATGCTGGGAAGTTCCTAGGCTGAGCAACTTTTTCAGTTGTTCTTTTGATTGTAAGCAAGTAGTGATCACTTTCAATCTCTGGCCCCCTCCAGATTCTACCATCCCCGACATATTTGAATGAGCTCCTCCTAACAATGGCATAGTCGATCACTGACTTCTCATTCTTTGTTGGTTCACACCTAGTGTATGCATGTATGCGCTTATGGGGGAACTATGGGTTGGTAATGATCAGCTTCTGCTCACTGCAGAATCTAAGGAGTCGCTTTCCATTGTCATTGAATCTTCTCCATATCTTCCGATATATCCACCCCATCTAGCATGGTCATTTCCAACTCTGGCATTGAAATCTCCGAGCATGATAATTTCATCTAGGCAGTCATCCACGGTCCTTTGAAGCAGCTCGAAGAATTCCTCCTTGACCTCTGCTCTCTCATCCTCATTTGGCCCATACACTATGACCAGGTTGACTATGGTTTCTCCTTCTTTTAGTTTTACAACCATAATGCGCTCCGAGACAGTTCCATCCCTTGATACTATCTTTCTTGTTTTTGGCCACAATGCAACCCACGCCCCCATTAGCTCTTTCAGATGTGGGTACACCACTGTATAGCAGCGTGTTGCCATCGAGATCCATGACTTCTTGTCCATTTTTCTTTGTTTCCGTAATAGCCAGGATTTCTAGTTTTGCTTTCCTCATCTCTTCCACCAGCTCCTCTTCTTTCCCATTTATACTTCTTGTGTTCTAAGTTCCATAAGTCGTAGTCTGTTAAAGTTCGTCGCCTTTAGAATCAGTCCGGTTTTCTCTCTTATATTACTCGTAATCACAGATTAAAGCAAACAGTTGATTGGTCAGTTGTGCCTTTGCATGGTGGAGGGGCTGCCTCCTTACGGCCTCCATGCAGGCCGCCCTCCTCCTTTTTCAGCCGGGCATTATTTTGTTTACACTTACCCCAAACTTTTGGGAATGCACACTTCTCCTGGCACATATTTAGAATGGACACACAGCCCTTTACTTAGATGCTGTTCGAATCACTTAGGTCTGGAAATATGAGTTAATTCCTCTGACGGCTTGTGTTCTGCAAATTTCTGGACTTGGGAAAACTGTTGGTTTAATTCAACTTATGGCTTGGTCTGGGAAATATGAGTTAATTTCTCTGACGGCTGGTGTTCTTTGAATCCTGCCTGGGAAAACTTTTGATAAAATTCCTCTCTGACTCCTTGTGATAAAATTCCCAAGTTTCCAGTCTTGTATTAAAATTGCGGGTTTACTTGTGAATTCCAAAGTTGCCCAATACTTGATCTGGTACTTATAGTTGTGGAATTGTAAGTCCTATCCTCTTTCTTCTGGCTTGTAGGAGGTGTTTAGTTGACGCTGCTGTGCAGTCTGTCTGTCGCTGATCCCTACAGTATATCTCACACTCCTTAGTTTCAAATCCCAGCTGTGTTTCCTGCTGAATGTTCCAATTAATTCATAGTAGATTCTGGCGAACCAATCAAATCTATCTACCACTGTTTGGGTTTGGAAGTTTATCATTACTCATCCCACGCGAATTTGAAAATATCAGTTTTAATATACACGCGTTACCTCTTACAACAGTGATGTTAAATCGTTACATAAGACTTTCGGCGCACCTCTGTCTATCACAATATTGTGACCGTGTTTTCCTGGTGTAATGTCTTCCGCCCAGATGTCTATCCCGACAGATTATCTAATTATCCCCTTTGTCGGCGTGCCTCTTGAGGAGTGGTAAACAATAAGACACAAATTACTCCCGTAGCAATTACTGCCATAGGGGAGTGGCCTGTTAGAGACTTTCCCCATGCTATGTCCAGCATAAAGAGTAAAATAGTGAAAATAAGGAATGAAAAGGCATGATTTATGCCAAATAAAAGCTATGTTAGAAAAATGAAGAAAAGAAATGTGATAGGGCCATAAAAATACCCCAGAGGCCCTCTCAAGTTCATGTCATATTTATGTGTTTAACGCCTATGTATTTTCGATGTGCGCGCTAAAACGAGTACGCCAGCCCACGCGACTGCGCGAGGGCCACAATAACGCCCCAGCCCACGTGAATGCGCGAGCTCTCATCGCTGGCGCTGACGCAGGAGAAGCGGTCAGTTTGGTGAGATTCGCATTGGAGGCAAGCTGTAAGAGGACACCCAGAGTCAGAAGTTTGCACGCGGCATGAAGGCAAGTGACATTATAATTTTAAGGAGATTAGCATGAGAGTTCTGTAGCTTTAGAATTATTTTCAGCGTGAGTCTGTTCTAATGTTTGAGAAAATAGACAGATGTGTTTCCAAAGGAAATTTCTTCCAGGACATTAGATTTAGTTTTAACGATATAGATGAGTGAAAATAACGTGTGGATAGGTTTTATTAGTCGTGTTAAGTCCATTCTCACCGCTGTGAGAATATAGAGAAGGAATCTATTTCATTCATGAAACCAGGCATGGAAGCGGTCTATTACTTTAATTTAGATAGTATTAACTTGTTGGCAAGATGGCAGCCGGGGGGCCACGTGTTGATGACTGTACAAAAAGATGACGCATGTGAGCGACAATAACATTGTTAGTTACCACACATTTTTAGTTACCACGTGCTATAGGCCTAATGATGTTAAGCTATTTATTATTCGAGAGCGCAGTTGGCTAATTATAACGTTTGCTAGTCCAAGAGTTATTTTTTTTATTCTTTACTGCGAAGGTAATTTAGATAGTGCATTTCACGATAACTCCGCCTATGCCGGTCCCAAGCCCGGATGAAAAAGGAGGAGGGCGGCCTGCATGGAGGCCGTAAGGAGGCAGCCCCTCCACCATGCAAAGGCACAACAGGCCAATCACCTGTTTGTCTTAAACTATGATTACAAGCAATATAAGAGAGAAAACCGGACTGATTCTAAAGGCGACGAACTGGAACGGACTACGGACTACGACTTATGGAATATGGAACACAAGAAGTATAAATGGGAAAGAAGAGGAGCTGATGGAAGAGATGAGGAAAGCAAAACTAGAAATCCTGGCTATTACCGAAACCAAGAAAAAGGGACAAGGAGTCATGGATCTCGATGGCAACACTCTGCTATACAGTGGTGTACCCACATCTGAAAGAGCTAAAGGGGGCGTGGGTTGCATTGTGGCCAAAAACAAGAAAGATAGTATCAAGGGATGGAACTTTGTCTCGGAGCGCATTATGGTTGTAAAACTAAAAGAAGGAGAAACCATAGTCAACCTGGTCATAGTGTATGGGCCAAATGAGGATGAGAGAGCAGAGGTCAAGGAAGAATTCTTCGAGCTGCTTCAAAGGACAGTGGATGACTGCCTAGATGAAATTATCATGCTCGGAGATTTCAATGCCAGAGTTGGAAATGACCATGCTAGATGGGGTGGAGTTATCGGAAGATATGGAGAAGATACTCTCAATGACAATGGAAAGCGACTCCTTAGATTCTGCAGTGAGCAGAATCTGATCATTACCAACACAAAGTTCCCCCATAAGCGCATACATGCATACACTAGGTGTGAACCAACAAAGATGAGAAGTCAGTGATCGACTATGCCATTGTTAGGAGGAGCTCATTCAAATATGTCCGGGATGCTAGAGTCTGGAGGGGGCCAGAGATTGGAAGTGATCACTACCTGCTTACAATCAAAAGAACAACTGAAAGAGTTGCTCAGCCTAGGAACTGCCCAGCACCACGCAAGAAACCAAGTAAACGAACGGAAGAAATGAGCATTAAGACCTACAAGCTGAAAGAGCCAGAAATTAAGACCAGATATCAGGGGCTTATTGCTACAGCGGTGAGAAACACAGAAGAACAACCTGATGACTTGGAAACCCTGTGGCTTAAATTCAAGGACATCATAAAGACAGCTGCTGCAGAAGCATGTGGTGAAGTCCGACTTGGGAACAAGAGAAAGAGGACACCTTGGTGGACAGAGGAAGTCAAAGAGAAAATAAGAGAGAAGAAAATGGCATGGAAACAATACTTAGGAGCTAAAAACACAGCAGGACAAATAGAGAAATATAGAGAATATGTGATACTCAGAACAGAAGCAAAGAACAAGGTGCTAGCAGCAAAACAGAAGTCCTGGGAAGAATTTGGAGAAAAGCTAGAAAAAGATGCGCAAGAAAACCAGAAATTGTTCTATAAGACCCTAAAGAACATGAGGAAGGAAAAACAATGCCCTCTTAAATTTATAAAGGACAAGCAAGGCAAATTGCTTACTGCCCCGAAGGAAGTAATGGAAAGATGGAAAGAATATTTCTCAGAACTCCTTGATGGTGAGCAAGGCAGAGCATCAGAAATGATAACCACTAGCACAGAAGAGGAAACAAATGGTGATGAAGATGACATAAAGATGGAAGAACTGAAGGCAGCACTGGAGAAAATCAAGATGGGCAAAGCAGCAGGGCATGATGGTATAACACCAGAAATGGTTAAGTACATGGGAGCATCAGGCGACCTATTACTCCTAAGGGTCCTACAGGCAGCATGGTGCAACAAGACCATACCAAAGGATTGGGAGATTGCCATCATAACACCAATTTTCAAAAAGGGTGACAATCGACAATGTGGAAACCATAGAGGCATATCCCTTCTCAGTGTCCCTGGTAAAATCTACTCTAGAATCCTAGAGCAGAGACTCCGACGCCTAGCTGAGCCACAATTGGATGAAGTCCAGTGCGGATTCCGAGCAAACCGAAGTACTCAAGACCTAATCTTCACACTCAGACAGCTGAGTGAAAAGGCCCTTGAGTACAAGAGTGAGATCCATCTTTGTTTCATAGATCTGGAAAAGGCGTTTGACAGGGTCCCCTGGAGCAAACTTTGGGACTGTTTGGCAAGGAAGAACATTCCAGCACCTCTGATTCATGCTATACAGAGCTTCTACAAGTCTTGCAGAAATTATGTGAGGACAGCAAACCATAAGTCAGAAGAGTTCAGGACCACCACTGGTGTAAGACAAGGTGATATCCTATCACCTTACCTCTTCATACTCCTTATGGACGATGTCATCAAGGCATGTAAGGAGAGAACAAGAAAGTATTCAGTGGGGTACTGGAAGATGAGACAGGTCTATATTTCGGAGCTGGCATTTGCTGATGATGTTGCCCTGATTGCTAAATCAGAGGCACATCTCCAATCCAACCTGCAAGTCTGGAAGGAAGAGCTGGAGAAGAGAGGGATGGTCATAAGCAGCTCTAAAACAAAATCCATGGTGATATCACGAGAAGAAAGAAAACATCAGATTAAGTTGGGAGAACAGGTCCTGGAGCAGGTCGACCACTTTAAATATCTCGGAGCTATTATAGACCGAAAGGGAGGCATCAAAGAAGAGTTGGCCACTCGAAAAGCAGCGGCTGGGAGACTTTTTCAGGCCATAAATCGTGGATTCCTCAGCAAGAAAGAGGTTGGTAAGAAAACGAAGATGGCTGTATACCGCTCCACCTATGTCCCAGTCTTGACATATGGATGCGAGTCATGGGCAATGACTACAACCCACAAAAGCCAGATCCAAACCTCAGAAATGAGGTATCTGAGGAAAGTGGTTGAAGTAACAAGAAGAGACATGGTCCGCAACCAGACGATCCGTCAAGGCCTAAAATCCCATCCGCTGCAGACCCAAATAGAACAGTCCCAACTAAGATGGTTTGGCCATGTCTGCAGAATGGGAGAAGATCGGCTACCACGACAAGCATGGGAAACAAAGAGCCAGGGATCCAGACCTCCAGGACGACCCAGAGTCCGCTGGGAGGACAACATTAGACAATCTTTGAAGGACCGAGGACTAGAATGGAACCAGGCCAGGAAGAAGACAGCTGATAGAATGGTCTGGTGCTCTCTCTTCCAAACCTCTACACCTCACGGTAGAAGGGGAACGACTAAGTAAGTAAGTATTTCACGATAATTGATTATAATTTTACTGTGTATTTTTAGGAGGTTAAACATGTTGATTATTTGGTATTGGATGAAAATTGGTTTATTATAAGAGGTGCTATTTTAGTAGTACACTATTAATATAATTTTCTCCATTAAAGCCAAGATTGTTTATTACAGTGGAACTCGAAGTAAGTTAACGAATAATTTTAAGGTGTTACTTTGAGATTACGCCGCAGGCGACCTTTGTCTTTATTGACTGTGTGTGGTACACCACTCTGAGTGGGAACCTCCCAGTACCAAAGACTGCTGTGCCTGTCTCAGATTTTGCTCCTTTCCTCGGACCTACGGGTCCTGAGAGTTCCTCTATAAATGCCTTTGTGCAGATGAGGAAAGACATTCCTTGAAACCTTCGGGTATATGAGGCTCTGTCCATTTTGGCTGGTATGACGTCTCGGTGGTTCGAAGGTTTTATAGCGATTATGAGTACACATGAGGGCAAGTTCGGGCACAATGGGCTAATCACCTGTTTGCCAAGTCCCTTTGATTACATGTCTGCCCTTGGGCCTTGTGCACTTGGGTCCGCTCTACACCTCGTTTCACGGGGTAGAAGAGGAAACGATTATGAGATGAGATGACTTTGAGATTAGTTTAATTACATCTGTTGTGTACACAGTTTTGTAGTGCTAAATGCCCTTTGAGGAGATGAATCTAGCTTTATGTATTAAGATTTCTTGTGGGCGTAATGCCACCCCTTTGTGCGTAAGGCACTTTGAGACATAAGCGTTTATCTTGTTTGCTCCTTGCGGAGCATGGAGACACCAGTGTGGCTGGATCCAACAGAAGCCTGCAAGAAGCATTTATATGCTATCGCAGTGGTTTGTTTCTGTAACAATGTGTTTCATATGATGAGATTCCCAATCCCATCAGTTGGCAAATACGACATGCTTCAGAGTGCAGGGACGAATATTGCTATGGATCAGTTGCGAGGTGGTAGTTTATGCTCATTAATGAGAGTATTCGTTGTACATAGCGTTTAATACTGTTTTAGTATTATTTAATTATTGTTATGTGTAGAATGGTTTAGGAGAAGACGTGGGTTCACTTAAAGATATATATTTCTCTTCTCGCTCCTTGTGAAGCATGGAGTTATCAATGTGGCTGGCCTCCTTATGGAGCATGGGACCACCAATGTGGCTGGCCTCCACATGAAGCATTCATATGCTCTTGCAGTAGTGGTTTCGGTAGCAATCTGTGTTACATGATGAGTTTGCCAGCTTTATGCACAACACCACACTAGGCTCGTTAGACGACATGCATGGACTGAGTGTGTGTGCATGATAGTTGAATGTTTCAGGTGGCGTAGAAGGACAGTTTGACAGGTGAGAGCATGGTGTTTATCATTATTTAATTATTATGCTTTTAATTAGTCAGTGCTTTGTTTGCGCTTCAGATTAACAATTGAGCACTGGCCGGGTGTTTGGTTTGTTTGCTTACTTGTTTAATGTTTGGTCATTAGTTTGAATTGTGGGTTTGGGTCACTGATAAGGTTGCATGAATAAATACAGCCCCTGCCTTAGAATGAAGAGTTTTATTGTTGTTCGGGTCGGTGCGAGTGTGCAAGAAAGTGATCACATATCACAACAGCATTATCATTCCTCGCCCACCCTATCACAGAAAGGATACTGCCGGAGGGCTGAAGTTGTGAGAGATCACACAAAAGAGCATGTTCAGACGTTTTGTCATAATGACTATACATCTTTACACATTTATTCCTTCATGGAAAACTCTACATCAGATTTACTAATCTGCGTCTATATATCTCTCGTCGATATGACTTGATTCACATTTGAATCTTATTTTTATATTATATTTTTTCTTTTGGCTTTCCAAGCCAGAATCATGTGCCATAATAATATTTTCACATTTATTCCACCTTAAAACTGCTTTTATCATTAAAGTGTTCAAATGGCAGGCATCTGTAATTATATTACTCTGTGGTGAATATAAATTCACTTTAGTTAAATACTTTAACTATGGCTTTTCCAAAGCCTATTGAAATCTACAACTACACTTTATTAGTGTGGGTATACCACATATCTATAAACACTGCCGTCAAGCCCACAGGCTACACAACGAATCCTCTTGTAACTATGTGTTGGTGCGTCTTATAGTCTGTGCTATACGTTTCATTCTACCAGTGAGGGGTGCTTCATGGTGCAACAATCATCCCGACTAAAATAAACCTGCCCTGACCATTCCACACTACGGAGCAACCCTCAACAGTGCTATTATCTGATTGTGTTTATAATACGTTCCGTACTGTATTACTCCTCACTTCGGGGTTTTTACTTTTTGGTCGATAGTTCAGTTTGTTGTGTTGTTCAGAAGCATACTTGTGCCTTACCGGCAGGGATTAAATATTGCTTCGGTGTTTATTTATGTACTTTTTCGATGGTGTTGTGTTAATATATATATATATATATATATATATTTTTTTTTTCATTCTCCCTGTCGTCTTTTAAATTGTTGCTTTTGTTTTTATGATATACTAGCAATAACCCGTCAACATTGACAGGCTATTAATTATAGTGTGTTGTTTTTGTTACATGTATTACAGACGGTACTATCATTACTGTGGTCATTTCATTGCAGGCAACCGTAATTAAATATTTCTAGTGAAAATTATATGGATGTAATATGAAGACATGGAGTATCCTTGCCTAAATGACATGTGGAGCAGCGATAATGGTCTAATGGACCGTAAATTGACTAAATAACTAACATTCCTTTTATGACAACATGTCTCATAATTGTTCGTGCATGTTTTAAAATCTTGCCCTGGTCGACTTACTGCCTCTGATAAGCCATGGTCGACTTACTGCCTCTGAGAACAATCATTGAAGTTTGACGAAACTCCAGTTCATGTACTGTTTATCAATTGTGTTGTTGGCTTATTTCCATAATCAAAATGCTCATGCACACCTTCATTTGCGCACTTTTTCTATTTTTGGGAGAGTACATATAAGGGGGAATAATATAATTATTGTCTAACTTTCAACCACAGTTGCACCCCGTTGGCTGTGGTTGAAAGTTAATGCACTCTCTCGAAAATAGCAAAAGTACGCAAATGACGGTATGCAAATTGTCACTGACCGACCGACCGACCGAAGTACTTACGGCGGGAATTATGATATTGGATTGTTTTACTAACGATTGTACTGCTTGTGGGGACTTGATGCCAATTAAATTGTGTACATTTAGTTCTATTTTGCAATTTGTGCAGTAATCTTTTATATGTTGCCTGTGTTGGTCGTATTTCTTGCATTCCAACTAGAAGTGTTTAATGGTATTAGGTTCATAACATTCTTCACAGATGGGTTCCTCTGTTCTAAAGTAGCGCATGTAAACTGGGAAACCGGGATAGATATACACCAGCGTTAGGCAACCCAAGAGCTGTCGTGATCTACTTTAGGAACACTCAGCTCTCTTAAAACCTCGATAAAGCCAAATTTGTTCTCAGGAGTATTTCGATTTCTGAATACGTCTAGCCTGTCTGTAACCTTTATCTCAGTAGCACGATACGCTTCCTGTAATCCCATCAGCAGAGCTGTGAAAAATGGAAATTTAATTTTCATCGAATGTTATCTTCACTTCACAGAGAACATCGCTCTCTACCTGATACAGTTGACGCTTCAAATCACTTAGGTCTGGAAATTAGAGTTAATTCCTCTGAGTTAATTCTTTCAGTCTAATGGCTCTGTCGGCCTGTTCCTTTTCTTTAGCGAATGCCCTTTCGACCTGTTCCTTTTCCTTAGCGAATGCCCTTTCCTTTTCAGCCTTCTGCTCTTCAAAAGCTCTTTGCTTTTTATTCTATTCTTTTTTGTGTTCTCTCGCCATCCTCCTTTCCTCCCTTTCAGCGGCCTTCTCTGCTTTCTCCTGCTCTTTGGCTGCTCTCTCCTTTTCAGTCTTCCTCTCTTCATGTACTCTTTCTTGCTCGGCTTTAACCAAACTAAGCACAAAATCTGTTAGAGTTTGGCCTGTCATGCCCAGTTCCTTACCGATATTCAGATAAAAGGTGTGGAGGTTTTGTGAAATCTGTCAGAGTTTGACCTGTCATGCCCAGTTCCTTACCGATATTCAGATAAAAGGTGTGGAGGTTTTGTGAAATCTGTCAGAGTTTGACCTGTCATGCCCAGTTCCTTACCGATATTCAGATAAAAGGTGTGGAGGTTTTGTGAAATCTGTCAGAGTTTGATCTGTCATGCCCAGTTCTTTACCGATATTCAGATATAAGGTGTGGAGGTTTTGTGAAATCTGTCAGAGTTTGACCTGTCATGCCCAGTTACTTACCGATATTCAGATAAAAGGTGTGGAGGTTTTGTGAAATCTGTCAGAGTTTGACCTGTCATGCCCAGTTCCTTACCGATATTCAGATAAAAGGTGTGGAGGTTTTGTGAAATCTGTCAGAGTTTAGCCTGTCATGTCCTATTCCTTACCGATATTTAGATAAAAGGTGTGGAGGTTTTGTGAAATCTGTCAGAGTTTAGCCTGTCATGCCCAGTTCCTTACCGATATTCAGATAAAAGGTGTGGAGGTTTTGTGAAATCTGTCAGAGTTTAGCCTGTCATGTCCTGTTCCTTACCGATATTCAGATAAAAGGTGTGGAGGTTTTGTGAAATCTGTCAGAGTTAAGCCTTTCATGTCCTGTTCCTTACCGATATTCAGATAAAAGGTGTGGAGGTTTTGTGAAATCTGTAAGAGTTTAGCCTGTTATCTCCTGTTCCTTACCGATATTCAGATAAAAGGTGTGGAGGTTTTGTGAAATCTGTCAGAGTTTAGCCTGTCATGCCCAGTTCCTTACCGATATTCAGATAAAAGGTGTGGAGGTTTTGTGAAATCTGTCAGAGTTTGGCCTGCCATGCCCTGTTCCTTACCGATATTCATATAAAAGGTGTGGAGGTTTTGTGATTCCGGCGATGCCGATGCCGTGCAGGGAGATCGTTTACAGGCGACACGAAAATTACAATTGCTACTTGTCTAAAATAAAATTAGCCTCTATAATGTCAAAATACTAGCTGACTAAAATTATAAACTCAACCACAATGACCAAAAAAAAAAAAAAAAAAAAACAGAAATTAGGCTTCAGCAATGGACAGTTTTTTCCTCTTCCAATTATTTGTAGAGATGTTTTTTTTTTACTTTACTCTTAAAATATTTTACCTTATTTATTTATTTATGCAAGATGTATGAGCAGATCTATATAAACTAATAGCTAACAATACTCTTTCAGTAGTCTAAAATTTCTTGTCAGATTTCAAGAGAAATTAATCATCCGGTACTTTATCCCCGTACCTGCCCCCAATTGTTTTATCACAATGGCATGTCCGAGTTAATCCCAAGACGAGACCACAATTGTCACGGATTGCCTCCCCTGCTTTGTGGTCCAGCAATGGCCAAATTCAAAGAGTATCTAAATGGGTTGTCAAATGTGTTTACCTTCGCACCTAGGCAGAGATGTAGAATGAAGTGTAATGGCGCTTCTATCCGAAAGGAGCATTCACAAGATAATTCAGAAGTCGATAACCATGCGGCATAGCGCTGAGCAATGGTTAACTTATATCTGTCCGTCGCCTTTTGTGAACGATTTAAGCAATGGTTTTAGCCCGTTCAAGCCCCCAGCTGAGTTAATTCAGCGAATTCCTCTTATAATGGTATAGCTCTGTTTAGAGGTAAATATATATATATATATATATATATATATATATATATATATATATATATATATATATATATATATATATATATATATATATATATATATATATATATATATATATTATATATATATATATATATATAAATATAAATATATATATATATATATATATATATATATATATATATATATATATATATATATATATATATATTGTTCTGGCTCATACGTTTGCTTTCATATATATAAAAACTGAAGCGACTATGATTGTTCAGTTTTAAAACAAAAGATACAAAATTTAATAATCAATTAGTGTCACCTTTTTTTTTTTTTAAATTTCCTCGCATGAGGTTGCATATTTTTTCCTCGCATGAGGTTGCATTAGCCCCCGCCCATACCCGGCTCTGGTCAAGACCACATCTCCCAACACAAGAAGACCCAAAGACAACATGTGTCATTGTAATGATCTTCTGTGTTTTCACACAAAGGACCTAATGACATAAATGTAACTACTGGTCCCTGTGTGTAGACTTTTGTTTTCTTTTTTTTTCCTCGCATGAGGTCGCATATTTTTTCCTTGCATGAGGTCGCATTAGCAACCGCCCCAAACCCGGCTCTGGTCAAGACCACATGTCCCAACACAAGAAGACCCAATGACAAAATGTCTCACTGTAGTGATCTTCTGTATTCTCACTTTTTTTTAAAAATAAATTTCCTCGCATGAGGTTGCATATTTTTTCCTCGCATGAGGTTGCATTGGCTCCCGCCCAAACCCAGCTCTTGTCAAGACCCCATGTCCCAACACAAGAAGACCCAATGACAACATGTGTCACTGTAGTGATCTTTTGTGTTCTTACACAAAGGACCTAATGACACATGAATGTCACTGTACCGGTCCCTGTGTCTAGACACTTTTTTTTCCTCGCATGAGGTCGCATATTTTTTCCTCGCATGAGGTCTCATTGTCACCCGCCCAAACCCGGCCCCGGCCAAGACCACATGTCCCAACACAAGAAGACCCAATGACAAAATGTCTCACTGTAGTGATCTTCTGTATTCTCACTTTTTTTTAAAAATAAATTTCCTCGCATGAGGTTGCATATTTTTTCCTCGCATGAGGTCTCATTGTCACCCGCCCAAACCCGGCCCCGGCCAAGACCACATGTCCCAACACTAGAAGACCCAATGACAAACTGTGTCACTGTAGTGATCCTCTGTGTTCTCACACAAGGGACCTAATGACACTTGAATGTCACTGTACCGGTCCCTGTGTCTAGACACATGATCCTAGCCAAAAGCTGGATATTAGGCCTTTTTTTCCCCTCCCCTCGCATGAGGTCGCATATTATTTCCTCGCATGAGGTCGCATTGTCCCCGCCCCAAACCCGGCCCTGGTCAAGACCACATGTCCCAACACAAGAAGACCCAATGACAAACTGTGTCACTGCAGTGATCCTCTGTGTTCTCCCACAAGGGACCTAATGACACATGAATGTCACTGTACCGGTCCCTGTGTCTAGACACATGATCCTAGCCAAAAGCCGGATATTAGGCCTTTTTTTTTTTTTTTTTAATTTCCTCGCATGAGGTTGCATATTTTCCTCGCATGAGGTTGCATTGGCCCCCGCCAAAACCCGGCTCTGGTCAAAACCACATGTCCCAACACAAGAAGACCCAATGACACCATGTGTCATTGTAGTGGTCTTCCGTGTTTTTACACAAAGGACCTCATGACATAAATGTCACTACTGGTCCCTGTGTGTAGACACATGATCCTAGCCAAAAGCCGGATATTATGCCCTTTTTTTTTTAAATTTCCTCTTTTTTTTCCTCGCATGAGGTCGCATTGGCACCCACCCCAAACCCGGCTCTGGTCAAGACCACATGTCCCAACACAAGAAGACCCAATGACAAAATGTATCACCTAGTGATCCTCTGTGCTCTCACACAATGGACCTAATGACACATGAATGTCACTGTACTGGTCCCTGTGTCTAGACACATGATCCTAGCTAAAAGCCGGATATTAGGCCGTTGGGTTTGTTAGGCGCATTGCAGTGTTAAGGCAGGCATTATATAAACGATGATTTAGTTTTGCTGAAGTGGGAAAGTATAAAAAAATGGTTTGAGAAATTTGAATAGATTTGAATAAAGACTATTTGCCTTGCTAAAAGGGAGATGAAATGAGTAAAAGGATGCGTTGATCAAAGG
Organism: Oreohelix idahoensis; assembly: GCA_024509875.1. Classification (NCBI taxonomy): domain Eukaryota; kingdom Metazoa; phylum Mollusca; class Gastropoda; order Stylommatophora; family Oreohelicidae; genus Oreohelix; species Oreohelix idahoensis. Next base: position 277,642 of record JAMPIV010005749.1, on the reverse strand, counting down.
GAGGAAACTCTGAATATTAAGGTCAGGGGAGGACAGTGCTTAATTACACTTAAGTAGATTTGGTGAGTCAGTAATTATGGTTGAGAAAATGTGCATATAAGAATTTTGTAACAAGCTTAGGAGAAGACAATATAAGGTTAAGTCAAATCATGCAAAGGGAGATGATAAGGTGTAAATTCTGGTACAGTCACATTGATACCTTATCATAAAGCAGCTGACCGTTTACTTGTTTACAAATATAAAGGGCACAGCACCGTGTATGTGAGTGTAGAGGTCAGGTCAACCCAAGCAGTGCAGGAACGTGAATGTAGGTCAGCCTGTTCGTTAAGTCTTGAGGCGCTGGCAAAGTGCAGTGTTGACATAGAGTATGAGTGTAGATGTAATATACGCGAATGCATGTACAGTTCTAAAGCCTGGCTCAGTACTCACACTCAATCACAAGTAGAAGTCAGTGAAGGTTGTAACAGCAACTGACTTTTCACAAGCTTTAATGTAGTACGACGACATCAGGACATGATCATTTAACAAGACTCAGGAACGTTGTAGACATGATCATTTAACAAGACTCAGGAACATGTAGACATGACGATAGTACATGGATAGCATCATATATCACAAGTTAGTAAGCTGGGCCTAAGCACGATTGTTGACCACAACCTAAGTTCCCTTCCAAACAAGCCTCAGCAAAAATACCCCGCATTGCTCGCGGGTGTTGATACACGAGTTAACCAACTCTTTCCTGACATGAGTTCATCAGATGTGTTGCTTGCATGCAACAGGCCTTAAGGTAGCAGGCCTATAAGTTTAACTAGCCTCTGTGACTGGCAGGCAAGGTGGGTCAGACCTTGACTGTAATATTTTACCGCTAAAACAGCGGGATGCATCAAACTGCAATGTTTCCTGGGCGTACACAAGCCCTCAGCTAATAAAGTCAGCCTAACTTAAGAGCTTAGCTCATATAAACTGTTAGATGCTTTCCCACCCTGGGAAAAGTCAATGAGCTGACAAATATATGTGGTGCGACACTGATAGGCAAGGAGAATAACAAAATGTCCATTTACCTTGATAGACCATCAGAATGCACTAATAACACACATACATACACGTCTCAAAGACGTAAGAAATATATCACTATCATCGGGGAATATCTTCAAATACTTCTAAGTCCATCCACAGAGGTTTTCCATTTCCCCAGGCATGAAGCCGAAACACAAAGACGTCGAAAACACGTCTAGACCCTCTGACATTTTTCGTTCGACCTCCAGATCGGAAATCTCGTTTAACCCCTACTAAACCGCGCATGCGCCTGGACGCTACGCTTCCTTGAGCGAAAACTCAAACGCAGTGTTTCAACACATTCCAGGTAAAGACTGACCATTGAAGCCTTATATGGTCATGAGTTAAGACCTATGCTCTAGTTGCAAACATTCTTAGAAAAGTTAGCCATAAGCCCAAATATGGACATGCAACTAAACCTCGGTTCTCGTTTTAAACCGGTAAGTTGAAACCAGTGGACAGACAACCACTGTTAAATACTCCTCCCAGTAAAATCCTGGGTGATATCCCTTAGGTCAGGAATCAAAATTAATATAGACATTTTTATTAAAGCAGAATATTATACATAGCGCGAAACTGCACGCTACAGTTTACCGCACCTCCCGGGAAAAAAAATGAAACATTTTTTTTTAAAACAGAACATCCGAGAGCAAGCTACAACAGGCTCATAACGCACGAATGATGCGCGGATGACTAGTATCACAAATAAAATTAATGCCTAATGTGAGGCTAAGTCGATGCATGGAGCATCTGGTGAAAGTAAATTTCACTAGAGAAAATATTTCTCTAAGTATACTTTTCCAGGGAGGAGCCACCAACGTACATCATAATGCTGGCATAATTATAATATAGCAAAAGTTACATATATATATATAATCTTATCTGATATCAAGTAACTTATCTTCAAGTCTATACATCACAACATCATCAAGAATAGCGGTGTTATAATCTAAATATACCGCTTTAGATATACAAACAAATAGCAACATAAAGATTACTTCATGTTAATATACAACAATATTTTTTCATATTCTTATACATAATATTACTACGAATGAACAATGAATTCCAGATCCTAGACTGAGAGGGCACATCTACTGTAACATCCGAAGTGTAAGTAAGCACATCTCAAAACTTCTTGGTTGGCATAATGTACTGCTTCTCTGCGAACATCAATGACTCGCTAAGAGAATACAAACAATACAATTCTATTCGACAACCGTAAGATTTTCTAATACACAATAATGAAACATACATTCTTAACTATACTGTGGCCGAGTGATATTACGGCTATTATATTGTGAGCCTTAAACCTTCCCTGCTATACCAAAGATGGAAACAGAGAAAGGCAATCACACAGCATAATACTATGAATTTACTAAAAGTGAGAATAGATGTGCAGATATGTAGATGTAGTAAAGTATTGTTATAAGTTTCAAAGTAAATCAGGAAAACTATTACACAATAGTCAAGTAGTGTCATGTTGAGATCTATCACAATTATTATCTCTATTAAGACTATTGCTCTTATTTGACCTCCAATTAGCATAGTTGCTATTGTTATTTTCTCTTTGATCAAAATATCTTTTCAATGGATTTTGTTGTCTCCAAGCAAAACTATTATAAGGTTGGTAACCTCTATCAAAGTTCCTTTACTTACTGGGACCAAAAAGTTGAGCACCATCAAATTGCCTCCAGTTCTTTGAAGAAGAACCATTACGTGAAAAAGGAAAATTATCACGTTAAGAACGCCCTTGGCGCTGTTCATAATCACGTTTATCTTTCCTAGCAAAATTGTTGTTATTTTTGCCTGTGGCAATGGGCTTAACAGGTACATCATACTGACTTGACTGGGTATGATGGGCACTAATAGTTTTGTCGGAGGTTATATGTTTATTTAATCTCTGAGAAGTCGATGCACGGTTTTCGTGAGGAATCTTGTCATGAAATTTATCAAAGTCCTCATCGTGATGCAAAGTTGATTTACTTTTGTTGGCCTGAAGCCAAGAATCACCCTATCCGAGGCAGTATCGTTATTCTGTGGGAAATTATATTTGCCACGAAAGGATTTGTTCACATATTGTTTAGTGTTACTCGAAGCATTGAGTGCATGTGGCTGACTTTTTGCATTAGCAACATGTTGACCATCAGGTTTATGTTTAAATCTATCACCCTTTGTAGTAGAAAATATCTTATTGTACAAAACAATATCTAACAGACCATCAACCCTTTTTTGAAGTTTTGCAATTTCTACTTCTGAGATAGCTTTTTGCCTAGCAAGGGCTTTATGCATTTTCTCGTTGGTTTTAATTTCCCTGTTATAATCTAATCTCAAGTCGTGTAACTCAGAAGTAAAAGTTTTTTCTTTAGCAATTCTATCTCTGAGATCCTTTCTCAACTTTGTCATTTGAGACGTAGTTTTTAAGACCTTAGCCTTCTTCTGAACCAGTTCGAGTTTGAGTGCTTCCATAGCACTATGATGAGTAGTCATAAGTTCATCAACTTTCTCATCCTTTTCTTTTTCTGATCTCAACTGTGTTAACTCCAGTTGTAGTGCCTGAATTTCAGTATCCTTGCTATTTTTAAACTCACCAATCTCCTCCAGAGATTCCATGTTCTTCTCCATAGCAGTATTTTGCAAAAAATTCACCTCACTCCTCAACTCCAGAATTATTTTTTCATAAGACTTGAGCTACACTGTGTACTCTGGAATTTAATTATTCTGAGAGATTAACATTGGTGGGTGAACAGCGAGAATGCGCCTTTTAATTGGCAGCCCACATATGTTCTTAGCAGAGACATTTGTTTTCTATTTTGTCTTAAAAAGTTCGTGGTACAAGACTACTTGTGGTTACAAGCTATCAGACGGTCCGAAGTACTGAAGCTAATACGCCACTGAGAGAAGTACACTCATCGCAAAGACGTGACGAAAACCACGGCGACAGGACTCACCTAGTGTTAAGTTTTCTTGTAAAAAAGGCGAAAGCAACGGCCTTTGATAAATCCTCAGTCTCCGTGACGAAAACTTGTATTTACAGTAAAATGCATCATTCCCTCCTTATTTTAACTTTTAAAGACTAATTCATTATTAAATTTGTTACACGTTGTTTTAAAACTAAACAATCGTAGTCGATTCAGTTTATATGTATGAAAGCGAACGTTTGAGCAAGATTCTTTAAAACATACATCTATATATAATAGATATATTTACATCTTTAGAGCCCTTACTTATTAGAGGAATTTCGTTGGATTATACCAACTGGGGGCTTGAACGGGCTAAAAACCATTGCTTAAATCCTTCACAAAAGTAGACGGGCAGATAAAAGTTAGCCATTGCTCAGCCCTATGCCACATGGTTCTTGACTTTTCAATTATCTTGTGAAGACTCCCTTCGTATTGAAGCGCCACTACACTTCTATCAACATCTCTGCCAAGAGTAATCTTGTGCGAAGGTAAACACCTTTGACGACCCATTTGGACTATTGAGTTTTTGCCACTGTTCGACCACTGCTGCAAAGCAGGAGAAGCAATCCGTGACATTAATTATATATATATATATATATATATATATATATATATATATATATATATATATATATATATATATATATCCAAATTAAAACCCAGATGGGGTTAAACCGGGTATCCCCAAACACCAGTTTTCCTGTGCATGGTCCAAGTTTGTTTCAAGGTGAGGTGGATCAGCACCAGGGGTGGCTCCATGCTCCACCAGGGGCGGAAAGCAAATTGATAATGGTGTCATCGCTGATTTTGTCTACAATAGTGATCAACAACCGATCAACAGGTAGATCACAGGGGTTGATTTCTTAGTTCTCTAGGTGGCGGAGAGAGACAAGATAATTTTAAAGCATGAGAAATTTCTGACTAATCCACTGTCAAGGATAGTTTTAATGTTATTGCGTAGTTCATAGTTGTAAAATGTCTGTGCTTCACTGCAGCAAAGTTAGATTTTGCTGGGGAGGTTATGATGGTATCCTAAAAGAATGAAATCCGTGTATGTATTAACCGTGTGAGGTCAAGCACATGTAGGCCCTGACTCTATAAATGATGATGATGAATTATGTGCAGGGAACCTAACGCTACCTCCCTAGATCTCACACGGTCACTATTTTGGCTCTAGTGTCTGGTGTATGATGTACCTAGTGTCTAGGGGAGAAATGAAATGATGGTACACAACACAAAAACACTTTAAGTTTCTATGAGGAAGTGAATAAAAACCTGTGGTTAAGTTTTTCTTTAAATTTGATAATTTTTTGTACAATTTATTTTGCCTGTCCAGTCATATCGTTTGGACAGGTCTTTGAAAATGAGGACAAGATAACTTACAGAAAAGATCAACTTAAAATGTGTGTGGGCAATCTGCCCAATAACTATAAAGTTAATATATGTCTTTCCTGTTGGAATGTTCACAGCTTACACTTTATTCATCTAAGAGGGAGAGTCACTGTGTATGAGGGGCTGTATTATCATCATACCCCATCAACTTCCTGAGTATGATTTGAAATACCAGTGTTTATTTAAAACGAAACTGTCAGATATACCCAGGTCCTTAACATATCACCTGGGGTTTCCTGTTGAATGATAAGATAGTGTGTTGTTGCAGAAATATCGATATCACATCACACGCCCAAGCTCCTGCTGTTATCTCTTGACAGCATACATGAATTGTCGGAGACTTCTTGGCTTTATCGTCACTCCTCAGGTTTCCTGTTACCAGCTGGCAACAGGAAATAAAACCTCTGCAACAAAAGGACACCCTGGCCTTGTATATCTTATCACTTTTGATATTATTTATTTCCCTACTGTGATATGGGGTCAGCCTCGCGTGCATTTCAGGTGCACTCGCCCCTAGTTTTTTCATGACTCCCACCTTGCTGTGACCACACCTCAGGTCCCTATGGCAAATACGCCACTGTACATTTACATAGTTTTCCTCAATTATATAATGTGGGGTAACCACATTTCCTTTTATATATTTTTCTCTTCTTTTTCTTTTTAAATATAAATGCTTCAGGCATGTTGAACAGTGTTCATGGAACACGGAGTCTTACTAAAATACTCTAATACAATAATATTCAAACATAATCATGGCAACATACAACAGTTAGATACATTTCAATGTGAGGACCCAACAATGTCTGCTCCCGACATGTCCTTCACTTTCCCCCAATAGCAGTATCTAACTTTGGTAATGGGATTAAACATATTAAATTCATAAAGCATTCTTACCACAAATCAAGAAATATAAACAAATGACGCTGACTTGCAAAGAAATGGCCTCAGTTTCTGTGAATACTTATTTAGTTATTTAATTTTAAATTTATCACAGCTGTTCTCAGCGTATCTAAATGAAAAATTTTGTTCAACTGGCACTGAATAGTGAAAGCTTTTTGCTAATATTTAGTAGCACTGGCCAATCGAAAGCTTGCGACTACCAGAATTCAAATGCAGTTTTTGAAAAACAAAAACAATTCCAAACATACTCTGCGTCTGGTAGTCGATTGGCCAGTCTGCTTTAGTTATGCCAATACAAAAAGATGTTTCTTTTTAGATTACATTTTCCTACCGCTCCCCTTTTCCCTCCTATACTCTTGTTACCCAAGCGAATTTGAATTTACCTCAATGCCTCCCTTCTAAGCTGGTGTCCCCACTAACGTTATGAAAAACAAGCTGGAACAACCGTCTGTCTGGTCGTGCGTCCGTAGACATTTTGTATTTTCCCAATAACTTGGCTAATACTGGGACTATCATATTATTTAGAACACATTCTTGCTCAGTGGACTCTAAGCTATACTACCATATGATTTTTATGGTCAGATTCATTATGGTTTAGATTTTCAATTTTTGTCATAGTCGATCGTCAAATAAATTTTTTACACAAGACCGCCATCTTTCCCTCTCTTTCATCTCGCCAGCATGTATTTTCAAATAACTAACTTGTTTTTGTGACGTCAGAAACATTACCGCGAGGAGGCAATAAAATTGTCTGCGTGTTTGCCTCTGTTGGCTTTGCTCCAGCGTGTATCAATGCATGGCAGAATGTGTCAAGCGAAGCGGGATGTTGGCGTGGCGGGTTAAGAATTGGCGTTAATATTTTGTATTGTATCGTGTAACACTACCAAAAAATGTAAGGATTACTACTAAATTTTGCGTTAAAGTTGACAGAATACGTTAATTCAGATAGTTATTTTGCGGCACACTTCCGCAAAATCGTTAATTATAAGTCTTGGCTGCAGTGTGTATGCAGCAGATCTGGCAAAATGTTAAATGTTGGTAGTACGTTTTCGAAACCGAAACTAAAACGCGTGTTAGATTTTTACCGTGGGATCGTTCTATAGGCTTTAGCACTGCACAAAATTCAGCGCTATGCTGGCGTGTGAGAGAATCACCGTCAGACACAATAGGGCGGGTTTATTTATTATCATTTTATGACTAAAATCTTACTGAAATGAGCGATTATTCTCGCAGATTTTACTACATTCACATCCGCGTTTTAAAGTAGATCTCCATAGCTCTTGTGTTTCCTGCCAGTGGTCTATAGATTGTCATTATTGGTATTTTATGTAAATTCGCTATTGTCAGACTTACAAATGTACGCTGTCACAATGTCCACTTCTCTCTGTCTCTCTTTGTTTCTCTCTCGCTCTCTTCAAAATGTTAGTGTCCACTACCTCACCGGTGCAGCATAAATTTTTAGTTTCATATACATTGAAATTCCCCCCACCCGTTCCAATTTGCGTGAGTTCCGTTCGCGAAAATTCATATATGTCCTAAGTATCTTTTATACCCCCATAGTTTTTTTACACGAATGTGACGAAGTAATCTTATTCTTCCGTTCAATTTTCCATCCTCTAATCCCTCCTTCCGTACTCATTCGACCATCCTTTCTTTTCATTTGATCCGCTCATCATATTTTGCTTACTGCTACACCTCTCGATATTCTCTTATTCCCGGTTGGCTCACTTGTCACACTCACTTGGACTGCCCAGGTCACGTAACCTTTGATTGTGAACCAATAAGATTAAGCCAGACAGACTATTGATAGATAAACAGGTATCTTCTTTGCACCGGTCGGCAGTTGGCGACAAACAGCTATGGAATGCGTCTGATAATAGGACAGCAGATGACATTTTTAAGATAACGTTTAAGTTTGCAAGCATGACTTGCACAAATACACGAATTATCCTTACGCCCTATCTGGACATGAAAAGCTGGTGATGGTTTGGACAAAGGGAAATAGGACGCTAAATATATCCGGGACAGGTAGTTTTTGAAAAACAGAAATGTCGGTCGGAGAATAACAATCTTGATAAAAAATATGGCAGAACAATTATATAGTCAACTTTCGACAAGATGACTTTCTTATGATAAACAAAGATGAGAAGAAATTATGACCTTGGAAGAGATTTCCCGTAGTAATAATCTAGGGCAGGCAGGTCGCGTGATTCAATGGTTTGGTAAACATGACTCGTAGAGGGTTAGTTTGGTTTGGTTTTAAGGACTATCTTCATTGTACACGGACAACTCCATCAGTGCTCCGATCTCCGCCCTTAGATCACACAAGGAGGATCTCAGCACAGTAAACGAACTCTGTAGCACCGGCGAGAATCCCAATGTGTGTATATAGGAATCACATATTCTATAAATATTTTGTGGTGTGTAGGTTTCTAATTGCTTTTAATTTTGCCAGGGCAGCGGCCTGATAGGCCTACTCTTTACGATTTCCAACTGCCGTGGGATTTTTATCGTGCGCAACCTGCACACGGACCACCAATTTTGTTTGCCCTTTCACGAGAAGGCTAGGCATCCGATCTCACTACCCATGAGACCAGGGGGAGTATAACATCATTAAGACCACTGGTTCTGAAAAACATTCCATAAATTATATTCCCTCAACTGGGAATCGAACCTGGTACCTCTAGAACTCGAGGCGGACTCCATACCTCTTAGCCAATCTGACCCCCAACACTCGTAGAGGGACAATACCGTATATTGTCAGGGGATAATGTTCGGAAAGTAACCCCTACTATAAAAAATCAGATTCTGGGGGTTGGTTAAGATTAAAAATGAAATGAAACTAAACTTAACTGGGTTTTACCCAACAATAACCTCACGGGGAAACATTTGTACATTATTATGATTGGATCTCCCCAAGCTGAACCTCACGGGGTCATGTTGGGGGGGGGGGGGGGGGAAGCGAAATTCAGATTAAAATATAAAGCATTTTAAGATTTCTGCACTGTATTCCATCTTCGTCAAGGAGAAATCATGACAGCCAGAATAACAAATAATATTTAGGATTTCATCAGAGCACAGTCGAAAGAACTAGGAGCGTCTTTTAAATTAAAAGATGGAGTAAACTTTAGGGTTAATACTTAACACCCCAAGTCCTAGGAACCCTACTCAAGTGTACCAAGTTAGAAAACTAACTCATGTGAAGGACAACGGTATCTTAAACAGTTGGACATATTACGGATTTCTGTGCACGAAGTCTGTGTATTAATTCATCCACATTTGGGGTAAGTTGTAACATGTACATTTTATTAATTTATATTTGCATTTAACGTGCATACATTGCTTGTGCATGTACAGTTGCACATGGGGCTGGCAACCTCATCACAAAATAACTTGCCGCATAAACCACCACTGCAATAGCTAGTGACAGCTTCTTGCTGGTTTCCTCACAAAGAACCAATGGCACAGGTAGCCACAGACTGCCAATGGAGCAGGGAAGGGATGAAGATAACATCATGGTGTATATATATTTTTATGCCCACCTTCCTTAATTAAGTTGTATATGTATCTTTTTATATGTATAGAATACATTTGTCGCCTTTCACTCTCCTAAAGCACTTTTATTTGACTCGATTGGATTAGATGTAATGCTCAAAGGGTATCGGGCACAATTCTGAAGAGGACGAAGTGGTGGAAGGAAGCAGAGGTAGCTTGATGTTTAAATCAGGAGACATTTTACTTAAAAGAGACATTTGTTTCCTCTCAGTTTTTGTTACAAGTTGCCAGCAGTCAACACTATACACCTACACCAGACGGGTCTTGTAGACACTTGAAAAGGCAACCTGAGTAGTTACTCCAGCCTTGATGCAAGGGACGTGCTGCTGCCAAAGCATTCGACTCCTGAAGAGAAGAAACCGTCAAAACACCTCTAGGGACCAGCAGTAATGCACCCAGTAATCAGCGACAACAGCAGTTGAAGAATATGACTGAAGACAATTTAATCATGTGAGATGCTTGACAGTAGACAGATATAGTTTCACAAATATGAATGGAGAGTGTTTTATGACAGTCAGGAGAGAAGATATATATTTTATCTCTTAATTCCTGTCACACTCACGATTTGAATGTCATACATACACTCCTTTCCCTCTGAGATATGAAATATCACAGTAAGACGAAAAGTCAGCGTTAAAGTGACAGATGAAATAGTCACATAACCCTGATTGATTTAAAATATATGTTTATTACCCCCCCCCCTAAAATACTAATAAGTACAACAATTAGACTCCCAATATATATATATATAAGGTGATCTATCAGACTGTAATAACTGGCGTGGTATATCTCTATTATCAGTACCTGGAAAATTATTATGTTGCATGATGTTAGAAAGACTTAAATTGCATGCTGACGAAAAGATCAGAGAAGAACAAGCGGGTTTCAGGCCGAAACGATCATGTATTGATCAAATATTCACACTAAGAACAATTATAGAAGAATCAGTGGAAAGGCAATCGCCACTTATTATCACCTTCGTCGATTTTCAAAAAGCCTTTGATAGTCTACACCGCCCATCATTGTGGAAGATACTTACAATCTATGGTTTTCCAACAAAATATGTGAATATAATCAAAGCGCTATATGACAATGCAAGATGTTGTGTTAGAACAAATAAAGGGAATACAGAATGGTTTACAGTAGAAACAGGGGTGAAACAAGGCTGTATTATGTCACCACTACTTTTTGGAATAGCTATTGATTGGGTTATGAGAAACTATACCCACAATGAACAATTGGGTATAAAATGGACAAATGGAAAATTCCTGGGGGACCTGGATTTCGCAGATGATGTAGCATTCTTAAGTTCAACACCAAGACAATCCCAAGAAGCAATAAATAATTTGTGTCATCTCTCGGTTAAAATTGGTCTCCAAATAAATGCCTCTAAAACTAAAGCTATGAACTTTTCTAACGAGACCTTTGATATCATCTTGAACGGGGAAAAACTACAGAAAGTTGAAAGTTTCAATTATTTAGGCAGTAAAATGACTCAGGATGGTGACACAACAAGAGAAATCCATACTAGAATTGCTTTGGCAGCTAGCGCCTTCAATAGATTATCTAACATTTGGAAATTACGATCATTGAATATACATACCAAGCTTCGTCTGTTTAATTCAAATGTTATCTCAGTGTTAACATACGGCTGTGAGAGTTGGAAAATAACAAAATCATTGGAGAACAAGCTGAATACATTCGAGAACAAATGTCTTAGAAAACTCATGAACATCAGTTGGAAAGAATTCAAGACTAATCGACAAATAAGAGAAGACTCTAGGCAGAAATATGTCTCCGACTATATAAGGAAAAGACGATGGTCATATATCGGTCATGTCCTACGAATGCAAAACAACAGAATACCACTACAGGCGCTCACTTGGGTTCCTGAGGGTAAGCGGAAAAAAGGAAGACCAAAAGAAACACTCAGAAGAACAATAATAAGAGAAGGAAGAACGTTGGGCCTAAATAATGTGCAAGAGCTAAGAGGAGTGGCGTCACAACGAACAACCTGGAGAGCACTGGTTTCTGCCTTATGCGCCGTGTTTGGCGCTTAAAGAATTTATTATTATTATTATTATATATATATATATATATATATATATATATATATATATATATATATATATATATATATATATATATATATATATATATATATATATATATATATATATATATATATATATATATATATATATATATGAGATGATGATTTGTCCATCGTATTCTATGAGGACCATCGACATCTGTCGTAATACAGTTCGTTCTATGATGTTAAGTGGGTGCGCATATGGCTGATCAAGCCAATGCGGGCAAGAAAAGTTCTGTTGCATGACCGACATACACGCTTGACTTTCAGGCTGCACATTTTTTCTGGTCTGTCCTCACACGGATGGCCTCGCTGACTGCAACACCCGTCTTGATAGCGCTTCTCCATGCTGTGCGATCCTGTGCCAGATATTCGCATGTGGTTATATTAATCTTGCAACTCTTCACTGACTCCCTCAGGCTGTCTTTGAAGCGCTTCTTGGTCGTCTTCTAGTATACTTTCCCTCCCTTAACTCGCCGTACAGCAGCCTCTTTGGGAGGCGTTCATTTGGCATCATACGAACCAGATGTCCGGTCCATCGTAACTGCGCTTTCTAAATCAGTGTATAGACATTGGGAATATTTGCTCTTGATAGAACCTCGGTATCTGGACTTATCCTGCCATCGAATGTGTAGCACGCAACGCAGGCAGGTTGTATGTTTGGGCTCAAGGCCCTGCACCATCATTTAATAGTGCACTCATGCAGACATAGAGCAGGCCTTCCCTTTGGAAAAACCATCGGTTTTTACATACTGGGCGAACAAGATCCCCGGTATTCACTCCAAAAGAATGAATTATTTCCCGTAGTAAATTACCCCACATTTGGTTTTAACTTTGCACAAAAGTGAAATGCTCATTACATGTTTCCAACACAAATGAGGAATTATAGTTCTGGTAGAATAAGTATTATAATCAATATCTTTTTAGAGGTATATTCACCCTTTTGGAAATTTAATTGCCGTTATCTAACTGGTAGAAAAATCAAATTAATTAACATAACTATACACCGTTGTGTGTAAAAATGTACACCTAGTGATTTGACTGGTGGAACACCGTCATTAGGAAAATTTATTTTAAGAAATTGAATTCGTGGTTCTTTACAAATTTAAAGCTAGCTCAGATATGTTAGGCTAAGTGCGCTTACCGGAATTATAAGAAATATTCCTTCCCAATGTACAGCTGGTATCAGGCTTAATAACGCTAATTCGACTCTGCAGATAGAAGACCACTGGCAGCTTGGAACTCAAGCAACAAGCCGAGATTAAATAGCCAAGTTCTGTATTAGATCACCCCATATTTGGCAGACACCTAGATGAACAAGCGGCGAAGACGACTGGGAACAAAGACTTCGGGAAAATATGGAAAGTTCCCCTGCCACTGGAGATGAAAGAGTTCTTAGCTCGATTGACCAGGGATGTAGCGAGAGGCACGCTCCTCAGTGTCCCGGCAAAAAAGGGTTCAGGAAGAAGAGCAGACCAGTGACATGAAAAGGAAGGAAAATGGAAGGTTAGATCATAACTTAGTGAAAAGAATACTAAGTAGGTAGCTCTCACCTGAATCAAAAGACTTCTGAAGATACACAGCTACCAGAATGAAATAATTTTGGTCACATCTGTGTAGACGAAGTAAAGATACGCGAGGAAGGAGAATTTGGGACTGTCTAATTTAAGATTGACACTGCCAGAGTCTGGAATATTACGTTAAGGAACAAATGAAGAAGGCGGAGACAAGAAAACTCATAGATAACAAAGTACATGTCACGGATTGTGTCCCCTGCTTTGCAATAGTGGCCCAACAGTGACCAAAACTCAAGAGTATCTACTATGGGCCAAAAGCAACAGTAGGAATATATGGAAGGCAATCAATACCTTGGTGAACAAAAGAAATTCGCCTGACTAACAAAATCCAAATACTTCATTTACTTTTACAGACTTCAGCAATCATTTTCAGGCAGACATCCACAATATAAAATCCGCCATACCTTCTTCCCCTTGTGACTTCAGCGAATTATCTACGTCCATGCGACATTCCTTTTATAACAGTTAACGAAGTTTATAACTATCTTATTGATCTTAAAGATAACAACTCATCGGGACTTGATGGAATCAGTAATCGAATACTGCGTTATGCTGCACCGGCTATTACTGATACACTAACATACATATAATAATCAATGTCTCGCAAGGAGTTACTTTCCATCTGCCTTTAAAATCGCTAAAGTATACCCTCTTGTTAAACCTGGTTCATCAGATAATAGCAACCTTGGTAACTATAGGCCCATTTCGCTTATATCATCGCTGTCCAAACCACTGGAAAAACACATACACAAAACAGTAATAGAACACCTAGCCAATAATGACCTGCTAGTTGATAGTCAGTCGGGGTTTAGACCAAAACATTCATGTCACACAGCCTTAACAAAAATGATAGACAACTGGCATCTAAATATCAATAACGATAATTTATGTGGAGCAATCTTTGTAGACTTTAAAAAAGCATTCGATATGATAGATCACACTATTTTAATCAGAAAATTAGAAACGATGAAAGTAAATCTTAAGCTGGTGAAGTTAATTAAATCATTTCTGACAGACAGACAACAAGTGGTGTCTTACAATAATTCTTTGTTCAACCCAACCTAACTGTTGTCGATATCGGTGTTCCCCAGGGCTCTATTCTCGGCCCTCTTCTCTTTGCCGTATACATTAATGATCTTCCTCTGTACATCAAACATTCATCCTGTGACCTGTTTGCTGATGACTGTACTGTTTACACTAGTGACAAAAGTTGCACTGCACTAGAACTATCTTTACAAACTGACACACATAATATTTTTAAGTGGAGCAACGATAATCGAATGCAAATAAATATTAGTAAAACGAAATGTATGTTAATATCAACCAGACAAAAACTACAAAACTCGCAGAAAACAACACTTCAGCTCTACATTGGAACATCACTAATTGAAAACGTAAATGAACATAAAACTCTAGGTCTAACTGTTGACCAGCACCTAAGTTGGAACTCACATGTAAGTGCACTCACAAAGCTAACGGCACAAAAAGTTTACCAATTAGCCAAAATTAAACACTTCCTGGATGAGGGGGCAAGGAAAATGTTCTACACATCTCACATACAAACATACCTAGACTATTGTTCCACAATCTGGGATGGTTGTTCCATATCCAACACAAAAAGGCTTCATTCACTTCAAAAACGTGCAGTGCGCCTAGTTGCTGATAAACACCAAACACATTGTATAGATCTATATAACTATCTTAAAATATTACCCCTTAGAAAGCGCTTCCTATTTAACAAAGCTAAATTCGCTCACAAAATCTTGTCACATAATGCTCCAACGTATCTGTTGCCACTTTTAAAATTCATTTAAAAACGTAGTCAGCGCTTAAACCAGTTAGAGGTACCCAAGCCGAGGTTAGATTTGTACAAGAAGAGCTTGGCTTACTCAGCTGCTCATCTTTGGAACAATCTTCCACATGACCTGAAAAACATGCACAGTCCCTACTCATATAATCGTAGGCTGTTCAAATACATTATGATTGCGGATTATATGCCGCCCTAAGGGATTATGTTTCGAATTATTATTATCTAATATACTGTATGGAGGGTCTGATGATCTTGTTTTTCATTTTAATATACCTTACTTCTTAATTGTAATCAGATACTGTAAATGTATGCCTTTATACTACTTATAATGTTGCATCGCCATTAAACTAATACCTTAAGTATGTTGGAAAATGTCTGGATACCTAGCAATAAAAGATGAGTAAGAGGAAGGGCAAAATGCAAGACGGGCCTATATGCACGATTCTCATCTATCAGTCAATACCCTTTACCTCCCTAAGGAGCATAGGTCATAAAACTGGATCTCGTGTAGTGGAGGCGTCGACAATTCACTCCCTGTGGCAGTATCTGCTTGGGACTCAAAGTTGCTCACCTGTGAGAACATTTTCCGCATGCGCTGACAACACATGAAGTCCCAGCTAATTCAGCAGATTTCCAAAATGTCACGAGTTCTTATTATATGCCACCATTATCTGATTACGTTTCAAATTATGTCTTATTTACTGTATGAATGGTTTAGATTGTGTTTGTTATTTTTTTTTTTTTTTAATAATTTTTTTAAGGTATAAATTTTTGTTAATGTATTTTAATTAATAATTCCCCCCCCCCCCCCCCCCTTAAATTTGATTATGTCTGGATGTTACAAATTATGTATGTTATTATTTTACCTCGATAATGTTGTATGCTTAAATAATGCTAAAAATACATGTGCTATTGAAAGGATACGGTATGAAAGGTGAGCGAAAGGAAGGGCAGAATGTTAGACGGGCCTGCGTGCCCAATTCTCAACCCTTTGAAAATAAAGTTCGTTCGTTCGTTCGTTCGTTCAAGATTTCTTGGCAAAGTGTTAGAAAGAAGGATAATGACGCTTCTATCCCAAGGTAGTTTCGCAAGATATTCAGAAAAGCGTGAACAATGCTGCATTGGCTGAGCACCTTAACTTTATGATCTGCCGACAACTTTTGTGAAGGATTAAGCAGGTTTTATTTTTAGCTCGTCAAGCCCCCACGATTATTTACTCAGTAGAATTCTTATTATTATTTTATAGTTCTGTTTAGAGTGTATTTAGTAAACTGACTGAGACAAACATGCAGTACACGTAAAATGATTAAATCGAAGTTAAATTTGTATAATTACAAATAACAAATTTAATAATCAATTTAGGTTTAACAAAGTTTTAGAAAATTTGAATAAGGATTTATAAAAAAAGTGGATCATCACTTTTGTGATGGGAAGTTAGTTTTTAAAGGAGTTCACGTGGCAGCTTATAGGTTTCACTTTTCTGCCACAGGTAGGTTCTGTTCCCGCTGATGGGTTGGTTCTAGAAAGACTGATAACTTATAACGCTGTTCAAGGGTGTAGGGCGTAGCACATTCCCTGAAGTGTCAGGGAGTGTCTACAAAGTCGGTCCCTCGTCTTGACACTTTTAATCTATCAAATAAGTGAAGTAATAACCAAAATGAACCTATTTATTTTTGAAAACATTGTTTTAGCCACTTTTGGTTTAAATTATCTTGAATATCCACATTAATAATAGTACATATATAGCATATATACATGGTTTAGACAGCGCAGACTACCCTGGCTTAGCCATATCTGCCGCATGAAAGATGGTCGCATCTCCAAAGATATTTTCTATGGACAACTGGCAGATTGCAAAAGAATAGTCGGCGACCGCAGTTGAGGTTCAAATATATGTGCAGGAGAGTCGTGAAGGCATTGGACATAAATCCAGCTACCTGGGAGGATGGAGCTGCCGATAGCACCAAGTGGTGATGTCCCCTACGGCGCCATCTCACATTGGGCGAAAAGTAGCTCTCACAACAAAGAGAGCAAAACACACAGAAAGGAACACCACGCACCCCCCCCCCCCCTAAAAAAAACAACAACAAAACAGCTGAGTGTTATCATCTCAAGGGCACAATCCATTTGTCAGTTGTGATTGAATAAGGCTACTAGAATAGTAGGAGCGAACGACGAGGAAGAATGACATAAAAGCATACATAAATAACGCTCTACCCGAGGCTAAAACCTAACAAATCATTTCCTATAGCTTCTTAATATCCATTCACGTGAATTTCATCAACGCAAGGTTTATGAAGAACCGAACCCTCGCGCACAACGAGGGTTGAGTGTATTTCAGCATGAATTAATTCAGAAATCGAATCTTATTATAGAAACAACCGAAGACCCTTGATTACTAAAAGGTCACACTATACAGATTAATTAGTAAGACGAAAACAAAGAAATGCAATTATAAAATAACACTAGCTTAGTGCAGTTTCGCTGTCAAACGATGTTTCATGTGGCTGTAATCGATATTCCAGAACAGTGGCGGCTATATTGCATTTTGAATGGTGGGGATATCCATAACAGATTAAAAAATTTTTGTTGATTAGTTACATTTGTTCCTTCGCTACGAATGCATATACCACAACAAAGGTTTAAGATGACAATATCATATACACATAAACACAGTGCAGGTTATTTATTGTTATATTACACGAACAAAACAAAAATGTTTAATTGTTATACTTTAACAAATTAAAATTTTACAATGTAGAAGAACTTTATGATCACTCGAAACCACTCTCACTGAAATGTCATTTTGCCGTTAGGTATGTCCGACTTGCCTTGATTGATGACAGGAACAATGTCATTAGGGTCATGTGATCTTAAGGTTTTATAATTTTTATTTAATTAACTCTTTAAGTCCCAATCGACTTTATAAAGGCTCAGGGTTTAGACACATTTGACCCGGGAGCCATTTAAGTGCCTTCCGTATCTTTTGCTCCTATCCATTTTACCTTGAATAAAACAACAAATTTGTTTATGCATATGAACATTAAAAAAAATTATTTCCAAACAACAACAAAAACGTTTGTTTGGGCCAAACCCACTTTTCTGCTTGGGACTGGAAGTCATTACGGTGAACGTATTCTTTAACAGGCAGTCTGCTTCGTTCATACTAAAAATTAGGATTAAATCACAAAGTTGTTTTTTTTTTTAAACTTACAAATTCACAAGATAGCCGCCTCTGTAGTAACATCGCCGAGTACCAAGAAAAAGCATCATTAGTTTTCTTGGGGACAGCTATCAGTATCCCCACTAGGTACTCTCCGCATGCGCATGTAAGCATATTTTTCCAGGACTGGTAAATCTGGGTTTATGAAATGTAAATTTCGTCAAATAATTCTTTCGCATTCTCGGGTATGGCTGTCAGTCACCCCCAAGCTCAGAAAGGATAGGAAGAGACGAGGCGCGAGCATTAAGGCAGCCGGTGTAAGAGGATTGACAGTGAGATGAACAGCTTGAAGAGGGTTCAACGTAAAATGATAGCGGTTTTAGTGTATCAAAGGAGACGTGTTATATATCCCTTTTAAAACGTGAAGTTTCTTTTAAGCATTCTGGTGGGGATGGAATCAACTATCCCCAAGTAACGAGCTGACAATACTCCCGAATATGTAGTGGTTTTCAGGATAACATTCACCGGGTTATGCCTATGAGACAACTGCAAGACGGGAAAAAGGAGAAGGGGAAGGAGAAATTGATGTAACAGAGGGAACGAAGACAGGCCCAGGACTTGAGAAACTGAGAAATTATGTTTTTGCTCTTAACGTTCGCTCCTACAAATAGTAACAAATACTAATGATAAGCCATTGTATTCCATAACTTGTCTTAAACTGTTACACGATTCATCGTTGTCATGGAAACACAACACGCATTGTCATGGACACACAACAAACATTGTCATGCACTGTATGTAATTAGGATAAACACGCAAGAATGTTTAACTGTATCGTTGTGAGGTCAGGCACAATTGTTAACTTTGGAATTGCTACGTTCTGTTACATTTTAAATATGGTGAATATGACAGAAATAAGAAATGAGAAACTAAATTGTCGAGTCTGTCATGTTGTATCGCGGTGAAACATGGATAACAACAAAAACAAAATCCAGAAAAATATAGACTTTTTGGGAGCTTCAGCCGAATCATCATCCTAGCGGAGCATGGAGCCACCACTGTAGCCGGTCTCCGTGTTGGAAGCCTGTAGCAAACTTTCACATGCTCATGCAGCACTGGCTTCTGTAACAATTTATTTTATTATGATGAAGCTGCCAGCCCCAAGCATAACCTGACATTAGTCGTCTTTTACGACATGCATGAATGTATAGGAGTCATATTCTTTCTTTGTCTCTTCAGAGGCTTAGGGATAAAAATTGACAGGCATGTATGTTATTTTAATGAATGTTGAATTCAGCTTTCACGGTGCAATTCATGCCATTTTCTATTTTCTTAAAAGCTGATGGGATTGTTATATTGTTGAGTACATATGTTTAATTCAGAAAACTATGTATGGGGATGTAGGCTAAAATTAATGACGTCATCGAAATTCTTCTTCTTCTTTCACCTTTCAACTCTCAAAGGAACATATACCTTCAACACACTTATACCAAGTCTTCCTGTCACGTGCCATCAGCTCAAGGTCTTCTACATCCCCTTCTTTTCTGTCTCCAGTTCTCTTCTCTATGTGACCTTTGATCTTTCTCTACCTCTCTTACCCTGGGTATTCGTGAACATTCATTGTCCGGTATTGCTATCAACATTTTGTTATCTAAATGTGTCCTCTTCTTATTTCTTGTTCCACAGCTGCTTGTCTGGTTCTTATCATCAGTTCTATATTAGTGATCTTGTCATCAGTTCCACATTAGTGATCTTGTCATCAGTTCCACATTAGTGATCTTGTCATCAGTTCCACATTAGTGATGTCGTCATCAGTTCCACATTAGTGATGTCGTCATCAGTTCCACATTAGTGATGTCATCATCAGTTCCACATTAGTGATCTTGTCATCAGTCCCACATTAGTGATCTTGTCATCAGTTCCACATTAGTGATGTCGTCATCAGTTCCACATTAGTGATCTTGTCATCTGTCCCACATTAGTGATCTTGTCATCAGTTCCACATTAGTGATGTCGTCATCAGTTCCACATTAGTGATCTTGTCATCTGTCCCACATTAGTGATCTTGTCATCAGTTCCACATTAGTGATGTCGTCATCAGTTCCACATTAGTGATCTTGTCATCAGTTCCACATTAGTGATCTTGTCATCAGTTCCTGATCTTGTCATCACTTTCACATTAGTGATCTTGTCACCAGTTTCACATTAGTGATCTTGTCATCAGTTCCACATTAGTGATCTTGTCATCAGTTCCACATTAGTGATCTTGTCATCAGTTCCAAATTAGTGATCTTGTCGTCAGTTCCACATTAGTGATCTTGTCATCAGTTCCACATTAGTGATCTTGTCATCAGTTCCACATTAATTATATTGTCATCAGTTCCACATTAGTGATCTTGTCATCAGTTATACACTAGTGATCTTGTCATCAGTTCCACATTAGTAATCTTGTCATCAGTCCCACATTAGTGATCTTGTCATCATTTCCACACTAGTGATCTTGTCATCAGTCCCACATTAGTGATCTTGTCATCAGTTCCACATTAGTGATCTTGTTATCAGTCCCACATTAGTGATCTTGTCATCAGTTCCACATTAGTGATCTTGTCATCAGTTCCACATTAGTGATCTTGTCATCAGTTCCACATTAGTGATCTTGTCATCAGTTCCACATTAGTGATCTTGTCATCAGTCCCACATTAGTGATCTTGTCATCAGTTCCAAATCAATGATCTTGTCATCAGTTCCACATTAGTGATCTTGTCATCAGTTCCACATTAGTGATCTTATCATCAGTTCCACATTAGTAATCTTGTCGTCAGTTCCACATTAGTGATCTTGTCATCAGTTCCACATTAGTGATCTTGTCATCAGTTCCACATTAGTGATCTTGTCATCAGTTCCACATTAGTGATCTTGTCATCAGTTCCACATTAGTGATCTTGTCATCAGTTCCACATTAATGATCTTGTCATCAGTTCTACATTAATGATCTTGTCATCAGTTCCACATTAGTGATCTTGTCATCAGTTCCACATTAGTGATCTTGTCATCAGCGCGACATTAGTGATCTTGTCATCAGTTCCACATTGGTGACCTTGTCATCAGTCCCACATTAGTGATCTTGTCATCAGTCCCACATTAATGATCTTGTCATCAGTTCCACATTAATGATCTTGTCATCAGTTCCACATTAGTGATCTTGTCATCAGTTCCACATTAGTGATCTTGTCATCAGTTCCACATTAGTGATCTTGTCATCAGTTCCACATTAGTAATCTTGTCATCAGTGCGACATTAGTGATCTTGTCATCAGTTCCACATTAATGATCTTGTCATCAGTCCCACAGTAATGATCTTGTCATCAGTCCCACATTAGTGATCTTGTCATCAGTTCCACATTAATGATCTTGTCATCAGTTCCACATTAGTGATCTTGTCATCAGTCCCACATTAGTGATCTTGTCATCAGTTCCACATTAGTGATATTGTCATCAGTTCCGCATTAGTAATCTTGTTATCAGTTCCACATTAGTGATCTTGTCATCAGTTCCACATTAGTGATCTTGTCATCAGTTCCACATTAGTGATCTTGTCATCAGTCCCACATTAGTGATCTTGTCATCATTTCCACATTAGTGATCTTGTCATCAGTCCCACGTTAGTGATCTTGTCATCAGTTCCACATTAATGATCTTGTCATCAGTCCCACATTAGTGATCTTTCATCAGTTCCACATTAGTGATCTTGTCATCAGTTCCACATTAGTGATCTTGTCATCAGTTATACATTAGTGATCTTGTCATCAGTTCCACATTAGTGATCTTGTCATCAGTTCCACATTAGTGATCTTGTCATCAGTTCAACATTAGTGATCTTGTCATCAGTTCCACATTAGTGATCTTGTCATCAGTTCCACTTTAATGACCTTGTCATCAGTTCCACGTTAGTGATCTTGTCATCAGTTCCACTTTAGTGATCTTGTCATCATTCTCACATTAGTGATCTTGTCATCAGTTCCACATTAGTGATCTTGTCATCAGTTCCACATTAGTAATTTTGTCATCAGTTCCACATTAGTGATCTTGTCATCAGTTCCACATTAGTGATCTTGTCATCAGTTCCACATTAGTGATCGTGTCATCAGTTCCACATTAGTGATCTTGTCATCAGTTCCAATTAAGTGATCTTGTCATCAGTCCCACATTAGTGATCTTGTCATCAGTTCCACACTAATGATCTTGTCATCAGTTCCACATTAGTGATCTTGTCATCAGTTCCACATTAGTGATCTTGTCATCAGTTCCACATTAGTGATCTTGTCATCAGTTCCACATTAGTGATCTTGTTATCAGTTCCACATTAGTGATCTTGTCATCAGTTCCACATTAGTGATCTTGTTATCAGTCCCACATTAGTGATCTTGTCATCAGTTCCACATTAGTGATCTTGTCATCAGTTCCACATTAGTGATCTTGTCATAAGTTCCACATTAGTGATCTTGTCATCAGTTCCCCATTAGTCATCTAGTCATCAGTTCCACATTAGTGATCTTGTCATCAGTTCCACATTAATGATCTTGTCATCAGTTCCACATTAGTGATCTTGTCATCAGTTCCACATTAGTGATCTTGTCATCAGCTCCACATTAGTGATCTTGTCAGCAGTCCCACATTAGTGATCTTGTCATCAGTTCCACATTAGTGATCTTGTCATCAGTTCCACATTAGTGATCTAACCATCAGTTCCACATTAGTGATCTCGTCATCAGTTCCACATTAATGATCTTGTCATTAGTTCCACATTAGTGATCTTGTCATCAGTTCCACATTTGTGATCTTGTCATCAGTTCCACATTAGTGATCTTGTCATCAGTTCCACTTTAATGACCTTGTCATCAGTTCCACGTTAGTGATCTTGTCATCAGTTCCACATTAGTGATCGTGTCATCAGTTCCACTTTAGTGATCTTGTCATCATTCTCACATTAGTGATCTTGTCATCAGTTCCACATTAGTGATCTTGTCATCAGTTCCACATTAGTGATCTTGTCATCAGTTCCACATTAGTGATCTTGTCATCAGTTCCACATTAGTGATCTTGTCATCAGTTCCACTAGTGATCGTGTCATAAGTTCCACATTAGTGATCTTGTCATCAGTTCCACATTAGTGATCTTGTCATCAGTCCCACATTAGTGATCTTGTCATCAGTTCCACACTAATGATCTTGTCATCAGTTCCACATTAGTGATCTTGTCATCAGTTCCACATTAGTGATCTTGTCATCAGTTCCACATTAGTGATCTTGTCATCAGTTCCACATTAGTGATCTTGTCATCAGTTTCACATTAGTGATCTTGTCATCAGTTCCACATTAGTGATCTTGTCATCAGTTCCACATTAGTGATCTTGTCATCAGTTCCACATTAGTGATCTTGTCATCAGTTCCACATTAGTAATCTTGTCTTTAGTTCCACATTAGTAATCTTGTCTTCAGTTCCACATTAGTGATCTTGTCATCAGTTCCACATTAGTGATCTTGTCATCAGTTCCACATTAGTGATCTTGTCATCAGTTCCACATTAGTGATCTTGTCATCAGTTCCACATCAGTTATCTTGTCATCAGTTCCACATTAGTGATCTTGTCATCAGTCCCACATTAGTGATCTTGTCATCAGTTCCACATTAGTGATCTTGTCATCAGTTCTACATTAGTGATCTTGTCATCAGTTCCACATCAGTTATCTTGTCATCAGTTCCACATTAGTGATCTTGTCATCAGTCCCACATTAGTGATCTTGTCATCAGTTCCACTTTAATGACCTTGTCATCAGTTCCACGTTAGTGATCTTGTCATCAGTTCCACTTTAGTGATCTTGTCATCATTCTCACATTAGTGATCTTGTCATCAGTTCCACATTAGTGATCTTGTCATCAGTTCCACATTAGTGATTTTGTCATCAGTTCCACATTAGTGATCTTGTCATCAGTTACACATTAGTGATCTTGTCATCAGTTCCACTAGTGATCGTGTCATAAGTTCCACATTAGTGATCTTGTCATCAGTTCCACATTAGTGATCTTGTCATCAGTCCCACATTAGTGATCTTGTCATCAGTTCCACACTAATGATCTTGTCATCAGTTCCACATTAGTGATCTTGTCATCAGTTCCACATTAGTGATCTTGTCATCAGTTCCACATTAGTGATCTTGTCATCAGTTCCACATTAGTGATCTTGTCATCAGTTTCACATTAGTGATCTTGTCATCAGTTCCACATTAGTGATCTTGTCATCAGTTCCACATTAGTGATCTTGTCATCAGTTCCACATTAGTGATCTTGTCATCAGTTCCACATTAGTAATCTTGTCTTTAGTTCCACATTAGTAATCTTGTCTTCAGTTCCACATTAGTGATCTTGTCATCAGTTCCACATTAGTGATCTTGTCATCAGTTCCACATTAGTGATCTTGTCATCAGTTCCACATTAGTGATCTTGTCATCAGTTCCACATCAGTTATCTTGTCATCAGTTCCACATTAGTGATCTTGTCATCAGTCCCACATTTGTGATCTTGTCATCAGTTCCACATTAGTGATCTTGTCATCAGTTCTACATTAGTGATCTTGTCATCAGTTCCACATCAGTTATCTTGTCATCAGTTCCACATTAGTGATCTTGTCATCAGTTCCACATTAGTGATTTTGTCATCAGTTCCACTTTAATGACCTTGTCATCAGTTCCACGTTAGTGATCTTGTCATCAGTTCCACTTCAGTGATCTTGTCATCATTCTCACATTAGTGATCTTGTCATCAGATCCACATTAGTGATCTTGTCATCAGTTCCACATTAGTAATTTTGTCATCAGTTCCACATTAGTGATCTTGTCATCAGTTCCACATTAGTGATCTTGTCATCAGTTCCACATTAGTGATCGTGTCATCAGTTCCACATTAGTGATCTTGTCATAAGTTCCAATTAAGTGATCTTGTCATCAGTCCCACATTAGTGATCTTGTCATCAGTTCCACACTAATGATCTTGTCATCAGTTCCACATTAGTGATCTTGTCATCAGTTCCACATTAGTGATCTTGTCATCAGTTCCACATTAGTGATCTTGTCATCAGTTCCACATTAGTGATCTTGTTATCAGTAGTAGTATACAATGCGCAACTTAGGTATGATTCAGGCGGCGGCGTGTGACTTTTATATAGCAAAAAACTCGATCGATTTCAGTCGGCGGCGTTTTAGGCGGCGGCGCATGACTTTTTATATAGCGATATATTTTAGCGGCGGGTCTTCCTCTGACGATCAGACGTATGACTTTTTATATAGTAATATACGATAATGGCGGGTGTGTTGTGTATACATGTATACAATATATATAAAAAATCGATAATGACGGAAAATTTAAAAAATCGATAATGTTGGGTTACTAAGAGGGTTTTTGAAGTGCCTTTTTTGGGCTGGCGTGGGTGACGATGTAGCTGGTGGGTTAGGGTGGATTTTTGTGTGAAGTATTGTGTTGGTAGTGTATTGGTGTATTTGTTTAGACATATATACACATATATATATATTCATATATACGGAGATGTGGTGACGTTGTCAGGATGCATCTGTGGTGACGGCGGCTTAGGTTACTAAGGGTTTTTAAGGGAACGGGTATTGCTTTTTGGCTGGCGGTGATGCCTCATGGGTGTGTGCTGAGGTGTAGCTGGTGGTTGTATGTATGATGCAGGAGTGAAGTATTAGATAGAAGTATATAGTTAATGATCTCTTTTAAAAGAATACTTGAGTTAAAGAGGAAAATATAAAAATCGATAATGTTGAGTTACTAAGAGGGTTTTTGAAGTGCCTTTTTGGGCTGGCGTGGGTGACGATGTAGCTGGCGGGGTGGGTTAGGGTGGATTTTTGTGTGAAGTATTGTGTTGGTAGTGTATTGGTGTATTTGTTTAGACATATATACACATATATATATATTCATATATACGGAGATGTGGTGACGTTGTCAGGATGCATCTGTGGTGACGGCGGCTTAGGTTACTAAGGGTTTTTAAGGGAACGGGTATTGCTTTTTGGCTGGCGGTGATGCCTCATGGGTGTGTGCTGAGGTGTAGCTGGTGGTTGTATGTATGATGCAGGAGTGAAGTGTTAGATAGAAGTATATAGTTAATGATCTCTTTTAAAAGAATACTTGAGTTAAAGAGGAAAATATAAAAATCGATAACGGGGACTTAGGTTACTAATGGATATTTTAAGGAAGCGGGTATTGTTTTTGTGCGAGGGGGAGGATGACGATGTATAGTGGGGTGTGTTGGGGTATGGGTTATTGTGTGCGTGTATTTTAATTGTTGTATATATATGGGAGTGAAGTGTTAGAGACCTGCACTAGGTCTACCATTGAAAGTGCGTCACAGTATTGTTGTGTATTGTTTATTTTACATATAGACATATTTTACAACAGTTATACGAACAGTTAGACGATATATACATATAATAGGGAGATATATTTAGACAATAGGAAGACGATAGTTAGACGATATATTTAGATAAGAAGAAGACTTTTAGATAACAGGGAGACAATAGGAAGATATTTAGATAACAAGAAGACGATATGTATACGTTATATTTAGACAAACAGTTAGACGAACAGTTAGACGAACATTTAGACAAACAACGGACGATATATAGGTAACAAAAAGGCGTTTTAGTTAATATAGTTTTATTTTATATTCAATAGTGTTTTTGTATTATCAAACAGGAGTATGTATATATATATAGTATTTTTTAACATAATACATTGTACAGTAATTTTTTATCAAATGAATATACAATTATATGGTGTATTTTTTAACATTATCAAACATTGATATTTTCACATATGAATGTACAATAATACATATATATATAGGTAGATGTATGTATATCACAGATTTTTTATACATTATCACAGGGGTACAGGTCAGACCTTGAGGGGTGTCGTCACATTGTCGTCGCATTGTCATAAGAAATAGAGGTGTTGTATATACCTGTAGGTATCTGTGTGTATCTGAAAGAGACAGTTTAAATGTTGAGGGGTGATGTGGTGACGTTGTCGGGATGTACCTGTCGTTTTATGTAAAAGTAAGAAAGGGCGTTGCGGTGTTGTTCGTAGGTGTAGATGGAGGAATTGTGTGCCCGGAACCCGATATTTTTCCCACCCTGTGCCTGTTGTGTGTTGAGGACGTCTAGGAATGTGTGTTTGTCTACTTTGTTGTGGTGTTTGTTCAAGCGATTGAGTGGTCTTGAATATGATATAGATAGAAGGATGTGGACGGGATTGCTTCAACATAATATTTTGTATTGGGTCTGTTTAATTGTGCATTTGTGATAATATCGCTGTCGTGTAAGTTTGAGACAAAAGATTTGAAATCTGTAAGATTTTTGACTAAGTAGGGTTGATCTAACACACAACTATTATTATTTGAGGCATGAAATAAGCGTAATTCGTTTGTTTCTCTGTTTCTCAAAACTACGTGGTGACTGAAGTTAATCTTGAATCGTTTTGTCTGTTGTGTAAAGACAGGAAGCAAAAGACTTTCCCATTCGATTCTTTGGCTATTATGGAAAAAAGTGAAAGTCGATAAATATTTGTGGTTGTTAGCGTGTGTTTTAATCGCGTCCCAGTTATCAGTGTAGATTTGTTTAATGTCAGCTGGTAAGTCACCTAAACTGTCTTCTTCAGACGTCAAGCGGGGTTTTTTTATATGGGGTTGGGTACTGGTCATGGGGCGTTTCTTGATCTGACCTGTTTTTGGTGGGTGAGATGGGGTGGGACTTGTTGAATAGGGGGCTCTTGGTAGTGTGGAAGTTGTTGTGGTGGTAGAGGGCGCCATAGATACTGAGTCTGTTATGGCACCGGTTGGTGGTGTCTGTTGGTACGTTGAGTCTGTTGTTACACCTGATGATAGGGCGCGGTCATTATGGTGCGGTGGTATTGGTGGGTTCTGCGGTGTTGCTGCGGTGTCTGCTGCTGTTAAAGAGGTGTGTTGGTGTTTTCTGTGGATGCGTAGATTGTCAAGGCGGGTAAAGTTTTTATTGCAGACCTCACAAGAGAACAGAGTCAGCGAGTGCCTGCTCTTGCTGTGTCTTGATAGGTCGGCGCGGCGGGTGAAAGTCTCCCCACATCTGCTACATATCAGCTTGGTTTGTGCCATTGATGTGTCTGTGCTGAGCCGGACCCGTGTTTATTCTCTATGTGACGTTTCAGCGTATCAGGTCTGGTAAATACTAAACCACAGAAAGCGCACTCATGATTGTGGCGGTCGTGTGCTGTAGCCATATGCCGAGTGAGATCATGACCTCGCTTGAAAACAGACTGGCAGTGTAAACAGGAATAGCCCCGTCGTTGAGTTGACTCCATCTGTGAAAAGATGAACAAAAAGACATTAGGCACACATAAATAAAATTAAATACATGTAATGTGAGAGAGAGAGAGAGAGAGAGAGAGAGAGAGAGAGAGAGAGCGAGAAAGAGAGAGAGAGAAAGCGAGAAAGAGAGAGAGAGAGAGAGAGAGAGAGAGAGAGAGAGAGAGAGAGAGAGAGAGAGAGAGAGAGAGAGAGAGAGAGAGAAAGAGAGAGAAAGCGAGAAAGAGAGAGAAAGAGAAAGAGAATAAAACACAGACTTATAGGTATACACACGCCTACTCTTCCTTATAACTAGTCTTATTGTTTAGTCTGTTATTAAAGGAAATAATTTTGTTTAACATATCAGAATGGTCCACGCGCGCGCGCGCTGTGGAAGCAAAGATATGGATTTAAAACTCAGCCCGTTCGCGAGTACCGAGTTGACCTGTCCTTTTTTAAAATAACGAAAATATAAGTATTTATTAAAGTGTATGTTCAATCATGGTTATAGCAAGGTGACTTAATGTAATATGTTGATTGTATTATCTCTATCTTTTTCCGTGTGTAGTTCAGTATTGTTTTAAAAGCCAAAATACGCTATTTTCTAAACTATTATGTTGTCTAATTTTCACTGGCTGGTTAGGTAGTTTGTAGTGACTCAGGTCCTTAGTTATTTTTAACGTAATATGTTTGTAGTTACTATGAGAAGTTCTTTATAGAAGCAGCTTGTGAGTACAGAAATACGACTCGAGCGCATGTGTTGTGGAATCAAGTCAATTTATCGATCTACCCAAACATCTTTGCGCTACATCCAAGCAAGTATTTGAAATAGACTATTAGTCTATACAAGTTTAGAGTGTTGTTATCAGAAAGTATTACAAGTTGTAAGTATCACGGATAATTTTTCAAAACCCACATATAATTTGCTTTCGCACGAGTTTAACAATAGATGAGAAACGTAGATAAGGATTAAACTAAGGAATTTTTCTCACTACTACACCCACCACATAAAAAAAATAAGTCGGATAATTCTTAACTTAGCTAAACCATACACACATGTAAGAATTTAACAAACAACTATTATTAAAATACCTATTAGTCTAGACATATCAACTTTGAAACAACCTTTACCAACACTGGCCAGCGAAAAAGCGAATACACAGACATGTCTTTTAAATAGAAAACAGATATTTAATACAACACACGGATAAGGAATAATAAGTTAGTCTCGGAGTTAACCTCTTAACAAAACACACAGATAAAAATAACAGAGATATTTATTTATATTTAACACCTTAACACAAAAACACGAAGACCGAATACATAAACAAAAACAAACGAATACAACCAAAACAGATATTTTTAAAGATATTTATTGTATATATCCTAGCGAAAACAAACAGCTATATAAAAATATTTATTTTTTATGTGTAAAATATATATTTTAACTTCCTATTATTATTTTTATATTATTATAGGGAAAAAACAGACGAATACACACATATACATATACCGAGTTTACATTTAGAACTTTGTATAGGGTTTTCTTTCAGTCTCTGAGTGTTAAGAAAATACACCTAGGAAAAAAAATGAAAACACAAACACATACCCAGATATTTTTCCACAGAATACCATTGAAAAGACACAGAGATATATCTCTTAAAGGCCAGAGATATTTAACACAAAATACGAATAAAAACAGAATAACATACGTTTGGTGGTGAGCTGTTGCTTTTTCAGAAGTTTGATATGAGAAGGCTTTCACAACGTTTTTTCAGAGACGTTCACCGGTCCAGGTCTGGTTAAAGAATGAGACATGTCTAAAACAATTCGTGATTAAGACAATGACTTTCCAATAAAAGTAGTCCGAGTGTATGAATTTCGTGATGGAGCCAGATTGGTTGTTGTGTAGAGATACAGTTTCAGAAAATAGTTCGCGCGCAAGCGCTTCGTCATGGTTTGGTCGATAAAAACGTTATCATAACGTATGAACAGGAAAATCGACCTCGCCCTGGTTTGAAACCAGATCAATGACCCCACAAAACATCACGCGTAATATTCTGTTCACGTCACTCATACACAGTTATTATATTGTATGTTTCAAACAACAAACATGCTAAAAACGTGAGAATCACTGTTTCAAGAACGTAAGATTCGTGCTAAAAACGTGAGAACCAACCAACATGTATTGAGAATCAAGAATTTGAGAACCTTTGGTGTAAAACATTGTGACAATAAAAAACAATGTGAGAAGTACTGTTCAAGAATTTGAGAATCACTGTGTTTAAAAAACATTTACAACAAATATAAGTATCTGTTTGGTACATTTCTTTTATAGTTATCATATATATTTTAAAGCTTGCTTTTAAAGATATCATTTGTATTTTGAAATAATAGATATTTTTATATACAGAGGGACATTAGTGTTTTGAAAACATTTCATAAAATGATCGCAAAATGTTTTGTCCCCTCAAACAGCTGATAGAGAGAGAGAGAGTTAGAGAGAAAGAAAGAGAGAGAAACAGAGAAAGAAAGACAGAGAAAGAGAGAGGGAGAGAGAGAAAGAGAGAGAAAAAGAAAGAGAGAGAGACAGAGAGAAAGGGAGAGAGAGAGAGAGTTAGAGAGAGGGAGAGAGAGAAAGAGAGAGAGAAAAAGAAAGAGAGAGAGAGACAGAGAGAAAGAGAGAGAGAGTTAGAGAGAGGGAGAGAGAGAGAAAGAGAGAGAGAAAAAGAAAGAGAGAGAGACAGAGAGAAAGAGAGAGAGTTAGAGAGAGGAGAGAGAGAGAGAAGAGAGAGAGAGACAGAGAGAAAGAGAGAGAGCGAGAGAGTGAGAGAGAGAGAGAATAAAACACAGTCTTATTTTTAGGCTGTTATGAAAGGAAATAATTTTGTTTAACAGAACAGAATGGTCCCCGCGCAGGCTGTGACAGGAAAGATATTGATTTAAAACCACGCGCGTTCGAAACAGGTGACAATTTTCCCTTTCAGTTAAAATAACGGAGATTTAAGTACTAACGTGTTTTTCTTTGTGTAACTAATGGTATGTTCTAAATAATATTTTTAATGTGATAAAAGTGTTTATTAATTTTTGCGTTATCAGATTCTGTCTTTTTTATATTTGTTATGTTAACACAAATAAGGCTCACAAAAATGAACAAAATACTTGTCTAACAGTAGGTGAGAAAATAAGGAAAATCTTTTTTCCTAGTACATAACCGTTTAATGCTTATCAACCACTCTTTAAAAATGTTATGTCCGGATTTAACATAAAACAAATTAGTATCTGAGTTAACATAAAACACACAGTTATTAAGCTGAGTTAACATCTTAACAGATAGACTATTTTGAAACAGATTTTTTAGCAACACAGGTTAGCGAAAAATTCGAATGCACAGACATACCTTTTAAATAAAAACAGATATTTAATACGACACACGCATAAACGAGCAACTAAACCTTTTTATAATTTTATTAAACAGAATTATTTTAACAACCTAACACAGAGTACCGAATACACACACACACACACACACACACACACACACACACACATTTAGACCTTTGTGTAGGTTATGTCTTCACAGTGTCTGTTAAGAAAAATATGCCTACCGAACAACAACGGTCAGATATTTAAACAGAGAAATAACAGCTATATATTTAACATTCTAACGTGTTTCTCACTTTTTTTTTTTTTGTTAAGTTTTTATTTCAAAAATACTTTGTTTGATACTCTATTTTATTTTATTTTTGTAAAACTTTTGTTTAAAATGGTTGGTCGCAAAGAAAAAAGTTATCTCTAACGGCTTTCTTTCCCCGTCAATAAACCATCTGCCCGCATTACAAATAAACGGTAACTGGCTTTATGATGGAACGTGCCGAAACAGACCTCAAAGTATTCACAGCTGTTCCCTGGGTAAATAACCGCTATCAACTTTCCGAAGGGCTCAAGTAGTAGTATACAATGCGCAACTTAGGTAGTATTCTTGTTGCGTGATAAATTCTCGCAACATCGTTTTATTTCAATATCTGTTTTATAACGCAAGGGCAACAACTGCTTGGAATTTATAGTCACTTTTCTCGGTAAGCATTTGTCTTCTCGCGTTGGTATCGAATGCAGTTAAGTTTGAGCTGTGGTCGTTTTGCGCTGGACTGCGCATGACTTGTCTTGCTTCTTTGTCGATCGGTTTCCGCCCACCACTAGTGGGAGTGAGCGATTTGGAATGGCGAAAGAGATGCCTCGTTGAAGAGGGGATCTCCGCTATTTTTGTTCTGTCAGGGATGTGTAGTCCTCTTAATGGATATTTCGTTTATTCGAGATAATACCTCTAGTGTTTCCCACATGTCGGGAGGCGTGATATTTCTGTGTATTTCATGAAAGCAAGGTAAATTGACTTTTTCATTAACTCTATCGATTTTGGGTCGTGAGCGATTTCGATTCATAGCCTGTCTGCGAAAGTCGTCGTCACGAGATGTTTTTTCCCAGCTCACATGTCGCTGCATTGTACTGCATCGGTTGATGCAGGTACCAAGGACCATTACTTGCTACTTTGTTAAATGAACTAGGTTTGGAAAACCTTTATTATCTAGAGGATATTTTTGAGGACATTATTTATACTTCGGCAGACGTGTCTGTCTTGCTGAAGTCAAACTAAGGAGAGTGAACTGATCTCATACATCTGGTTATCTCCTGGCTGTTATAGAAAAGGATGGAGTTTTTCACCTGACTACATTTACAGCACTTTGAAATATAACATGCATCTGACTCATCATTGTAATGCTGTCTACCGTTTATTGCTGTATTGAATGTTGCTGTGATAATGACTGTTTGATGTGCCTACACATTTGCGTAACCATTTTGTCACTGTGGCGTCCACAATAAATAATGAAGAAAAACGTCAACGGCTGTTTCAAGACTCATTGACTTTATACGTCGTGAGTTTACTGACGTCCTATGTGGATTGCCCTGTTATTGTTGCATGAACATTGTTTTGACTGAACACATCTACACACTACACAAAACCAGACATGCGGATGCCATCCATCATCATATGGCATCACGCATCATTTGGTGGCCATAAGCTGGTTTGATTCTGGTACCAGCAAACACGGGGTCCCTTACCCACTTCATTTTCAACAAGAATTCATCAGCATCCTTCAAGAAATTAACATTCTTCAATACAGTCAACATCTTCAAAATTTTCAAAGTACTCGGCGTTGCCCGGTAAAAGTCAAATTTCAATTTTTTGACGGAAACAAGAATTTGACAGTACCCGGCGTTGTTACATGTTGCCGGATAACTCGGACTGCTGTTATCTTTTACGCAAGTCAAGCAAGTTGCTGCTGTCAAGGTTCCAGTGCTGTCGTTTTTTGAGAAGGTCAAGTGCCGGTTGAAACGGGTTGTTTTCTGAAGAAGGCCAAGTACCGATTTCCATCAACTTACTTTTGGATTAGAAGGTCAAGTGCCGAAACAACTCAACACACAGTATTTCAGAAGCTCTTGTACCATCGTGTTAGCAGTGGAAGCAGTTCAGATGTGCCATCATCGTTGGAGCTTCGCTCTTTAGGACGTTGATTGACATCCGTTTTTCTGCTGTTCTACGATTGGAAGCCTATAAGTTAAGTGGCCTGTTTGTATGTAAACTGTGCCCTTATACTTCTGCTGAGTCTTCTGTGTATCATCTCATTCTATATGTTATATGTTTATATGTTATTTGTATATTTATATGTTTATATTTCAGCGGGTTCTCGGTTGGGTGGTGTCTCCGTTAGATTATGCCACGTCATAGAGGTCGTCTATTGTGAGCGTTTTCTGTAAGGTTTGCAAATTTCCGATACTGGAATTTGCTAAGCGACTTCTGTTGCTATTTATGTTAGCTGTGATGACATGTTTTAATATTGTTTTCGTTATTATTTCGCATTCTTTAGTTTTGTTTTGATTTGTTTGTATTTGTTAGCCTACTCTTGTCTATAATTTAGTTTCATACAACATTTTTGTTTATACACTGTGGTGTCATGTATTTTGTTTAATTCTATCGCAGATATCGTCACATTTTTTGTGATATTTCATTAATTTCTGCTTTATTTTTAGTTGATTTCTGCGAAAGTTTTTGTATTGTTGCTGATCTTTGTTATTGTTTACATTGTTATTGTTTACATTGTTTGTATTGTTTACATTTTCAATGTTTACATTCTGCATGTGTTTACATAGTCATTGTTTACAGTTATAGTAATTAGTTAATGGGCTATGCTAATGCACTGTTACTACTACACTGATGATAAATGAATGATGAATAGTGTCGTGCACTATTGAATGAGAAGTGCACTTATGATCAAGAATTGAGTGCTGATATTTCATATACAAGTTCTTTGATTGGAGACTTGTTTCCCACAGAGACTGGGATAATATAAGGTGATGTGAATATACAAGTGCTTAATTAAGACTTGTTACACTTAGGTTTGAAATAAATTAGTTAATTATTTCAGGTTTTGGACTCATATGTTAGACAACATGTCTACATTTGAGCACTTTATTGAGCAGGGTAAATTGCTTGGGAAGACTGGTGATAAGTTAGAAGAATTTGCAACTGCTCGATATGATAAAGCAATGGAAGCTGAACAAAAGAAACTGCAGATGCAGGTGGATGAAAAAAGATTCCAAATGGAAATGGAAAAACAAAAAAGGGAATCAGAAGCTGAGGAGAGAAAACTCCAGCTACAGCTAGAAGCTGAAAGACTTCAAAAAGAGGCTGAGAATAAAAGACTTGAAAAAGAGGCTGAGAATAAAAGACTTGAAAAAGAGGCTGAGAATAAAAGACTTGAAAAAGAGGCTGAAAATAAAAGACTTGAAAAAGAAGCTGAAAATGAAAGACTTCAAAAAGAGGCTCAGGCTGAGGAAAGAAGATTACAGAGAGAGTCTGATGAGAGGAAAGAGAAAGCAAAAATGGAACATGAAGAAAAGGTCTTAGCTTTAGAGTTGGAAAAATTGAAATTGACGAGCATGAGTAATGGTAATGATTCAAACAAGGGTTCATCTTCTGGTAAGGCTAATAATGATACTTTTAAGATTAAGTTACCAACATTTAGTCCTTCCAGTGATGACATAATGTTCTATCTGGACAGATTTGAACAAGCATGTACAGCTCATAACATAGACAAAGCAAAATATGTTTATCAGTTATCAGGGATACTGACAGGTAAAGCTCTAAGTATATTAAATATGGTGGATGAACCTGACAAGAACAATTATGAGGTTGTCAGGGCCGCTTTGTTAAAGAAATATCAGCTTAACGAAGACGGCTATCGTCTACAATTTAAAAACATGTTACCTGAAAATGGAGTTGAATTCTCCGAGTTTATTGCAAGAATACGCATTACTTTCTCACGATGGGTTGAACTATCTAAGACGGAAAAAACTTATGAAGGACTTATGGACTTAATACTTAGAGACAAAGTCATGTCGTCTGTCAATGAGTCTTTCCTTGCTTTCCTTCATGAACGTAAACCTAAAACAATAAAAGAAATGGAAGATTTCTGTTGCCAATACGTAACTGCGCACCCACACATAACCATGGGTAACTCTAAGGTGAAAGAAGGTTTACCAGTTGCTTCGGCAGCTCCGTATGGTCAAAACTTTGCTCGTAGATCCCAACAAAATTTTGATAGAAAGAGTAGCGGTAATTTCTGTCAAAATCATGGAAATCAATTTCATGGTGATTCTTCTTCGAAGAATTGGAGACAACCTGATAGTACTCGTTACTATCACCCTAATAATTATAAGCATTTCAAAAGAGGATATGGTAATAGAGGTTATTCCTGCCGAAGACCTCAGAACCAAACAAATAGATGTTCGCATCAATGTGAACATGATAGTAATCGTGGAAACTGGAATTCGAACCAGGATAACAATTACAATAGAGACAATAATAACTGCAGAGATAATAATAACTCTGATAACTTCAGAGGTAATAATAGTCGGGGTAGATCTCAACACAAAAAAAAGAGATATCAGCAGGCTAATGCTGTACAACAGGAAACTGAGGGAGCCTGTAATCATGTTGTTGATAGTAAAAACTTTGACGCTGTCACTAGTTCTGCTTTTGACTTTGAGAGAGCAAACAAATGCCCCCAATGCAGTACTTTATTCGAACCGGGTACCATAACTACTTTGAGTTGTGGTCACCCACTTCCCGCTCTTCCTGCTGCTGTTGCGCATGACGGGAGGGGTTCTTTAATTCTACATAAGGGTCTTGTTAATGATACTCCGGTCTCACTACTTTTCGATTCCGGATGCACCACTATTGGTGTTAGACAATCGCTTGTAGATCCATCTTGTGCTACAGGAAGGGTTATTAAATGTGTCACATTTGGCGGCACTCTAGAAAAATATCCTACTGCTGTAATTCGCATTGCCACTCCTTTCTTTACTGGAGATGTGCATGCTTGTCTCTTACCTAATCCTATTGCGGACCTTATTATTGGTCGTATTCACGGAGTTAGGGAGTGTACCCCACAGCAGATTGCTGCTTGGGAAGATAATAACATGCAAGCTACAAATGCAGTAGTTACAAGAGCACAAGCTCTACAAACACCCGAAACTTCACTGAATAGTGATAATGAAGTTGATAGCCAAGATAGTCACTTAGTAATCACTCGTGACTCTTTCATAAAATTGCAAGAAGAAGATCCTTCTTTAAAAAAATTCTTCGTTCTTGCGAAGAAAGGTGATCCGAATCAGGATACAAATAGAAAATCTTGGATTGCAATGAGAAACGGCGTACTTGTACGTATGGTACAAGATTCGACTACGTCGGCACATTCGCAAATTCTTGTTCCCAAGAGCATGAGAGTCCAAATATTACAACATGCTCATGACTCGCAATGTGCTGGACATATGGGTTTTGCCCGTACGAAGTCGAGAGTCCTTGCGGCTTTCTTTTGGCCTTTTGTCAATAAGGACATTCGTATTTACTGCCGATCATGCAAGGTATGTCAGGAGGTCAAATCTAGAGGACCACGACATGCTGCGCCTATCCAGGCTGCTGACATTCCTATTCGGCCGTTTCAGAAAATGGCCATAGATATTATTGGCCCTTTTAAGGTCAAGTCGGCCAGAGGACATCAGTTTATCCTTACATGTGTCGATATGTGCACACGTTGGCCAGAGGCTATTCCTCTTAAGAGCATATCTACTACAGATATCGCAGATGCTCTTTGGTTGATATTTTCTCGCTTGGGGTTCCCCAGAGAAATATTGTCAGACCATGGCACTCAACTCATATCTGACACTATGTCACAGGTAATGTCTACCTTACATATTGAACGATCTCTCAGTAGTATCTACCATCCTATGTCTAATGGGTTAGTTGAGCGTCTGAATAGAACGCTCAAGACTTTGCTTGGTAAGATAACTGAAGATCATCCTCAAGATTGGGACAGGGTTTTACCCGCGGCTCTCTTTGCCTATAGAGAAGTCCCTAATGAACACACAGGATTTTCTCCCTTCGAACTTGTCTTTGGCGCGCGTCCACGCGGCCCTATGTCTTTATTACACGATCTCATCACTGCCGATGATATTAGCGATGAAACTCAATCCTCATATGAGTATGTCATTGCTCTTAGACAAAAGATCATTGAGGCATGTAAGCTAGCAACTGCTTCATCAGAAATTGCTAAAGAGAAGGCAAGGCAGTTTGCTAACAAGAATAGATGTCTACGACAACTTTGTCCAGGTGACAAAGCATTCGTCCTACTCCCCAGTAGGGAAAATAGACTTCTTATTGCATGGAAAGGTCCGTATGCAATAGTCTCTCGGATTTCCGATGTTGACTATGTGGTCGATATTGATGGAAAGCATAAAACTTTCCACATAAACATGCTTTCGGAATTTCACGAACGTCCGGACTATTTGCTGCCTATTTTCCAGGCAACGGATGATGCTCCTGCACCTCACGGTCATTATTCATCCCTGTCTGTCATTCAGGATGAGGAAGCTACCTTCTCTGATGTCAACCTTCCCCTTCCAGTGGTTCCATTACATTCCACGGAATCTTGGAAAAACGTTTCTGTTTCTCCTAATCTTTCTGGTGACGAACATCGACAAGTCTCGTCGATGTTACAAACATTTCAGGATGTTCTCACTGACATTCCTGGACACACAGATGTCATAGAACATGACATAATTCTTACCGACAATAATCCAATTAGGGTTAGGCCGTATCCTATTCCTATACACTTTCAGTCGCAAGTGGAAAAGGAATTGGATGAAATGATTCAATTAAATATAATTGAACCATCGACTTCACCATATTCTTCTTCCATGGTTATTGTCCGGAAGAAGGATAAGAACATACGAATTTGCGTTGATTATCGCAAATTGAATCAGGTCACAAAGTTCGACGCTGAACCGATGCCTTTGTTAGAAGATCTACTGATTAGACTTTCTAATTCTAGATTCTTCACTAAACTTGACTTGTCTAAAGGTTATTGGCAAGTGCCTTTAGCAGAGCATGCCAAACCTCTTACTGCTTTTTCTACACCTAGGGGTCTATTTCAATGGAATGTTATGCCTTTTGGTCTCATGAACGCCCCTGCCACTTTCGTTCGCATGATGCGTCGAATTCTGTCACATCGTTCGGATGTCATCGCATACTTAGATGACATCTGTCTCTTCAGTGATACCTGGGAAGATCACTATTTAGGGTTATATGACTTACTGTCCACTCTACGTGAGAATAATTTGACAGCAAAACCTTCTAAAGCTTTTGTTGGTTTTGGTGAAATCTCTTTCCTGGGTCATCGTGTTGGTCATGGTCTCTTGAAGACAGAAGACCACAATACTTCCAAAATACTGAACATCTCTGTTCCTAAAACGAAGAAACAAGTTAGGAGTCTCTTAGGTTTAATTCAATTTTATGGGAGATTTATTCCAAATTTATCTTCGATCATGGCACCTCTCTCAACATTGTTGAAGAAAGGTTCGCCTAATCTGGTCCGTTGGTCTGAAGAATGCCAATCTTCACTAGACCAAATCAAGAATATATTTTCTTCTCC
Source organism: Oreohelix idahoensis (assembly GCA_024509875.1). Lineage (NCBI taxonomy): Eukaryota > Metazoa > Mollusca > Gastropoda > Stylommatophora > Oreohelicidae > Oreohelix > Oreohelix idahoensis. The sequence goes on along the minus strand of JAMPIV010005749.1, from coordinate 237,692 downwards.
TCCCATCTTAAGATTACCTACTCTTGATAGGACTTTTGTTCTTCGGAGTGATGCTTCATCCACTGGGATTGGAGCAGCACTGATGCAAGAATATGCAAATACTCTGCATCCTGTTATGTACATTTCTAGAAAACTAAATGCGGCAGAGAGGAACTACTCGGTTTTAGACCGTGAGTTGTTAGCGATGGTTTGGTCAATTCTAAAGCTACAAAGATTCCTCCTGGGCGCACATTTCATTCTAGAGACTGATCAGAAAGCTCTTACAGCTATTCAGACTAAGAATTTGAAGAGTTCGAGATCCACTCGATATGCTATAGCTCTTCAACCTTTTCACTTCACGGTACGAGCTATCCGTGGTGCGGATAATGTGATGGCTGACATTTTGTCTAGATGCCCACATGACTCCAACTAATACTTCTGTCCTATATTTCCATATATTACAGAGTCATAACACACCTATATTTCTACAATAGATTAGCACATCTGTACTTACTTTATATGTACACACTATCGTGCTTTGTTGTCATCTTCTTCTGTTCGTTTTTTAAGATGATAGAGGAGGACTGAGTAGTTAATATAAGGGCCGTTAGTTTACTAAACAGCCACAATTATTAATAATGTATTGTACCTTATGAAGCATATTAGTTATTAATTAGCATTATATTGCTTGTACTTTCTCAGAATGTCATTGTTGAGCTGAGGACTTACCTTACGAGTTCTAGATTGTGTACTTACCCTCGGAATACCAGAGCATATGTCCTGGATCGTCATGTAGTTTAACTTTACTATGTACTTATGTCATTACATGTCAAAGAATGTACTATTTAAATTTTCCTATCAGATTTGTACATCCATTTTTAAAGACAATATTAGAGTATGCTGTTTAATGATGATTATAGTAACTTGCATACGTATATTGTGTTTACATGCTAACGTGATGTGTGTTGGTGACACCTCCCCGATGTGAATATTTTTTGAGACATATTTATTTTTCTGTTGAGGTATATCCTCACCAGACACTCTATAATTAGCCTATTGTTTGGCAATTTAGTTAATTATCAGCGCATAATTCGTGCGTTTTGAGCCGCTTATCGCTTGCTCTTTGATATTGAAAAAAAAAATATGTTCCACATTTTTTTTTTATCGGGAGGAGGTGGTGATATGTTGCGTGATAAATTCTCGCAACATCGTTTTATTTCAATATCTGTTTTATAACGCAAGGGCAACAACTGCTTGAAATTTATAGTCACTTTTCTCGGTAAGCATTTGTCTTCTCGCGTTGGTATCGAATGCAGTTAAGTTTGAGCTGTGGTCATTTTGCGCTGGACTGCGCATGACTTGTCTTGCTTCTTTGTCGATCGGTTTCCGCCCACCACTAGTGGGAGTGAGCGATTTGGAATGGCGAAAGAGATGCCTCGTTGAAGAGGGGATCTCCGCTATTTTTGTTCTGTCAGGGATGTGTAGTCCTCTTAATGGATATTTCGTTTATTCGAGATAATACCTCTAGTGTTTCCCACATGTCGGGAGGCGTGATATTTCTGTGTATTTCATGAAAGCAAGGTAAATTGACTATTTCATTAACTCTATCGATTTTGGGTCGTGAGCGATTTCGATTCATAGCCTGTCTCCGAAAGGCGTCGTCACGAGATGTTTTTTCCCAGCTCACATGTCGCTGCATTGTACTGCATCGGTTGATGCAGGTACCAAGGACCATTACTTGCTACTTTGTTAAATGAACTAGGTTTGGAAAACCTTTATTATCTAGAGGATATTTTTGAGGACATTATTTATACTTCGGCAGACGTGTCTGTCTTGCTGAAGTCAAACTAAGGAGAGTGAACTGATCTCATACATCTGGTTATCTCCTGGCTGTTATAGAAAAGGATGGAGTTGTTCACCTGACTACATTTACAGCACTTTGAAATATAACATGCATCTGACTCATCATTGTAATGCTGTCTACCGTTTATTGCTGTATTGAATGTTGCTGTGATAATGACTGTTTGATGTGCCTACACATTTGCGTAACCATTTTGTCACTGTGGCGTCCACAATAAATAATGAAGAAAAACGTCAACGGCTGTTTCAAGACTCATTGACTTTATACGTCGTGAGTTTACTGACGTCCTATGTGGATTGCCCTGTTATTGTTGCATGAACATTGTTTTGACTGAACACATCTACACACTACACAAAACCAGACATGCGGATGCCATCCATCATCATATGGCATCACGCATCAATTCTACCCCTCCCTCTTGCCCCGCCTCTTCTTGTTATCTAAAGTCTAAAAATACCTCCCCTTGTTAGCTCAAGTCCGCCATCTTGACCCAAATAATCTCCCCCTTGTTAGCTCAAGTCCGCCATCTTGACCCAAATAATCTCCCCCTTGTTATCTCAAGTCCGCCATCTTGACCCAAATAATCTCCCCCTTGTTAGCTCAAGTCCGCCATCTTGACCCAAATAATCTCCCCCTTGTTAGCTCAAGTCCGCCATCTTGACCCAAATAATCTCCCCCTTGTTAGCTCAAGTCCGCCATCTTGACCCAAATAATCTCCCCCTTGTTAGCTCAAGTCCGCCATCTTGACCCAAATAATCTCCCCCTTGTTATCTCAAGTCCGCCATCTTGACCCAAATAATCTCCCCCTTGTTAGCTCAAGTCCGCCATCTTGACCCAAATAATCTCCCCCTTGTTAGCTCAAGTCCGCCATCTTGACCCAAATAACCTCCCCTTGTTAGCTCAAGTCCGCCATCTTGACCCAAATAATCTCCCCCTTGTTAGCTCACGTCCGCCATCTTGACCCAAATAATCTCCCCCTTGTTAGCTCAAGTCCGCCATCTTGACCCAAATAACCTCCCCTTGTTAGCTCAAGTCCGCCATCTTGCGCCTGCAGATTGCGCTTATATAAAAGTCACGCGCCTGCAGAATTTTTGCTATATAAAAAGTCACGCGCCTGCAGCGCGCCTGCAGAATACTAACTAAGTTGCGCATTGTATACTACTACTTGAGCCCTTCGGAAAGTTGATAGCGGTTATTTACCCAGGGAACAGCTGTGAATACTTTGAGGTCTGTTTCGGCACGTTCCATCATAAAGCCAGTTACCGTTTATTTGTAATGCGGGCAGATGGTTTATTGACGGGGAAAGAAAGCCGTTAGAGATAACTTTTTTCTTTGCGACCAACCATTTTAAACAAAAGTTTTACAAAAATAAAATAAAATAGAGTATCAAACAAAGTATTTTTGAAATAAAAACTTAACAAAAAAAAAAAAAAGTGAGAAACACGTTAGAATGTTAAATATATAGCTGTTATTTCTCTGTTTAAATATCTGACCGTTGTTGTTCGGTAGGCATATTTTTCTTAACAGACACTGTGAAGACATAACCTACACAAAGGTCTAAATGTGTGTGTGTGTGTGTGTGTGTGTGTGTGTGTGTGTGTGTGTGTGTGTGTGTGTGTGTGTGTGTGTGTGTATTCGGTACTCTGTGTTAGGTTTGTTAAAATAATTCTGTTTAATAAAATTATAAAAAGGTTTAGTTGCTCGTTTATGCGTGTGTCGTATTAAATATCTGTTTTTATTTAAAAGGTATGTCTGTGCATTCGAATTTTTCGCTAACCTGTGTTGCTAAAAAATCTGTTTCAAAATAGTCTATCTGTTAAGATGTTAACTCAGCTTAATAACTGTGTGTTTTATGTTAACTCAGATACTAAATTGTTTTATGTTAAATCCGGACATAACATTTTTAAAGAGTGGTTGATAAGCATTAACCGGTTATGTACTAGGAAAAAAGATTTTCCTTATTTTCTCACCTACTGTTAGACAAGTATTTTGTTCATTTTTGTGAGCCTTATTTGTGTTAACATAACAAATATAAAAAAGACAGAATCTGATAACGCAAAAATTAATAAACACTTTTATCACATTAAAAATATTATTTAGAACATACCATTAGTTACACAAAGAAAAACACGTTAGTACTTAAATCTCCGTTATTTTAACTGAAAGGGAAAATTGTCACCTGTTTCGAACGCGCGTGGTTTTAAATCAATATCTTTCCTGTCACAGCCTGCGCGGGGACCATTCTGTTCTGTTAAACAAAATTATTTCCTTTCATAACAGCCTAAAAATAAGACTGTGTTTTATTCTCTCTCTCTCTCACTCTCTCGCTCTCTCTCTTTCTCTCTGTCTCTCTCTCTTCTCTCTCTCTCTCCTCTCTCTAACTCTCTCTCTTTCTCTCTGTCTCTCTCTCTCTTTCTTTTTCTCTCTCTCTTTCTCTCTCTCTCCCTCTCTCTAACTCTCTCTCTCTCCCTCTCTCTTTCTCTCTGTCTCTCTCTCTCTCTCTTTCTTTTTCTCTCTCTCTTTCTCTCTCTCCCTCTCTCTAACTCTCTCTCTCTCTCCCTTTCTCTCTGTCTCTCTCTCTTTCTTTTTCTCTCTCTTTCTCTCTCTCCCTCTCTCTTTCTCTGTCTTTCTTTCTCTGTTTCTCTCTCTTTCTTTCTCTCTAACTCTCTCTCTCTCTCTCTATCAGCTGTTTGAGGGGACAAAACATTTTGCGATCATTTTATGAAATGTTTTCAAAACACTAATGTCCCTCTGTATATAAAAATATCTATTATTTCAAAATACAAATGATATCTTTAAAAGCAAGCTTTAAAATATATATGATAACTATAAAAGAAATGTACCAAACAGATACTTATATTTGTTGTAAATGTTTTTTAAACACAGTGATTCTCAAATTCTTGAACAGTACTTCTCACATTGTTTTTTATTGTCACAATGTTTTACACCAAAGGTTCTCAAATTCTTGATTCTCAATACATGTTGGTTGGTTCTCACGTTTTTAGCACGAATCTTACGTTCTTGAAACAGTGATTCTCACGTTTTTAGCATGTTTGTTGTTTGAAACATACAATATAATAACTGTGTATGAGTGACGTGAACAGAAATTTACGCGTGATGTTTTGTGGGGTCATTGATCTGGTTTCAAACCAGGGCGAGGTCGATTTTCCTGTTCATACGTTATGATAACGTTTTTATCGACCAAACCATGACGAAGCGCTTGCGCGCGAACTATTTTCTGAAACTGTATCTCTACACAACAACCAATCTGGCTCCATCACGAAATTCATACACTCGGACTACTTTTATTGGAAAGTCATTGTCTTAATCACGAATTGTTTTAGACATGTCTCATTCTTTAACCAGACCTGGACCGGTGAACGTCTCTGAAAAAACGTTGTGAAAGCCTTCTCATATCAAACTTCTGAAAAAGCAACAGCTCACCACCAAACGTATGTTATTCTGTTTTTATTCGTATTTTGTGTTAAATATCTCTGGCCTTTAAGAGATATATCTCTGTGTCTTTTCAATGGTATTCTGTGGAAAAATATCTGGGTATGTGTTTGTGTTTTCATTTTTTTTTCCTAGGTGTATTTTCTTAACACTCAGAGACTGAAAGAAAACCCTATACAAAGTTCTAAATGTAAACTCGGTATATGTATATGTGTGTATTCGTCTGTTTTTTCCCTATAATAATATAAAAATAATAATAGGAAGTTAAAATATATATTTTACACATAAAAAATAAATATTTTTATATAGCTGTTTGTTTTCGCTAGGATATATACAATAAATATCTTTAAAAATATCTGTTTTGGTTGTATTCGTTTGTTTTCGTTTATGTATTCGGTCTTCGTGTTTTTGTGTTAAGGTGTTAAATATAAATAAATATCTCTGTTATTTTTGATCTGTGTGTTTTGTTAAGAGGTTAACTCCGAGACTAACTTATTATTCCTTATCCGTGTGTTGTATTAAATATCTGTTTTCTATTTAAAAGACATGTCTGTGTATTCGCTTTTTCGCTGGCCAGTGTTGGTAAAGGTTGTTTCAAAGTTGATATGTCTAGACTAATAGGTATTTTAATAATAGTTGTTTGTTAAATTCTTACATGTGTGTATGGTTTAGCTAAGTTAAGAATTATCCGACTTATTTTTTTTATGTGGTGGGTGTAGTAGTGAGAAAAATTCCTTAGTTTAATCCTTATCTACGTTTCTCATCTATTGTTAAACTCGTGCGAAAGCAAATTATATGTGGGTTTTGAAAAATTATCCGTGATACTTACAACTTGTAATACTTTCTGATAACAACACTCTAAACTTGTATAGACTAATAGTCTATTTCAAATACTTGCTTGGATGTAGCGCAAAGATGTTTGGGTAGATCGATAAATTGACTTGATTCCACAACACATGCGCTCGAGTCGTATTTCTGTACTCACAAGCTGCTTCTATAAAGAACTTCTCATAGTAACTACAAACATATTACGTTAAAAATAACTAAGGACCTGAGTCACTACAAACTACCTAACCAGCCAGTGAAAATTAGACAACATAATAGTTTAGAAAATAGCGTATTTTGGCTTTTAAAACAATACTGAACTACACACGGAAAAAGATAGAGATAATACAATCAACATATTACATTAAGTCACCTTGCTATAACCATGATTGAACATACACTTTAATAAATACTTATATTTTCGTTATTTTAAAAAAGGACAGGTCAACTCGGTACTCGCGAACGGGCTGAGTTTTAAATCCATATCTTTGCTTCCACAGCGCGCGCGCGCGTGGACCATTCTGATATGTTAAACAAAATTATTTCCTTTAATAACAGACTAAACAATAAGACTAGTTATAAGGAAGAGTAGGCGTGTGTATACCTATAAGTCTGTGTTTTATTCTCTTTCTCTTTCTCTTTCTCGCTTTCTCTCTCTTTCTCTCTCTCTCTCTCGCTTTCTCTCTCTCTCTCTTTCTCTCTCTCTCTCTTTCTCGCTTTCTCTCTCTCTCTTTCTCGCTCTCTCTCTCTCTCTCTCTCTCTCTCTCTCTCTCTCTCTCTCTCTCTCTCATTACATGTATTTAATTTTATTTATGTGTGCCTAATGTCTTTTTGTTCATCTTTTCACAGATGGAGTCAACTCAACGACGGGGCTATTCCTGTTTACACTGCCAGTCTGTTTTCAAGCGAGGTCATGATCTCACTCGGCATATGGCTACAGCACACGACCGCCACAATCATGAGTGCGCTTTCTGTGGTTTAGTATTTACCAGACCTGATACGCTGAAACGTCACATAGAGAATAAACACGGGTCCGGCTCAGCACAGACAGACACATCAATGGCACAAACCAAGCTGATATGTAGCAGATGTGGGGAGACTTTCACCCGCCGCGCCGACCTATCAAGACACAGCAAGAGCAGGCACTCGCTGACTCTGTTCTCTTGTGAGGTCTGCAATAAAAACTTTACCCGCCTTGACAATCTACGCATCCACAGAAAACACCAACACACCTCTTTAACAGCAGCAGACACCGCAGCAACACCGCAGAACCCACCAATACCACCGCACCATAATGACCGCGCCCTATCATCAGGTGTAACAACAGACTCAACGTACCAACAGACACCACCAACCGGTGCCATAAGAGACTCAGTATCTATGGCGCCCTCTACCACCACAACAACTTCCACACTACTAAGAGCCCCCTATTCAACAAGTCCCACCCCATCTCACCCACCAAAAACAGGTCAGATCAAGAAACGCCCCATGACCAGTACCCAACCCCATATAAAAAAACCCCGCTTGACGTCTGAAGAAGACAGTTTAGGTGACTTACCAGCTGACATTAAACAAATCTACACTGATAACTGGGACGCGATTAAAACACACGCTAACAACCACAAATATTTATCGACTTTCACTTTTTTCCATAATAGCCAAAGAATCGAATGGGAAAGTCTTTTGCTTCCTGTCTTTACACAACAGACAAAACGATTCAAGATTAACTTCAGTCACCACGTAGTTTTGAGAAACAGAGAAACAAACGAATTACGCTTATTTCATGCCTCAAATAATAATAGTTGTGTGTTAGATCAACCCTACTTAGTCAAAAATCTTACAGATTTCAAATCTTTTGTCTCAAACTTACACGACAGCGATATTATCACAAATGCACAATTAAACAGACCCAATACAAAATATTATGTTGAAGCAATCCCGTCCACATCCTTCTATCTATATCATATTCAAGACCACTCAATCGCTTGAACAAACACCACAACAAAGTAGACAAACACACATTCCTAGACGTCCTCAACACACAACAGGCACAGGGTGGGAAAAATATCGGGTTCCGGGCACACAATTCCTCCATCTACACCTACGAACAACACCGCAACGCCCTTTCTTACTTTTACATAAAACGACAGGTACATCCCGACAACGTCACCACATCACCCCTCAACATTTAAACTGTCTCTTTCAGATACACACAGATACCTACAGGTATATACAACACCTCTATTTCTTATGACAATGCGACGACAATGTGACGACACCCCTCAAGGTCTGACCTGTACCCCTGTGATAATGTATTAAAAATCTGTGATATACATACATCTACCTATATATATATATGTATTATTGTACATTCATATGTGAAAATATCAATGTTTGATAATGTTAAAAAATACACCATATAATTGTATATTCATTTGATAAAAAATTACTGTACAATGTATTATGTTAAAAAATACTATATATATATATACATACTCCTGTTTGATAATACAAAAACACTATTGAATATAAAATAAAACTATATTAACTAAAACGCCTTTTTGTTACCTATATATCGTCCGTTGTTTGTCTAAATGTTCGTCTAACTGTTCGTCTAACTGTTTGTCTAAATATAACGTATACATATCGTCTTCTTGTTATCTAAATATCTTCCTATTGTCTCCCTGTTATCTAAAAGTCTTCTTCTTATCTAAATATATCGTCTAACTATCGTCTTCCTATTGTCTAAATATATCTCCCTATTATATGTATATATCGTCTAACTGTTCGTATAACTGTTGTAAAATATGTCTATATGTAAAATAAACAGTACACAACAATACTGTGACGCACTTTCAATGGTAGACCTAGTGCAGGTCTCTAACACTTCACTCCCATATATATATATACAACAATTAAAATACACGCACACAATAACCCATACCCCAACACACCCCACTATACATCGTCATCCTCCCCCTCGCACAAAAACAATACCCGCTTCCTTAAAATATCCATTAGTAACCTAAGTCCCCGTTATCGATTTTTATATTTTCCTCTTTAACTCAAGTATTCTTTTAAAAGAGATCATTAACTATATACTTCTATCTAACACTTCACTCCTGCATCATACATACAACCACCAGCTACACCTCAGCACACACCCATGAGGCATCACCGCCAGCCAAAAAGCAATACCCGTTCCCTTAAAAAACCCTTAGTAACCTAAGCCGCCGTCACCACAGATGCATCCTGACAACGTCACCACATCTCCGTATATATGAATATATATATATGTGTATATATGTCTAAACAGATACACCAATACACTACCAACACAATACTTCACACAAAAATCCACCCTAACCCACCCCGCCAGCTACATCGTCACCCACGCCAGCCCAAAAAAGGCACTTCAAAAACCCTCTTAGTAACTCAACATTATCGATTTTTATATTTTCCTCTTTAACTCAAGTATTCTTTTAAAAGAGATCATTAACTATATACTTCTATCTAACACTTCACTCCTGCATCATACATACAACCACCAGCTACACCTCAGCACACACCCATGAGGCATCACCGCCAGCCAAAAAGCAATACCCGTTCCCTTAAAAACCCTTAGTAACCTAAGCCGCCGTCACCACAGATGCATCCTGACAACGTCACCTCATCTCCGTATATATGAATATATATATATGTGTATATATGTCTAAACAAATACACCAATACACTACCAACACAATACTTCACACAAAAATCCACCCTAACCCACCAGCTACATCGTCACCCACGCCAGCCCAAAAAAGGCACTTCAAAAACCCTCTTAGTAACCCAACATTATCGATTTTTTAAATTTTCCGTCATTATCGATTTTTTATATATATTGTATACATGTATACACAACACACCCGCCATTATCGTATATTACTATATAAAAAGTCATACGTCTGATCGTCAGAGGAAGACCCGCCGCTAAAATATATCGCTATATAAAAAGTCATGCGCCGCCGCCTAAAACGCCGCCGCCTGAAATCGATCGAGTTTTTTGCTATATAAAAGTCACACGCCGCCGCCTGAATCATACCTAAGTTGCGCATTGTATACTACTATCAGTTCCACATTAGTGATCTTGTCATCAGTTCCACATTAGTGATCTTGTTATCAGTCCCACATTAGTGATCTTGTCATCAGTTCCACATTAGTGATCTTGTCATCAGTTCCACATTAGTGATCTTGTCATAAGTTCCACATTAGTGATCTTGTCATCAGTTCCCCATTAGTCATCTAGTCATCAGTTCCACATTAGTGATCTAGTCATCAGTTCCACATTAGTGATCTAACCATCAGTTCCACATTAGTGATCTCGTCATCAGTTCCACATTAATGATCTTGTCATTAGTTCCACATTAGTGATCTTGTCATCAGTCCCACATTAGTGATCTTGTCATCAGTTCCACATTAGTGATCTTGTCATCAGTTCTACATTAGTGATCTTGTCATCAGTTCCACATCTTTAAAGTCTTCTGTCTGTTTTCCTTGACTGTCTGTACTCAGATAGAATATGTCCTGTCCATCTCTTGATGTTATCTTCCCACTTATAGCGCTGTTTTGTCTTCGTCTTGCACGTTTGCCTTCAACTCTTCCTTCTATTATGGTCTTCTGTAAGGTTTTGTTTTGTTTTTTTACTTAGTCAAAATATTTTGGCTGTCTAATTTAGATCTCATTCATTAATTTTCTGTTTAATTCCTAGGTTTTCTAGGACCTCAACTCTTTATTTGTTGCATTCTCTTTCCATAAGATGAGCCCCATTCTTCTATATATCAGAATCTCAATGGCCTCAACTCTTTATTCTAATTGAACCATGAAATTTGCAATACTTGTGGCTTGACTAAAAATAGTATTGCCCGCCCCTGACAAAATGTTGTGACGGAATTGTTGTGTCCTTTTACTCCCCTTCTTTCCCTCTTACTTTCTCCATTTATTTCTTGATTTTTTGCACATAAACCTGCCAGAATTGGTGTTCTTTAGATTTGTTGACCTTTGTTTATACTACAGTAGTGTCATTTAACGGCTAAATGACCATCCTTAAGGATTAATTGAAATCGCTTAAGTTGTTGAACCAGATTGGACTTCCTACGGTAAACGGGAACATAATTGTTGATTTTACGTAATCTTTTTCCGCCAAGACCAGCATGTCCGTCTAGGCGCATTGTTCACTACAAACGCGTTCAGACACTTGAGCGGATAATGCAAAAGGAAGACCAGATATTGTCTGCGAAAAATGTCTGAGTGCAGCGATATGTCGCAGCTTATCCTTCTGGGGACCATGGGAGTACGGGTGATAATTGCTTCAATCACTTCCGTCCAGACATTGTCTGTGCAATTATTACAGAGAAACCCGTCTGGGTAGACAAATTAGCGAGGACAGTATCTGCAGGCGAGGTTTAAAATCGCAGTTGAAAGGTCACCTAAGAGTGACGGAAGAAGTCGGGCCATATATGGGAGAAGAGGTCGTGTCTTTAAATTTTAAAATGATGTTTTAAAACACGCAGGGGAATGTAAATAACTGAAACCCCCGACCCACTACATTCTTTCTCATGGATTGGATCACATGAGAGTCAGAAACATTTATTTTGATTGTAAGTTTTGTCGGAAACGCTAGATGGAAGTGTGGGCAGGAAAACTGCAAATAACCTAGCAAATTCCGAGGCTAAGACACACTGCATTCCAGAATCGTCAAAGTAGAGAGCTCGGACTGAAGCCAGGAAAAAATAGAGTTAGGATTCTGACCTTTTAGGACTGGACGAAACACGTATCGGAACTCCTTTTGAACACTACAGCAAGTAAGATCTACCTTTTAATACGGAAACCGGACTCCTACAGGACCTACTAACAAAGTCACAGAGGGATTCTAACTAGAAATAACACCCCTGACGCGTGTTCGAGGCATCATTATCAAGCTGCTGAAACTATTCAACAAAGCATGAAATCTTTCTTCCCTATTTGGGTGAGTTGTAACATATTTTATATACTTTAAATTTGATATGTTTAAAATTGCTGATGGTTATACCGGTCCATACGAGGATGACGAACTCATCATATAAAAATGATATATTTGATGCGTGATGCCATATGATGATGGATGGTATCCGCATGTCTGGTTTTGTGTGGTGTGCAGATGTGTTCAGTCAAAACAATGTTCATACAAAAATAACAGGGCAATCCACATAGGACGTCAGTAAACTCACGACGTATAAAGTCAATGATTCTTGTAACAGCCGTTGACGTTTTTCTTCATTATTTATTGTGGACGCCACAGTGACAAAATGGTTACGCGAATATGTAGGCACATCAAACAGTCATTATCACAGCAACATTCAATACAGCAATAGACGGTAGACAGCATTACAATGATGAGTCAGATGCATGTTATATTTCAAAGTGCTGTAAATGTAGTCAGGTGAAAAACTCCATCCTTTTCTATAACAGCCAGGAGATAACCAGATGTATGAGATCAGTTCACTCTCCTTAGTTTGACTTCAGCAAGACAGACACGTCTGCCGAAGTATAAATAATGTCCTCAAAAATATCCTCTAGATAATAAAGGTTTTTCAAACCTAGTTCATTTAACAAAGTAGCAAGTAATGGTCCTTGGTACCTGCATCAACCGATGCAGTACAATGCAGCGACATGTGAGCTGGGAAAAAACATCTCGTGACGACGACTTTCGAAGACAGGCTATGAATCGAAATCGCTCACGACCCAAAATCGATAGAGTTAATGAAAAAGTCAATTTACCTTGCTTTCATGAAATACACAGAAATATCACGCCTCCCGGCATGTGGAAAACACTAGAGGTATTATCTCGAATAAACGAAATATCCATAAGAGGACTACACATCCCTGACAGAACAAAAAATAGCGGAGATCCCCTCTTCAACGAGGCATCTCTTTCGCCATTCCAAATCGCTCACTCCACTAGTGGTGGGCGGAAACCGATCGACCAAAAAGCAAGACAAGTCATGCGCAGTCCAGCGCAAAATGACCACAGCTCAAACTTAACTGCATTCGATACCAACGCGAGAAGACAAATGCTTACCGAGAAAAGTGACTATAAATTTCAAGCAGTTGTTGCCCTTGCGTTATAAAATAGATATTGAAATAAAACGATGTTGCGAGAATTTATCACGCAACATATCACCACCTCCTCCCGATAAAAAAAAAATGTGGAACATATTTTTTTTTTCAATATCAAAGAGCATGCGATAAGCGGCTCAAAACGCACGAATTATGCGCTGATAATTAATTAAATTGCCAAACAATAGGCTAATTATAGAGTGTCTGGTGAGGATATACCTCAACAGAAAAATAAATATGTCTCAAAAAATATTCACATCGGGGAGGTGTCACCAACACACATCACGTTAGCATGTAAACACAATATACGTATGCAAGTTACTATAATCATCATTAAACAGCATACTCTAATATTGTCTTTAAAAATGGATGTACAAATCTGATAGGAAAATTTAAATAGTACATTCTTTGACATGTAATGACATAAGTACATAGTAAAGTTAAACTACATGACGATCCAGGACATATGCTCTGGTATTCCGAGGGTAAGTACACAATCTAGAACTCGTCATGCTTGATACTAGTAAGGTAAGTCCTCAGCTCAACAATGACATTCTGAGAAAGTACAAGCAATATAATGCTAATTAATAACTAATATGCTTCATAAGGTACAATACATTATTAATAATTGTGGCTGTTTAGTAAACTAACGGCCCTTATATTAACTACTCAGTCCTCCTCTATCATCTTAAAAAACGAACAGAAGAAGATGACAACAAAGCACGATAGTGTGTACATATAAAGTAAGTACAGATGTGCTAATCTATTGTAGAAATATAGGTGTGTTATGACTCTGTAATATATGGAAATATAGGACAGAAGTATTAGTTGGAGTCATGTGGGCATCTAGACAAAATGTCAGCCATCACATTATCCGCACCACGGATAGCTCGTACCGTGAAGTGAAAAGGTTGAAGAGCTATAGCATATCGAGTGGATCTCGAACTCTTCAAATTCTTAGTCTGAATAGCTGTAAGAGCTTTCTGATCAGTCTCTAGAATGAAATGTGCGCCCAGGAGGAATCTTTGTAGCTTTAGAATTGACCAAACCATCGCTAACAACTCACGGTCTAAAACCGAGTAGTTCCTCTCTGCCGCATTTAGTTTTCTAGAAATGTACATAACAGGATGCAGAGTATTTGCATATTCTTGCATCAGTGCTGCTCCAATCCCAGTGGATGAAGCATCACTCCGAAGAACAAAAGTCCTATCAAGAGTAGGTAATCTTAAGATGGGAGGAGAAGAAAATATATTCTTGATTTGGTCTAGTGAAGATTGGCATTCTTCAGACCAACGGACCAGATTAGGCGAACCTTTCTTCAACAATGTTGATAGAGGTGCCATGATCGAAGATAAATTTGGAATAAATCTCCCATAAAATTGAATTAAACCTAAGAGACTCCTAACTTGTTTCTTCGTTTTAGGAACAGAGATGTTCAGTATTTTGGAAGTATTGTGGTCTTCTGTCTTCAAGAGACCATGACCAACACGATGACCCAGGAAAGAGATTTCACCAAAACCAACAAAAGCTTTAGAAGGTTTTGCTGTCAAATTATTCTCACGTAGAGTGGACAGTAAGTCATATAACCCTAAATAGTGATCTTCCCAGGTATCACTGAAGAGACAGATGTCATCTAAGTATGCGATGACATCCGAACGATGTGACAGAATTCGACGCATCATGCGAACGAAAGTGGCAGGGGCGTTCATGAGACCAAAAGGCATAACATTCCATTGAAATAGACCCCTAGGTGTAGAAAAAGCAGTAAGAGGTTTGGCATGCTCTGCTAAAGGCACTTGCCAATAACCTTTAGACAAGTCAAGTTTAGTGAAGAATCTAGAATTAGAAAGTCTAATCAGTAGATCTTCTAACAAAGGCATCGGTTCAGCGTCGAACTTTGTGACCTGATTCAATTTGCGATAATCAACGCAAATTCGTATGTTCTTATCCTTCTTCCGGACAATAACCATGGAAGAAGAATATGGTGAAGTCGATGGTTCAATTATATTTAATTGAATCATTTCATCCAATTCCTTTTCCACTTGCGACTGAAAGTGTATAGGAATAGGATACGGCCTAACCCTAATTGGATTATTGTCGGTAAGAATTATGTCATGTTCTATGACATCTGTGTGTCCAGGAATGTCAGTGAGAACATCCTGAAATGTTTGTAACATCGACGAGACTTGTCGATGTTCGTCACCAGAAAGATTAGGAGAAACAGAAACGTTTTTCCAAGATTCCGTGGAATGTAATGGAACCACTGGAAGGGGAAGGTTGACATCAGAGAAGGTAGCTTCCTCATCCTGAATGACAGACAGGGATGAATAATGACCGTGAGGTGCAGGAGCATCATCCGTTGCCTGGAAAATAGGCAGCAAATAGTCCGGACGTTCGTGAAATTCCGAAAGCATGTTTATGTGGAAAGTTTTATGCTTTCCATCAATATCGACCACATAGTCAACATCGGAAATCCGAGAGACTATTGCATACGGACCTTTCCATGCAATAAGAAGTCTATTTTCCCTACTGGGGAGTAGGACGAATGCTTTGTCACCTGGACAAAGTTGTCGTAGACATCTATTCTTGTTAGCAAACTGCCTTGCCTTCTCTTTAGCAATTTCTGATGAAGCAGTTGCTAGCTTACATGCCTCAATGATCTTTTGTCTAAGAGCAATGACATACTCATATGAGGATTGAGTTTCATCGCTAATATCATCGGCAGTGATGAGATCGTGTAATAAAGACATAGGGCCGCGTGGACGCGCGCCAAAGACAAGTTCGAAGGGAGAAAATCCTGTGTGTTCATTAGGGACTTCTCTATAGGCAAAGAGAGCCGCGGGTAAAACCCTGTCCCAATCTTGAGGATGATCTTCAGTTATCTTACCAAGCAAAGTCTTGAGCGTTCTATTCAGACGCTCAACTAACCCATTAGACATAGGATGGTAGATACTACTGAGAGATCGTTCAATATGTAAGGTAGACATTACCTGTGACATAGTGTCAGATATGAGTTGAGTGCCATGGTCTGACAATATTTCTCTGGGGAACCCCAAGCGAGAAAATATCAACCAAAGAGCATCTGCGATATCTGTAGTAGATATGCTCTTAAGAGGAATAGCCTCTGGCCAACGTGTGCACATATCGACACATGTAAGGATAAACTGATGTCCTCTGGCCGACTTGACCTTAAAAGGGCCAATAATATCTATGGCCATTTTCTGAAACGGCCGAATAGGAATGTCAGCAGCCTGGATAGGCGCAGCATGTCGTGGTCCTCTAGATTTGACCTCCTGACATACCTTGCATGATCGGCAGTAAATACGAATGTCCTTATTGACAAAAGGCCAAAAGAAAGCCGCAAGGACTCTCGACTTCGTACGGGCAAAACCCATATGTCCAGCACATTGCGAGTCATGAGCATGTTGTAATATTTGGACTCTCATGCTCTTGGGAACAAGAATTTGCGAATGTGCCGACGTAGTCGAATCTTGTACCATACGTACAAGTACGCCGTTTCTCATTGCAATCCAAGATTTTCTATTTGTATCCTGATTCGGATCACCTTTCTTCGCAAGAACGAAGAATTTTTTTAAAGAAGGATCTTCTTCTTGCAATTTTATGAAAGAGTCACGAGTGATTACTAAGTGACTATCTTGGCTATCAACTTCATTATCACTATTCAGTGAAGTTTCGGGTGTTTGTAGAGCTTGTGCTCTTGTAACTACTGCATTTGTAGCTTGCATGTTATTATCTTCCCAAGCAGCAATCTGCTGTGGGGTACACTCCCTAACTCCGTGAATACGACCAATAATAAGGTCCGCAATAGGATTAGGTAAGAGACAAGCATGCACATCTCCAGTAAAGAAAGGAGTGGCAATGCGAATTACAGCAGTAGGATATTTTTCTAGAGTGCCGCCAAATGTGACACATTTAATAACCCTTCCTGTAGCACAAGATGGATCTACAAGCGATTGTCTAACACCAATAGTGGTGCATCCGGAATCGAAAAGTAGTGAGACCGGAGTATCATTAACAAGACCCTTATGTAGAATTAAAGAACCCCTCCCGTCATGCGCAACAGCAGCAGGAAGAGCGGGAAGTGGGTGACCACAACTCAAAGTAGTTATGGTACCCGGTTCGAATAAAGTACTGCATTGGGGGCATTTGTTTGCTCTCTCAAAGTCAAAAGCAGAACCAGTGACAGCGTCAAAGTTTTTACTATCAACAACATGATTACAGGCTCCCTCAGTTTCCTGTTGTACAGCATTAGCCTGCTGATATCTCTTTTTTTTGTGTTGAGATCTACCCCGACTATTATTACCTCTGAAGTTATCAGAGTTATTATTATCTCTGCAGTTATTATTGTCTCTATTGTAATTGTTATCCTGGTTCGAATTCCAGTTTCCACGATTACTATCATGTTCACATTGATGCGAACATCTATTTGTTTGGTTCTGAGGTCTTCGGCAGGAATAACCTCTATTACCATATCCTCTTTTGAAATGCTTATAATTATTAGGGTGATAGTAACGAGTACTATCAGGTTGTCTCCAATTCTTCGAAGAAGAATCACCATGAAATTGATTTCCATGATTTTGACAGAAATTACCGCTACTCTTTCTATCAAAATTTTGTTGGAATCTACGAGCAAAGTTTTGACCATACGGAGCTGCCGAAGCAACTGGTAAACCTTCTTTCACCTTAGAGTTACCCATGGTTATGTGTGGGTGCGCAGTTACGTATTGGCAACAGAAATCTTCCATTTCTTTTATTGTTTTAGGTTTACGTTCATGAAGGAAAGCAAGGAAAGACTCATTGACAGACGACATGACTTTGTCTCTAAGTATTAAGTCCATAAGTCCTTCATAAGTTTTTTCCGTCTTAGATAGTTCAACCCATCGTGAGAAAGTAATGCGTATTCTTGCAATAAACTCGGAGAATTCAACTCCATTTTCAGGTAACATGTTTTTAAATTGTAGACGATAGCCGTCTTCGTTAAGCTGATATTTCTTTAACAAAGCGGCCCTGACAACCTCATAATTGTTCTTGTCAGGTTCATCCACCATATTTAATATACTTAGAGCTTTACCTGTCAGTATCCCTGATAACTGATAAACATATTTTGCTTTGTCTATGTTATGAGCTGTACATGCTTGTTCAAATCTGTCCAGATAGAACATTATGTCATCACTGGAAGGACTAAATGTTGGTAACTTAATCTTAAAAGTATCATTATTAGCCTTACCAGAAGATGAACCCTTGTTTGAATCATTACCATTACTCATGCTCGTCAATTTCAATTTTTCCAACTCTAAAGCTAAGACCTTTTCTTCATGTTCCATTTTTGCTTTCTCTTTCCTCTCATCAGACTCTCTCTGTAATCTTCTTTCCTCAGCCTGAGCCTCTTTTTGAAGTCTTTCATTTTCAGCTTCTTTTTCAAGTCTTTTATTTTCAGCCTCTTTTTCAAGTCTTTTATTCTCAGCTTCTAGCTGGAGTTTTCTTTCCTCAGCTTCTGATTCCCTTTTTTGTTTTTCCATTTCCATTTGGAATCTCTTTTCATCCACCTGCATCTGCAGTTTCTTTTGTTCAGCTTCCATCTGCAGTTTCTTTTGTTCAGCTTCCATTGCTTTATCATATCGAGCAGTTGCAAATTCTTCTAACTTATCACCAGTCTTCCCAAGCAATTTACCCTGCTCAATAAAGTGCTCAAATGTAGACATGTTGTCTAACATATGAGTCCAAAACCTGAAATAATTAACTAATTTATTTCAAACCTAAGTGTAACAAGTCTTAATTAAGCACTTGTATATTCACATCACCTTATATTATCCCAGTCTCTGTGGGAAACAAGTCTCCAATCAAAGAACTTGTATATGAAATATCAACAATCAATTCTTGATCATAAGTGCACTTCTCATTCAATAGTGCACGACACTATTCATCATTCATTTATCATCAGTGTAGTAGTAACAGTGCATTAGCATAGCCCATTAACTAATTACTATAACTGTAAACAATGACTATGTAAACACATGCAGAATGTAAACATTGAAAATGTAAACAATACAAACAATGTAAACAATAACAATGTAAACAATAACAAAGATCAGCAACAATACAAAAACGTTCGCAGAAATCAACTAAAAATAAAGCAGAAATTAATGAAATATCACAAAAAATGTGACGATATCTGCGATAGAATTAAACAAAATACATGACACCACAGTGTATAAACAAAAATGTTGTATGAAACTAAATTATAGACAAGAGTAGGCTAACAAATACAAACAAATCAAAACAAAACTAAAGAATGCGAAATAATAACGAAAACAATATTAAAACATGTCATCACAGCTAACATAAATAGCAACAGAAGTCGCTTAGCAAATTCCAGTATCGGAAATTTGCAAACCCTACAGAAAACGCTCACAATAGACGACCTCTATGACGTGGCATAATCTAACGGAGACACCACCCAACCGAGAACCCGCTGAAATATAAACATATAAATATACAAATAACATATAAACATATAACATATAGAATGAGATGATACACAGAAGACTCAGCAGAAGTATAAGGGCACAGTTTACATACAAACAGGCCACTTAACTTATAGGCTTCCAATCGTAGAACAGCAGAAAAAACGGATGTCAATCAACGTCCTAAAGAGCGAAGCTCCAACGATGATGGCACATCTGAACTGCTTCCACTGCTAACACGATGGTACAAGAGCTTCTGAAATACTGTGTGTTGAGTTGTTTCGGCACTTGACCTTCTAATCCAAAAGTAAGTTGATGGAAATCGGTACTTGGCCTTCTTCAGAAAACAACCCGTTTCAACCGGCACTTGACCTTCACAAAAACGACAGCACTGGAACCTTGACAGCAGCAACTTGCTTGACTTGCGTAAAAGATAACAGCAGTCCGAGTTATCCGGCAACATGTAACAACGCCGGGTACTGTCAAATTCTTGTTTCCGTCAAAAAGTTGAAATTTTGACTTTTACCGGGCAACGCCGAGTACTTTGAAAATTTTGAAGATGTTGACTGTATTGAAGAATGTTAATTTCTTGAAGGATGCTGATGAATTCTTGTTGAAAATGAAGTGGGTAAGGGACCCCGTGTTTGCTGGTACCAGAATCAAACCAGCTTATGGCCACCAAATGATGCGTGATGCCATATGATGATGGATGGTATCCGCATGTCTGGTTTTGTGTAGTGTGCAGATGTGTTCAGTCAAAACAATGTTCATACAAAAATAACAGGGCAATCCACATAGGACGTCAGTAAACTCACGACGTATAAAGTCAATGATTCTTGTAACAGCCGTTGACGTTTTTCTTCATTATTTATTGTGGACGCCACAGTGACAAAATGGTTACGCGAATATGTAGGCACATCAAACAGTCATTATCACAGCAACATTCAATACAGCAATAGACGGTAGACAGCATTACAATGATGAGTCAGATGCATGTTATATTTCAAAGTGCTGTAAATGTAGTCAGGTGAAAAACTCCATCCTTTTCTATAACAGCCAGGAGATAACCAGATGTATGAGATCAGTTCACTCTCCTTAGTTTGACTTCAGCAAGACAGACACGTCTGCCGAAGTATAAATAATGTCCTCAAAAATATCCTCTAGATAATAAAGGTTTTTCAAACCTAGTTCATTTAACAAAGTAGCAAGTAATGGTCCTTGGTACCTGCATCAACCGATGCAGTACAATGCAGCGACATGTGAGCTGGGAAAAAACATCTCGTGACGACGACTTTCGGAGACAGGCTATGAATCGAAATCGCTCACGACCCAAAATCGATAGAGTTAATGAAAAAGTCAATTTACCTTGCTTTCATGAAATACACAGAAATATCACGCCTCCCGGCATGTGCAAATACACTAGAGGTATTATCTCGAATAAACGAAATATCCATAAGAGGACTACACATCCCTGACAGAACAAAAAATAGCGGAGATCCCCTCTTCAACGAGGCATCTCTTTCGCCATTCCAAATCGCTCACTCCACTAGTGGTGGGCGGAAACCGATCGACCAAAAAGCAAGACAAGTCATGCGCAGTCCAGCGCAAAATGACCACAGCTCAAACTTAACTGCATTCGATACCAACGCGAGAAGACAAATGCTTACCGAGAAAAGTGACTATAAATTTCAAGCAGTTGTTGCCCTTGCGTTATAAAATAGATATTGAAATAAAACGATGTTGCGAGAATTTATCACGCAACAATATTCTTGAACTACCACAGATGTAAACGGGAGTTGAGTTTTGGAGTCAGTAGAGAGGTTATGTATGAAGTTAAGCTTTATGAAATTTGAATGGGAAATCATGTTCGGTTATATTGTGTTGACATGTGAAATAATAAAGTGAAAGTTTGTGATTTTTGACTAAGGGAGCCTACTCTGTAATTGGTGCCCCTTGAGAAAGTATTAGATTGTGAGTATTAAAGTCGCGAGGTAACAAAATGTGGTTCACGATTTTTGAATAACATTATAGAATCTACTAAAGGAAATAGGGATATATGGAATAGGGACTTAATTAGCGAAGGGAGGTAATAATATTATGGTGTCCCTTAGGTGTCTCGGTGAGTTTTGTTTTGGATGAAGTCGGAATGAAAGTGAGATGCACGGGTTTCTGAAGCGAACAGTCCGTGACAATGAATGAGTTGTGAGTTGAAAAAGTTGTAATAGGAAATTTAGGAAAGAAGATAGTCAGTTGGATTTGAGATGTCAAAAGTAGCAGTAGCATAGGCTTGGGAATGTTTTCTCCCATGTACTAAAATGTTTGAATGGGGAGCACTACAGGGAAGATCGTTGTTAACAAGCCATAGTTTGGTTGACTCTTGTGTTCACAACAGATGTACGGTTGTCTAGTTCCTTGGAGACTCAAATGCCATCTTTACAGAGAGAATTGCTGTTTGAGCAATTTAGATGTAGTTTTGATGATGTGTGATTTCCACACCCATGCAGTGGGCTCAAGACAAGTGTGTTTTTCCCAAGCGCAGAGACAGCAGATATGAACTGTTTTGTTTTGTAGTGTGTAGTAAGAACAGTTGGTAGAAATAGTCATTCCCTGGCGGTTTAGGCAAGTCTTCGTCATACGAGATAAACCAACCAGCGCACACAGAAATAGGCCAGAACAATTTATCGTCAGAAAAGAATTTAAAAGAAACCAGTTACTTTAAGTGTTTAACGTTCTAGACTCATAGAGGAAAAGAAACAGTTGGTCAAGAAATAGTAAGGACGAGACGGGAAGAACATAGAAACAGGGAAACTAAATAGAACCCATGGTACGAGGAAAGAAAGGACGACTGTGTGTATAATCAACACTAGTGAAATAACTGTATAAGAAGTTTGATTACATGCAGCAGCAGAGTGGCCAGTCAAGAAAAAATCTCCTTCCACGTAAATGTTACCTCCATGCACAGCGGGTTTTGGTGCCTTGTTTATCATGTGAATAAACTTGACTATTTTGTTTACTTCACCGCTTGTTCTAGTGAAGTCCATTATCATCGAGTTCATCATCCTGCATCAGTTCTATTTTGTGTTATATGTATGTACTCGTACTTGAAACATCATCATGCGCAACTACCCACTGTTTTGATAGTGATCGGACTTATCACTAAACAATAACAACCACAACACCCCAACACGCACGGCCACAACAGCAAAGCGCTTCTGATTGCTTCTTGCTAGTTCCCACAGGGAACCAAAAGCAAAGGTAACCTCAGACTCCGAGTGGAAAAGAGAGTGGATGATGATGACACCATTTGTATATATTTACTACAATTTGTAATACGTTGTATGTATACGTAAACATATTCATCCAGGCACAAGCCAATGCACTTGCCGCTGTCCGGTCGTATTTTTTTCAATTAAATTAACTATAAGAATGGTGATTTTTCATCATATCCATTGAGTTATATGATATATGCTCAGGGAGATTAAAAAATTCAGAGAAAGGAATCGGTTGACGGACTGCGGGAAAGGCGACTGATAAATATCAGGAAAGCAAAGACTTAGCAGAGGTTTTGTTCTTTTATTTGCTCTAAATTTTGTGGTACGAATCGAAGAGACCATTTGAGGTACTACTCTACGATACCAGTTATACTACTATACTGTGGATCAAAACTTGTGATCGACACTGGACACCTACGTTCCACGGGTGGTGAAGGTACCTGCCTTGACCAGGAGAGGTTACCTCTTGAACTGATCTGGGAACATGCCCTTGCCACAGAGACGAGTTCACGGAAACCGCAGCATCAACACTTCAGCATTTTGACAGTGACGTTGCATTTATAGCAGGCCAAATACAGAAGAACTTTGTTTTTCTTTTCAACATTAAGCTTCTAAAACCGACATCTTTTCTAGGAAGACACCTACATTTTATTAATCACCAGCTCTTTTTTATTTACATTTGTTCAAAAGTAATTGATCATTAAATTTCTTATATGTTGTTTTACAAATTGATAATTGATTTAGTTATTACAGAGAGAATTGCACACACATGATTCAGTATATTTAATATATATATATATATCTATACAGAGCCAATAAGAGGGATTTTACTGTTAATTCAGTTGGGGGCTTGTAGGAGCTAAGTTAAATTATATGACACATGCTAAGACACATTCAGCATTGTTCTTGACTTCTTAAATATCTTGTGAATAATCTCTCAAGGTAGAAGCATCATCATCCTTCTATCTGCATCTCTGCCAAGAGTAATCTTGCGCGAAGGTAGATACCTTTGAAGACCTACATTAAATACTCTAGGTTTTGGCCATTGTTGGACCAACACTACAGAGCAAGGGGAGGCAACCCGTAGCAGATGTATACATTATGTGAGTGTAGATTTTATTTCAATGTGAATTTTGACTGCGTTTTAGGTCAACTGGAATTGCTCGGTGTGGATCTCAAAGTTGACGTCATGTGGCTAGAGAAAAGACGTATTCAATAGCACAGGTGTCTCAGCTTTCATTACGATCATCCAGCAAGGGAAATTGAAACAACGATTAATTATTTTGCAACTAGAAGAAACAAAATGGATGAGGTACCTAGAAACGTTACAGGTAAACAGGAAATTAAAATAATATGAACTTTGGTAATTTTAAAAATTGTAACAGAGAGAGGAAGAAGAAGGCGGTGGTATGAAATAGAAACATTTTTCAGAATGAACCGACATAAGCACCACAATCAGAAAATCAGTATCATCACTATCTTTATTTTATCAATAACACCTGCACCATAATCATTACAATCATTCTATTCTTTTAACCACCAACGTAAGCACCATGATCAATACAATCTTATTATTTTTTTAAATTACCAATATCAGCACCATAATCATTTGAATATTTATTTCTTTTTCACCAGCATCAGCAATATAATCAGTACCAATTTTCTTTAGTAAAACACCAACATCAGCATCATGATCATTGCAATCTTTCCTTCTTTTTTTAAATCACCAAAATCAGCACTATAAACATTACAGTTTTGTAAAACACCAACGCCATCACAATCAAAAATTCATTGTTTAAAATCATCAACACCTGCACCATAAACATTACAATCTTTTTTTTTTTAATACACAACACCTGCATTATAATCATGACAATATTTCTTTTTTTAATACACAACACCAGCACTATAATCATGACAATCTTACTTTTTATACACAATTCCAGCACTATAATCATGACGTTCTGTCTATTTTTATGCACAACACCAGCACTATACTCATGACAATCTTTCTTTTTTAAAACCCCTTAAGGCCCAAGAGAATCTATAATTGAAAGTTAAATTTTATACTTAACTCATGTTTCTAAGACTGAATACGCATTTTAGAATGTAACTTTCTATAAAAATTTGAAGACCGTTCATTTGCTTATGAAATAACCCAAATTTGACCAAGTGGGAATTAATACTTGTTTTATTATAACACTATTATAGAGTTATGTATGCTGGGTCATATATGGGCCGCTGGGCCTTAAGGGGAGGTTATACACAACACTAGCACTATAATCTAAGTATGTAAATGTGCCTGTCTGTTCTAGCTTCTGGTTCCTTATTGTTATTGGCTCAGGATTGCCCACATTGAGTGTCATGACCTTTGCGTCGCCGGATGGCCCACTATTGATACCATAGCATCATTCGTGCTATTAGTTATCAAGTATATTAGGAAGAATAGTTACGAGGTTTTATTGAGATACGCAGTTATCAGATGGAAACTGGAATTAGGTTAAATAGCGACTAAACGCTGATCTTTGGCGGGAGTTGCTCGGCAACCGATGACGAAAATCAGAATAGCTGAAAGACGCCATCGGTAGGTATTTGAGATCCAATCAAATAAATAAAGAATTAATAGACTGTCCAACCAAAAGGCTGGAAAAAGCCCGCACCACTTTTGCAAAGGCAAGCTTCGAGGTCACAAGTTAGTTGATCCCCAAAAGCCAGTCTGTACGGCCGTACACTGCTGATCTTGCAGTATCAAGACATCAACTCAGTAAATCAGATAGCTTTATTTTATAATGTGGGAATTCATAATTAGCTAGTAAGTACAGCTTCGAGTGAGACCTTGTTTATATTTCAGAATTAATATATCGTTAGGCCAGAAAAGCCTAAATGTACAGATGACGAACTGAATTTTTATAAGGTATGAAACGGAGCCCTGCAAAGGCATCCTAAGCAGATCTCATAAAGAAAGTAGAGACTCTAGCAGAAATACTCACCCCAACATGGATAGGCCACAGGGAGAAAATAGCCTATAATATGAACTATATGTTGATTGAGGAATTATAAAATGAATGCATTCATGAGACATTGTCTGGATTGTAAATATGAATAAACTGTTTTAATGGATCTTGAAGACTTTCTTGTCTAACTCATGTTGAAAGTTATACAGTGTATGCTATAATTAACACACAACAAATAACATTACAGAGGAATTTTTGGAACGGGACTGGGTTACAATATTCATCAAGAAGTAAACATCTCTGGCAGTATTCCAGTAATTCATGACTTGAATGATACCATAAATCTATACATGCCCCCACGGTCACATCTGTCTTCTTCAGTTTGATGTTCAGACCCACCTGCTGGCTAAAAGTATTTAGTCTATCGGTTTTTTCTTGGATGTGTTGATGTGAATGTGCGAGTAGTGCAATGTCATCTGCATATTCCAGGTCTTCCAGTATAGAAAATGTTGTCCATTTAATTCCTCTTGGACTGCCCTCTGTTGTCTGGCGCATCACCCAGTCTATGACTGTCAAAAATAAAGTTGTTGATAATGGGAATCCCTGTCGTACTCCTGTCTTCACTTCGAAATGTAGGTCGCTCAGCACAACACTGGATGTAAAGTTAGAATAGAGGCTTTTTATAATGGTACTAATGCAGCTAGGAATTTTATATCATCATCTCAGCCCGTAACCCGTCATGGGTCGTAGGGGTGCCATGGTGGAAGCATCAGCAGACAGGGTCCTCCACTGCTCTCTATCCTCAGCAATGCGTACAAGTGTGGAAAAACCGTGTCCTGCCCATTCTTTGATGTTATCAGCCCAGGATTTTCTCTGCCTTCCTCTTCTCCGTTTACCTTCGACTGTTCCCTGAAGGATCGTTTTCGAAAGGGAGTCATGACGAGTTACATGCCCAAACCAGGCAAGCTTTCGACGTTTCACTATTGACAAAAGTTGTTCTTGGTGGCCTGCATAGGTGTTTATCTTCTCTCTAACATAGACATTTGTTTTGTGCTCTTTATAGTAAATGCGCAAAATTCTTCTATAACATTTATGCTCGAAAGCCTGAATCCTTCGCTCCGTATCTGCAGTGAGTGTCCAGCCCTCACACCCATACAAGAGAATAGATAATACAAGAATTCTATAAGCCCTCAGTATTTTCCATAGGCTGTCCCTGTGTATGCTGTCACAAGCCTTTTCAAAATCAACAAAGTTAATGTATAGCTGTCTCTGCTATTCTGAGCACTGCTCTATAATGTTCCTGAGGGTGAATATATAATCTGCACATCTTCTTTTCTTTCTGAATCCCGCTTGTCTTTCCTCAGTTTATGGTCTACTGCTTTTGAAATTCTCTGGTTAATTATCCTGCCTAGTAGTTTACTGGGAACTGAGAGGAGAGTAATTCTTCTTCAGTTGTTGCAGTCTGCAAGGTCGTCCTTCGTGGGCAATTTGACAATTATTCCTTTACTCCACTCCGTTGGTGTTGTGTCGGTATTGCCTCCCCTGCTTTGCAGTAGTGGTCCAACAGTGGCCAAAACTCAAGAGTATCTAATATGGGCTTCAAAGTTTACCTTCGCACAAGATTACTCTTGGCAGATATGTAAATAGAAGAAACAAAATGCTTCTATCTCCAGGGAGTCTTCACAAGATATTCAGAATAAGCGAGAACAATATTGCTTTGGCTGAGTATGTTAACTCTGTAATTCTGAACTGCCAATGACGGTTCTGCTCCTTCTTATGGGTTGGTTCTTTGCACTCTGCTCACGCTTGTTCCTGGTCAAGATTGTCGGGTGTAGCTCGTTTCCCAGAAATGTCAAGGAGAGTCTATTACGTGGGTCCTTCGTCTTAAAGCTTAGGCCACGGTTCCCTTCTTGTTCCAGAAATAGTACTTTCTGCTGGTACCACCAATAACTATGGTAAAAGAATAGAACGAAACGCTATACTGAGTATGGCGTTTTCCACCCCATAGTTATGGGTTCCTATCTTCCCATACCACCATCCCAGTTAACTCAGAATTTACCCTCGCTGAGAATTCAATTTAATCCCTCGGGGTAAAACTTTTTTTTACAGTTAAATAGAATAGTTTTCATAGTTACTTTATATTTAAATGAAAAGGCTAATAATACAGATAGAGTCTGTTTACATATACATCTCCACTGATTGAAAAGTGTTCACAATATAAATTGAATATGTTTTCATTTATGTTTACACTGATTGAAAAATTTGAAACTTCCATTAACTTTAAAATAGATTTTCACATAGACATTTACACTGGTTTAAAGTTTGAAAACTTACATTACTTTCAAAGTGACTATGTTTATAGGGACATTTACATTGCTTTGAAAATGTAAGTATCATACTAAGAAAATACATCATTTCTTTCATCTTTCCCTCCCTGCTTCGTATGGAACCTGGAACTACTTTATGCTTTTAGTTCTCTCTACGAAACTAGCAATCACCAGCCCGTGCAGTGGTGGTTCATGAATCATCATTCTATACGCTGAGGTTGCCAGCCTCAAATGAATTTGACATCCACTAGCGAGTTTCACATATTAAAATTCACATGGTAATATATACATAAATAGATATGTTAGTTCACATGTCTGGAACGGAATTCACCGCTATACATCGGATTCGTGGACTATGAAAAGGCATTTGACAGTGTAGACAGACAGAGAATCACTTTGGAAATTGATGAGGCATTATGGAGTTCCCATGAAGATCATTTACTTAATAAAGAAAACCTATGAAGACATGACATGCAGAGTTCTTCATGAAGGACAACTTACAGAACCGTTTAGGATTAGAACGGGAGTGAGACAGGGATGCCTTTTGTCTCCATTTCTTTTCTTACTAGCAATAGATTGGGTCATGAAAACATCGACATCACACAACAGAAACGGAATCCAGTGGAATCTGAATAAACAGCTTGATGATCTGGATTTCGCAGATGACTTGGCTCTTCTGTCCCATAACCATAATCAGATGCAAGAGAAAATGAAAATTCTCGATGAGAGGTCACAACAAGTGGACCTGAAAATACACAGGGAAAAGACAAAGATTATAAGAATAAATGCAGGAAATGATAACAAAGTTGAACTTGAAGAAACACCACTAAAAGATGTAGAATCGCACACATATCTTGGAAGTAATATAGACAAAGTTGGAGGGACAGGCAATGATATCAAAATAAGAATACAAAAAGCAAGAGGAGCTTTCATTGCGAAACATATGGAGAACAAGAGAAATCAAGTCCAACACGAAAATAAGAATCTTCAACTCAAATGTGAAGTCAGTCCTATTGTATGGCTTTGAGACATGGAGAACAACAAAAACAACAACCAAAAAGCTACAGACTTTTATAAACGTGTGCTTGCGTAGAATAGAAGGACTGAAATGGTATGACAAAGTCACAAATGTGGAATTGTTGACAAGAACCAGACAAGTGCCAGTGGAACAAGAGTTGCAAAGAAGACGCTGGCGATGGATAGGACACACATTGAGGAAACCTGTTGATAGCATTACAAGGCAGTCCTTGTTCTGGAATCCACAGGGTAAAGAGAGGCAGAGGTAGACCAAAAAACACATGGAGAAGAGAACTGGAAACAGAGGTGAAAATGATGAGGAAAACATGGAAAGAACTTGAGCGGATGGCACAGGACAGGAAGACTTGGCATGTGTTTGTTGAAGGCCTATGATCCTTGGGGAGCTAAAGGGTGTTGATTGTATCGTAGCAGACTTAGAAACCACGTGTAGAGATAGACAAAAAGTTAGAAGTCTTCCATGATCAACGTGAATACTTTGTTTTTTGTTTTTTTTTTTAAACGCACGCCCGCTATTACTCGAGACGAGAATCTCCGGCTAGTATATCTAACCTGAGACTGATTTTTACGTATCCCTTTTATTCCTGTACAATGACAGGTGTCCACTCGCCATTCAGGCAGATACTCGCCGTCTTCGGAGGGTACCCACTAGAGATGGGTCGGTTCAGGAGCTGTTCAGGTTATTCCAGTCCCTGGTCGACGACACTTTTTCAAATGTCTTCGCCAGGGCTCGAATTAATCCAGTCCAAGTAACCATTACACCAGCGCAGTTCCCATGAATACTTTGATACATGCATTGTAATATGGCAGGAAGAGATTATGCCCTGCAGAGAACTGATGTGCTTGTTACATGTCAAAATATCTTCCTGTAAATAAGTTATAAATATAGAGCTAGCAAGCTGCAGGCGAGTTAGCGTCAATACATCTATAGTCTACCTACGTCAAGTTACATGTATGTCCATTAGTCATCTATCATCAACACTTGTCATCATCGTTAACGTCAAGTTAATAGAATATGCCACTATACAATCATATCACGTGCCAGAAGACAATGTGTGGCCAACCTACACGAAGGGCTGAGTAGCCACCCCCTATGTATACCGCACCACACAAACATTAAAGCCGAAAAAGACATATGTTTTACAACACTGCAGCCGTGAAAGGATCACATAAATTGCTGATGCTGTACACAAAATTGCGAACAAGATAACAGAACTTGGTGACGTACACAAACTTGTCAACAGAATCACAGAACTATTCTATTTTTGGCACATTTTAAAACAAGTGTGTAGGCGTGTGGTCAAGAAAATATGGGCCTAACACCATATTCTCAACATGCCTCAATGGGCGTGTAACGGGATTCTTTACCTTTGGGAGCCGCGGTAGCATAGTGGTTACTGCACTGGCTTCCTAGCTCAGTGGTCTATGGTTCGATCACCAGATGAAGACCTCTACACCTCACGGTAGAAGGGGAACGACTAAGTAAGTATGTAAGTGTAGGCTGAACATGTTTTTCCTTTAGTTGTAAAGCGTCATAACTACAACTTCATGTTATAACTTATATCAACTAACATCCCAGATCCCGAGTACACAGAGGAACAGCTCAAATCCCTCACCCCCTGGGAGAGATCTCTACTGAACAAGAACCCTATTATCGCCCCTGACGGCTACATACCAAACTCGGTCGTTAGACGGCGCATCAACTTTGTAAAACAGGAGACGGTCAGAAACAGCTGGGAGATTAAGCCGGCAAGTTTTGTTTTTGATTATTAACTTAAACTACATTATTCAAAACAAGGGCTGACTGACGGTGATCTGGTCCAGGGGCAGTAGGGGTATTACGCCATAACTACCCATCCGACATGCCGACCGGCTCAGTTCGCCCTTGATTTAAAATAAACTGCTACAGAATCAACTACTGTTAGAGCACGTGAATGCTGTCATTTAGACTTCCTGGAAGGGGGCGAGCTGCAATGCTCGCTCCACGCTTCCTGTGGAACACTGTCAGCAACAAAAACATTCCAAGATTTCCTGACCTGTGTCTTCAAGACACCTCTATGTCTTCGTTATCATTGTCATGTCTGTCATGTCTGTCATGTCTGTCATGTCTGTCATGTCTGTCATGTCTGTCATCTCTGTCATGTCTGTCATGATGTCATGTCTGTCATTTCTCTTCTCCGCGTATTTTATAGTCTCCTTCTATTTATCTTATGATGCGGGTTCTGGCATGGAACTTGACTGTAAAACTATCAACTGGTTTTCTCAATATCTTTCCAATCTAAGACTAGTGTCTCCTCACATCGGGAACCACAACTATGTCTCTAGTGATGAGCAGCTGAGTAGGCTAAGCTGATCTTGAATAAGTCAAGCCAGGGCTTGGGTACCTATAATCAAGAGAGAGAGAGAGAGAGAGAGAGGAAACAAATAAGAGAGAGAGGGAGAGTGAGTGAGAAAGAGAAAGAAAGAGAGAGACAGAAAGAAAGAGAGAGAGAGAGAAAGAAAAATGATTAAGAAGATAATTAAACATGTAGAAGGGTGAACATAAATAGATTTTCAGTTTCCGTGACATGAATAAAGAGTGTCATCGTTAGTTGTACGGAACAGTGACATGAATCATAGATCGCTCTATTTGATGGGCTGCTTTATTATGCTATCTATACGTACTCCGTGCCATTGTTTTACTGTATATTCCTCTTTCTGCACTTCTCACAATTTGCTGGGAGCCTAGCTCTCAAAGCCTCTGCAGTACTTCCCCGTGCTAGAAGCTTGCCACAAAGTACATCAAGTGCCCTTACCATAAAAGTTTCTTTAGCCATTTCTTTGCATGATATCGCCACTAATCTAAAGCCTTATCTCACTTTTGAGCCTGTTACGACATGTCTAGTGAGGGCAGTGGTCCTCTTATTTCTCTGTTTTTCTTAAAGATCCAGAAAACCACACGAGGTTAACGATGGTAAATGGGTGGTTTATTATTATGTACTTTCTAGAACAACAGCAGGCAACCCAGAAGTTGTGGATCTGCTTTATATAAATTGAGCTCACTAAAGATCTACCTTGATAAAATGGTGTCTGTTTTCAGGTATCAGGTTTCAGGATTATTTGGAATTCTGCTTCCTTCCATTCCACCATCAAAACGATGTGAAACTGAATTAAATATGTGATCGAGTGTTAATTGCTCGTCAAAGAAATGAGCATTTCCTTCACGTCAAAGAAATGAATGTTACCTTCACTTCAAAGAATCGAGTGTTAACTTGACTTCAAAAATACGAGAGTTAACTTCACTTCAAAGAAAGGAGTGTTAACTTCACTTCAAAGAAACGAGAGTTAACTTCACTTCAAAGAAACGAGTTCGCAATTATAGTGTATTTATGTGAGTTAGCTCGTAATTTTTCACTGGTAATTAGAAAAACAAAATTACTTTTACTCCTGGGAATACCGCACGTCTAAATGTTGGCCGGACAGGGCTAGTCCGAAGTTTCTCTAGCTTGAAAAATTATTTCGCTTTCCCCTTCTGTCACCTAGGCATCTACCAGATCACCACCTTTGATTGACCGGTAGATGTAGATCTACCTTATACCGACCCCGAACTAGAAAGTAGCAAAACTGAACTTTACGCTTCATCACTTTCAGCTCCCCACGGAGCATAGGATTTCAACAAACTTATGTCAAGTTTTCCTGCCCTGTGCCATCTTTCCATGACTTCTTCATCACTTTCATGTCCGTCTCCAGTTCTCTTCTCTATATGTTCAGTCTTCCTCTATCTTTCTTACAATGGGGATTCCAGAACAAAGACTGCCTGGTAATGCTATCAACAGTGTCACAGCGGTATTTCGCGGTGACGGAAAAATAGAGTGGCTACATTGTTAACGCTGAGTTTCGGCAACCCTGCAACTGTCAGGTTACCGGACGGGAAGCGGGATTTTCTGGGCGCCAAGATAGGCAGTCTGCGTTTAATCAGGTCCGAGAGCGGATATACTGAGTCTTTCCCTGCCCAGCATTTGGCTCAGAAGAGTGTGCCATAAGTTTCATATTCTGAGTTTTGCTTTCCTGTGGAGTATTTGGAGTTTAGTGTGTAATTCTAGTTTGAGATGTTAACTAGTGTCATTTTTCTACATACCGCAGAGTTTACCTTGTCCAGTTTTGGAGGTTTGTTCATTGTTATAAGGTAGGGCCGCTACGGTGAGCGGTGCTCAAGTCATTGCTAATTCTATGCCGCCATATGGTGTTATAGGCGGTGATTAGCCAAATCTATTAAGAGAAGTTTGCTCTGGCACGTATTTATATGTCTTCATATATAAGTCATATATTTGTAGCCTTGTGTGGCGATATTGTGTGCATTCGTTCATTAAAGGGAAATTCCTGTTAAAGGTGTTATTTCTTATTGTCAACATTATATGTGGTGGTCGTGCCTCTGGAAGGACGAGCCTTGTTTATCTTTAGTGGTGTCGTGTTAGCAAATCCACAGCATCTTGACAAACAGATTTCCTCATTGTTATGTTCTTTCCATCTCCAACATCTTCTTTCCATCTCTTCTTCCATCACGTGTCTGATTTTTGTCATCCGAACTTTGAATGGGTCCTAGAGCAGATGTCATCAACCTCAGGTTGACAACTGCTCTATAAGGAGGCAAATAAAGAATATGACGTCTTGTTATGATTAAAATTCAAAACGATTGTGTCGGTATAATTAGGTAGCTCGACAGGGCTCCTTGTTTGTTTATTTTGTACGGAGTCATTTATTAATACAGGAAGTGACGTCATGCCGATATGGTAGTTTGGCAGACGTAAAACTACAAATGCAGAAGTCAGGAGATTGTCTGCAAGCCTTCTACCATTGTGTGTCATGGCGAGTGGAAGCATGTGTTTGATCTTCTAAATTTAAGTGTCTGTCACTGAGTTATTTCATTACTAATACCTCAAGATCTTCTGTGAGATGTATCTAGTTATCTACATTTACAAGGAGTATAGCTTCTCAATGTCCAGTATGAATATATATTAAAAATGTTAAAAATGAAAAGGACAGCGTTCCAGGCATGAACGGACTGCCTAAAGTTATATCGACGACTGCATATTATAAGCCATTGTATATTGGCCTGAACTGTATTGAATTTGGAGCAATGTCACAGTCTTAATAAAAATGTATACCGTCCACTTCGTCTTTTGCGGCTCAAATAATTTTAATTAATGTTGGCTTGTTTTGGTGTCTGATACGTCTACTACCCTAGAAGTGATCTTGGCCACAGGAACCATCCAATATTAACATTCACAATATAAAAGACACGAAACACGTCTACTCCTTACAAGCGTCATAAGATGCAAATAACATGAGGTTGTGCGTTGGTTTGGCAATCTCATCATGTTATACAAATTGTTATAGAAACTACTGCTGCTAGAGCCTGTAAATGTTTTAATGACATTTCTTGCAAGTTGAGCAGCTGCAATAGTTGACCCGGATTCAATATGAGCGGAAAGGTAAATGATAATTCTGATCCTTCATGAAAACATAACAACGAAGGTACACAAAACTGAAATATGTATTTTTACACACTCTCCAGGATATAAACGACAGAAGTTTGAACATTGCTGTAACTTCAGACCCAGTCAAGTTTGTTCCTGAAAATGTTTTCAAACAGAGTACAAATACTGAACGTAAGTAACAGTTCTCGATTTATTAATGTTGAACATCTACTTCAAAGGTACCCAACATACGAGGAACAGAGACAGCACATATGGCTGTCGCTAAAATCATTCCTTGAAAGAAAATCTACGGAGATATCAACGGCATGAAGGTGACCCACTGCTTTCTTTGAACGTATTCATGTCGACGTCTGCAAGTGAACGAAGAAGAAGTTTATTAATGTGAACAAGTGGTTAGTAATTAGTTAGTGGGTAAAGTAATGTGATGGAGAGTCTACAAAGTAATGTGATGGAGAGTCTACAAAGTAATGTGATGGAGAGTCTACAAAGTAACGTTTTCTTTTTAAAATTACTCTGTTACATTTTTAGTCTGGGTAGTCCCCGGGGGTGTGATTAGATGCATAAAGAATAAGGGTACTGCTGGCTCAGGCATGTCGAACAAGGCGACTAATGTGTAAATAATATCATGCATGAAGCTAGCGAACTCATCATGTAAAACAAGTGGCTATAGATACCATAGCTGCAGAAGCTTGTGCTTTGATGCAGGTTTCTTTTGAGGGAGCCGGCTGCAGAGGTCACTTTATGTTTCATAATGAGCAAAACAAAAAGATGAATCGATGACTGTTACTTTTTTATATCAATAAAAAAACTGGTTATTTCAACGATTGAAGAAAGCTGACATGTTAATACTGTTAAAACAATCATTGAAGAAAGCTGACATGTTAATACTGTTAAAACAATGATCGAGAAGGCTGACATTCTGCTAAAACAATGATTGAAGAAAGCTGATATGTTAATACTGTTAAAACAATGATTGAAGAAAGCTGACATGTTAATACTGTTAAAACTAGCAAGTTTACTCTAAACTGTTGCCTGAATTCTTGAAACGATCATCGTTATTGACTAGTCATTGGTTTCCAACTATTTTGTCTTGCATATAGTAGCCACCCTTCAGCCATAAATGAGCAAGGGAATCAGCCCCTGAGGTGATAGCCCTCAGTTGTTGTTTTTTTCCCTGGTGTTCCTTTCGGCGTGTTCTTTTCGCTTCTGCTTGTTGTGAGAGTTTCCTTCCGCCCAACTTGAGGTGGTGTTGTAGGGAGCATTGTGACCGCCTGGCATACACTAGCATTTATACGTGCTATAATACTACATAACAGCTTGATCTCCATATAACTGTGCCCAAGCTCGCGCCCTGGAGAGGACACTCCAGCTTCACCCTATAGGTGTCGGCAAAACACGGGAAGTAGCAGTTACCGGTTATAAGCATTTTGCCCAATTGGTGTAGGGCATGGCGCCAGGGGCTACTTCCGACAGTGGGAGAGGTTCTAGGATCTCACTGGACAGCTACCGCCCGCTTCAAGCTGGGCAGCCCCCAGTCAATAAGGTGTTGTCCCGCCACTGTCTGCTTTCCCCATTGGGTGCATGGGGATTAGGGTCAAACCCGAACTGTGGATAGAAAATTTTGCACCAAGCAATAATCAGAATAATAGAAATAAGCAAACTCTCAGATTGGGATGCTGGAACGTCCGGACTATGTTGACTGGACTATCCGAAAACCTACAGGACGTAAACGATGTAAGGAAGACAGCCATAATTAATGATGAGCTTAAACGACTTCAGGTGGATATCGTTGCACTTCAGGAAACGCGCCTGGTGGACTCTGGAACGGTGAGCGAGAAGGACTACACATTTTATTGGCAAGGGAAAGATCTTAATAAAACTAGAGAACACGGAGTAGGTTTTGCGGTCAAAATATCGTTACCAAAAAGGTTGAACCAGGCGAGAATGGATCAGAACGCCTGTTAACGCTCCACCTGCAAACTAGCACAGGTCCCATCACCCTTGTCAGTGTGTATGCTCCTACTCTGTACTCTGCCTCAGAAGCTAAAGATGAGTTCTACGAGAATCTAGCAGCAGTCATCAAAAGCATACCTAGGCAAGAACAGCTTGTTCTCCTTGGTGACTTTAACGCTAGAGTGGGTGCCGATAATGTTTCATGGCCTTCATGTCTGGGCAGGTTTGGTATTGGCAAGATGAATGAAAATGGACAACGGCTCTTAGAGCTGTGTGTCCACCATGACCTCTGCGTGACCAACACCTACTTTCAGACAAAACCCCAGCATAAGGTGTAATGGAGACACCCAAGATCCAAGCACTGGCACCAACTGGACCTGATTCTCGTCAGAAGGCCACTTCTCAGGTCTGTGCTCTCCACGCGCTCGTACCATAGTGCAGACTGTGATACAGATCACTCCTTGGTTTGCTGCAAAATCAGAGCACAACCAAGAAAACTCTATCGTGTCAGACATGAAGGGAAACCACGCATTGATACCAGCAAGATGTCAGACCCTGTCATGATCGCTCAATTTACTGCGACCTTCAAGAAAGTGCTCAGCAGCCCTCAGCATGGTTATACTATTACAGAGAACTGGGAGCATCTACGGAACACCATTCAAAGTACTGCACTTGCCACTTTTGTTAAGAAAACGGCAAAGTCAAATGACTGGTTTGATGCTTCATCAGATGTGATGGCACCTGTCATTGAAGCTAAGCGCAGTGCTATGAATGAATACAAACATTCACCGAGTGCTAGAACCCTACAGATCCTGAAGGCTACGAGAAGCAAAGTTCAACAAACTGCTCGACGCTGTGCAAATGACTATTGGCTCCAGCTCAGTGAGATCATCCAGATCGCAGCGCAAACAGGCAACATTAAACAAATGTATGACGGTATAAAGAAAGCACTTGGCCCCCAAAAAAGTAAGACGGCACCGCTAAAAACCATCAGTGGAGAGAAGCGAACCGATAAGGGTAAGCAGATGGAGTGGTGGGTCGAGCACTACTCTGAGCTTTATGCTAGAGAAAATACCGTTACGCCTGCAGCCCTTGATGCTGTCAAATGTCTGCCAACTATGGAGGAGCTGAATGCCGAACCAACATTAGAGGAACTCAGCAAGGCCATTGATAGCTTGGCCTCTGGCAAAGCACCAGGCAGTGATGGGATTCCTCCTGATTTAATCAAATGCTGTAAGAGCACGCTATTACATCCCCTGCATAGGATGCTTGCCAGTGCTGGGAAGAAACAACTATTCCTCAAGACATGAAAGATGCCAAGATTGTAAAACTGTACAAAAATAAAGGAGACAGAAGTGATTGCAATAACTACAGAGGTATCTCTCTTCTTAGTATTGTTGGTAAGGTTTTTGCCAAAGTCGTCTTAATGCGACTACACAAGTTAGCTGGGCGCATATATCCAGAGTCACAGTGTGGATTCCGAGCTGGTAGATCAACAACAGACATGATCTTCTCTCTCCGCCAGCTTCAGGAAAAATCAAGAGAGCAGAAAAGGCCTTTATTTATCGCATTTATAGACCTCACAAAAGCATTTGACCTGGTTAACAGGGATGGACTCTTCAAAATCCTCCTGAAAATAGGCTGCCCTTCTAAAATGCTGGGAATGATAAAGTCATTCCATGACGACATGAAGGGAACAGTCCAATATGCTGGAAGCACGTCACAGCCCTTTGACATACGAAGTGGCGTTAAACAAGGCTGTGTTCTGGCTCCGACCCTCTTCGGAATCTTCTTTGCCTTACTCTTGAAACATGCATTCAGAGATGCAACTGAAGGAATATGCCTTCACACTAAGTCAGATGGCCGTCTGTTTAATCTTTCAAGACTGAAGGCAAAAACAAAAATCAGAAGGGTCACTATAAGAGACTTGTTGTTCGCTGATGATGCTGCAGTCGTCACTCAAAGCCAAAAGGAGCTTCAGAACTTGATGAATCGCTTCACTAAAGCATGCAAGGACTTTGGCCTCACAATAAGTCTAAAGAAAACTAATGTGCTGAGTCAGGATGCGGGTGCTGCACCAGATATCACTATCGATAACTATGAATTGGCAGTGGTGCACCACTTCACATACCTGGGGTCTACCATCAATGACAAACTCTCACTGGATACAGAAATCGACAGCCGCATTGGCAAAGCTGCAGCTACCTTTGCCCGCCTTACATCGCGTGTTTGGGGAAACTCCAAACTCACAATGAAGACCAAAGCTTCGGTATATAATGCCTGCGTCACCAGCACACTCCTATATAGCAGCGAGACCTGGACGACGTATGCTAAGCAAGAAAGAAGGCTCAATACCTCCCATTTACGGTGTCTACACCGCATCCTCGGCATTTCGTGGAAAGATAAAGTGACAAATGTCGAGGTGTTTAAACGTGCTGGCCTTCAAAGTATGTATACACTGCTTAGACAGCGCAGACTTCGCTGGCTTGGCCATGTTCGCCGCATGGAAGATGGTTGCATCCCAAAAGATATCTTCTACGGACAATTAGCAGATGGCAAGAGAACAGTTGGGCGACCACAGCTGAGGTTCAAAGATATGTGCAGGAGAGATATGAGGGCACTGGACATAGATCCAGCAACATGGGAGGATGAAGCTGCCGATCGCACTAAGTGGCGATGCTATTTACGGCGCCACCTCAGATTGGGCGAAGAGAGTCTCACACAACAAGCAGAGGAGGGGAGAAAACGTCGAAAGGATCACCAGGAAAATAAGCAGCTGAGAGCTGTCACCTCAGGGGCGCATTCCCATAGTCTGTTATAACTGAAGGGGCTATTATTATTATTATATTATTAATACTACATAGAATAAGGAAATACATTAAAAGCAAATACGGCATTTTCTCGCAAGACGCATTATCATAAAAGTTGCAGTTGGCAGTCACGGCTGTGAGAAGCATTGTTTGCAGTCCAAGAAAATTACATTAAATGCGTGTTTTGCGTGGGATTTTGTGAAGTGAGAGTGTTGCTGTCATTATTGACGGAGTTTGAAACGTCGATTTATTGGTTGTATGTTTTTCACCCAGGTCAAAGGTAAACAGTTCTGGGCTATTTGCCATGCGCAGTTGTTGCGCGCAAAAATTATACTTCCGTGAGGTAGAGTTGCGGACTGGCTTCTGTAGGACGTGAATGTCCGTTGTATCCTGGGGAAGTAAAATCTTCGAAGTGACTGCGTTGTCAGTTTTCCCCAGTGATTTACTGTACGTCAGGAATGACGGCAGTGTTATTTCTTATGTTCTGAGGATTCGTTTCAAGGTAACACCGACTTTATCATTACTAAGCATTCGGTTGCAGAATTTGTTAAAGGCTTACCTAGCCTGTGAGAACAGCTCACAGTTCCTGTAATGCAGAACTTATATTTTGTGCTCAAGGTAGCTATTTAAGACTATTCGTCTTTATATGATCAGAAGTCCAGTGACGAAGTTATATATTGTGGAAACCGCAGGTTGGCGGTATACTTATACAAAAATTATAGCAGGGTTTATGCAACCTGCTTAATGAAGAATACACAGCTGACGTCATATCGAGGTCTGTGTAATGCCCACTATTCTACCGCATGAAAAGATGTAACTGGCGTGTTATGCCAAGTTGAACGACGGCCCTGGTAATAAGATTACATGAGTTAAGAGCTTGTCCATTGTATGACGGAGTTATTAAGGTATCTGACGCGTTCAGTCAGGGATACCAAAGCGGCATTATGAACTGTACATTAAAGAACATACCACTATTGACCATGCCCAGATATTTGAATGTTCACCAGCCTTAGAATGCCTGATATGTACCAAGCCATTTCAATTAACATGATGTACATGATCCTGTTTACATTGACTGTTCCTGTGTGATACTACTGTTAGTACTGTGATTAAATGTATGAACTGTTACCAGTAGTTGCAACCATCATTTGCTTCTGTACGAGTGTGACTGGGTACATTGTATACTATATATGATCCTAAACGCATTCGCGTCTGCACATACCGATGTCTCACATCATCATCATCATCATCGTACAAGGACCACGTATGCTGTCAGCGTGAGTGACCCAGATCTTCACCGCACCAGTACACTGTTCAGGTGACATCGACACGCGTACCTGGCCAACTACACATCAACATTTGCATCACATAAAAAGCAACTAACATTACTGGTAGGCCAGTTCCGTGGGCTTTACGGCTTCAATTTTGGTTTCGGCTACAGATTGGAACGATCAATGTTGGCTTCTTATAAATGACACACATCCGTAGTACTCTACATTTCCAAGTTTTGGCTACACAGGACAGTAGAAATAGGTCATTGACTGTTGACCCACATAAACAGTGTTAGCATCTATGTGATAATGCTACATGAACCACAGTTGGTACAAGTACTGGAGTTAGCATCTAGGCAATATTGCTACGTGGACCACAGCTGCACACAAGTCAAGTATTTTTTGTAAACAGTACCGCTGGTTGTTTACACGTTACAGTCAACAGACTCTTCAACGTCTGAACGTTCAAGTCACGTAGTTCGAGGTCAAGTATTTTTTGTAAACAATACCGTCTACGAACTTTTTCAACATTGGGCCTCAAGTCTCAACTATTCATCGAGAAGGTCATAGTGACTTTATGTTCCTGGAGACCACTACATGTTATTGTGGATCTAACAATCATTGCGCGCTTGACATTGTACTC
The DNA here is from genome assembly GCA_024509875.1 of Oreohelix idahoensis. Lineage (NCBI taxonomy): Eukaryota > Metazoa > Mollusca > Gastropoda > Stylommatophora > Oreohelicidae > Oreohelix > Oreohelix idahoensis. Next base: position 196,207 of record JAMPIV010005749.1, on the reverse strand, counting down.
CCGTGTTGACAAAGAGCAAGAGAGTTACTATAATATTGATTTGTAACTGAACTTTCTTTGCAACACATACCATTATATGCAATGTTATATGTTACTTGTAATATTGTGGTGTATTTTTCTGTTGTTTTCAGCGGGTTTTGGTTGGGAAAGGTGACTCCTTTAGATCATACCACGTAACAGAGGTTGTCTATTGAGAGCGTTTTCTGTAGGGACTGCAAATTTCCTTAATTGGGATTTGCTAGCGACAATTGTTGCTATTTACGTTTAGCTGTGACGAGATTTGTTAGTGTTGTTTTCGTTATTTTTCCATTCTTTGATTTACGATTTGTTTTGTTTGTATCGGTTCGTCTCTCCTTCCTTTCATTTATTTCTTTACACCTTTTTTGTTTATAACAGTGTTGCCATTTGTCTTGTTTACTTTTCGCAGTCATCTTTACACATTTTTGTAACATTTTCCTTAGTTTCGCTGTATTGTTTATTTGACTTCTGCGAACGTTTTCGGTTGTTGTTCTGTATTTTTGTCCTTGTATTTATTATTTTCATACACAGTCTACATACATATACTTGGTCATGTATTATTATTATTGTTATTAATATGATACACTATTCATATTGAGATTATTGATAGAATATTATTATAAAGAAACAAGGTTACCATACAAGGTCTTTGACTAAGACTTGTCTCTCAAAGAGAGTGAAATAAACTGAACTGAGTATACAAGTCTAATATTGAAGACTTGTCTCCCATTTAAGTGGGATAAGGTAATTTATTTAATTTTTTCAGGTTACTGATTTCATTAGACAGAATGTCTACACTGGAATACTTCATTGGACAAGGGAAATCCCTTGGCAAGTCTGGTAAAGAAATAGAAGAATTCGCGACTGCTCAATTCAGAAGAAAAGAGACAAAAAGAGGAAAATAAATTGATGCAGATACAAGCTGAACAAAAGAAGATAGATGCTGAGAAGGTTGCAAATGCAAGCTGATGAAAGAAAATTCCAGATGGAAATGGAAAAACAAAAAAATGAAGCAGAGGAGAGAAAACTTCAAGCTGCTGCAGAGGAGAGAAAATTTAAGCTGCTGCAGATGAAAGAAAACTTCAAGCTGTTGCAGAGGAAAGAAAACTTCAGGCTGCTGCAGAGGAAAGAAAACTTCAAGCTGCTGCAGAGGAAAGAAAATTTCAGGCAGAGGCGGAAAATAGAAGATTGGATAGGGAAGCCGAGGAAAGGAAAGAGAAACAGAAAATGGAACATGAGGAAAGACTCGCAACTTTGGAATTAGAGAAATTGAAAGTGACAAATATGGGTGCTCATCAAGCAAGTTCGGGCACAACAAAGGAGTTTACTAGTAAGATCAAATTACCTCATTTCAATCCTTTAAAGGACGACATAGCGGATTATCTGGATAGATTCCAATTTTTATGTGATACGCATAAGATAAAAAAAAGAAAAATATGTCGAACAACTGATGGAATTTTTTACAGGTGAAACAGTGACTACTCTTATGACAATAGAAGAACATAACAGAACTAATTATGATGTTGTCAGAGCAGTATTACTAAAAAAAATATCAACTAAAAGAAGAAGATTATCGTCTTCGTTTTAGGACAATGTTGTCAGAAAATGGGGTAGATTTCTCTGATTTTATTACAAAGATACGTCGTACATTTACACGATGGATTGAGTTGTCTCAAACTGAGAAAACATATGAAGGCCTAATGGACTTATTACTTCGAGACAACGTTTTGTCATCTGTTAATGATTCTTTCCTTGCAATTCTTCATGAGCGTAAGCCCCAAAACTTAAAAGACATGGAGGAATACTGTTGCCAGTATGCCACCACGCATCCCCATGCTACAGTTAGCAATTCTAAAGTGAAAGAAGGGTTGCCAGTTGCTTCGGCAGCACCATATGGCCCTAATTTCAATAAGAAATTTCAGGGTGCTCAACAAAACTGGAATAGGAAAAGTAATCAGAATTACACTCATAAGCAGAGTAATCCAACATATGAAGGTTCTTCTTCTAAGAACTGGAGACGAGATGGTAGTTCTCGTAATTTTGGTGGTAATAATTTTAGGCACTGTCGCAAAGGTTATCACAATAAAAACTATCCGAGCTTTTCTTCTCGGGATAATCATTCTCGACGTCAAGAATATGACGATGGTGAATATACAAACCGGGATTCAAACCGGAATGATAATTACAATAGGCAATATGATAACAATTACAGGGGAAATTATAATCGCGGTAGACCTAGATATAACAAAAGAAAAGCTTACTGTCACATAATATCTTTTTGTACAGCCTTGTTGTATATTCCAAGGGTAGTAGGACTTGTTGATCCAGTCATATGGTTATTGCTGACAATGTATTGCTATTATTATTGAATTCCTACGTGTTTCATTGTTATTATTAAAAAGGGAGATTGTCAGCACGCCTTTGTGTACGCTTTGTGAATGGCGTTTACAAGTATGTTGATTGTGTGACTGTTGCGTGCATATTTTGACGCACATATTACAAAAATCGATATGGCTATTTGATATGGGAAAAAATAGACATTCATTCATTTGTGTATGAAAATGCTGTTTATGGTAAAAGCGAGATAATCCATGTTTGATTCACACTTTTGATTATAGGAGTAATCGTTCTGGATATTGATCCGGCGCAAGGATAGTGCGCTTGCGTTTGTACTTATTTTTTAGGGCCAGAAAATATATTAATTTGCTTATTGTGTTTATGGCCTGAATTCATATGTATTACATATTATTAGTACAAGTAGAATCAGTCCTATATTGTATATTTTGGATGGGTAGGAGGGACTAGATTCTTGTATTCCGGTCTAGCGGAAGTATGAGTTGTCTTGACAAGTCGTGATGAGTTCCGATGGACTGCTAAAAATGGCGGGGTACGTTTTTCTAGAGCTGGTCCTTTCGTCAGAAAAAAATGTCTTACGAAGTGGTTTCTCTTCTGAAGGAGATGGTGTCTCTACGATAGTTTGTGTTAGAGACTCTCCTTATGTCAGTATATAGATGATTCGGACTCCAGGTAAACCCAGCTCCTATTTTTGATGATCTCTCGTCGGTTAGGCCTAGCTTGACTTTTGTGCTTCGCTATGCTAGTGTCGTGTTTTGTATCGACGAAGATGACAGATTTTCCTGCAGCGGTTATGGCTACGTGAATTAACCTGATCACCGTAGAGCTGTATGGAAACATTTATGAAATCCTTTATATACCCATTATAAATTAACTCTGGCTTATATTCTCCTTCCTATGAATGAGTGAACGACAACTCAGGGAGGCAGCCATGTTGGATTTCGGTCATCATATGTTTTGATCACTGCCAAGAGAACAGATTATTTATCTTATTATCGGACAGTGACAGGGAGATCTCAATCTTGCTAGAAACCCCCTTTTCGTGGTTTCATAATATATACTACAAACTATGGACGTCAAGTAACTTTAGTTATTTATCGATCTGCCTTCACTGACGCGTTTAGTCAGATAGGGGGATGCGGCCATAATGTATCATGACATTGAACTTTTGATGTACTGCCCATTATTTCTGAATGTGTCATGACTTCAGATCTGCTATGTATACCTACAAATTGATATGTCAACATACCATGATGTACTCGTATGTCCCAGTGTGTACGTCTGAATAAATTGAGTAAACTAAGATTCCAGCAGTCTGCATTGGTGCCTTGTAGACACAAGTGTATGAGTGGTTATATTGGTCAGCACACGAACAGTACACCATTCGCGGTAATCACACTCTACACTTCTACTTCATACATACACCATCCTGCGTCGGTTGAAGTGACCAAGTTTAGGGCCTGCTTCCACTGGAGCCTTTGCCTTCCCTAACTCAGGACTAGGGTGAGTTACCCATTTACAGCTGGGTAGACTGGAGCATGCCTGATCTCAACAACACACCACTCTTCCTTACAGAGCATCCAGTGTGTGTGTGAAAGCAACTTTACAGAGTGGAAAGAAGAAAGAAACTTTACAGTGGCGAGCCAGATTCCTGGGTCCAGCTTACGCAGTTTTGTGTTGAGAATCACAGTTTACAGCTGAAAGAACATTTGTTTGAACACATCAACACCAGTAGGACAGCTATACAGTCGATGTCAGCTTGACCTGTATTACCGATAGGATGCTGTATCTAGGTCAGCGCTTGTTGACAGTTTTTCGCTGTACAGACAGTATTACACAGGACAGTGGTATCAAGTGTAGAAAATATCTGGAGCAGTATTGTTGACATTTCTCAACGTACAGAAGAATCACAGTGTTGAACATAAAGTGCATAGTTCATCGTTGGATCTTCATATGCTCAACAGAGAAAAATTGACAGTGTAATAGTTTAAAATTAAATCTATTACTGAATAAAGTGGCAAGTTATTAGTATTAAAATAAACTGTGCCTGCTTTACAACACTATACCTGCAACACATTCCATTCATGACATAAATTATATTGTATGCTATATGCTATTTATGCTTACATGTTATTTGTTATGTATTAAATTAGTTTATGTTCTGTGTGACTAGTACAAGGTATGCCCAGTGACATTGGTCTGGTACTAGTATTCGATAGGTACACATTTTCTTAATTGGAAATTTGTTAGCAACAATTTGCTGCTATTTCTGTTAGTTGTGATGAGGTGTTCTTTTCTTCGTTGTTTTTGTTAATAATTTTGTGTTCCTTAGTTTTGTTTGATTTGTTTGTATAATTGTAGGTCTCATCTTTTCTTTCATTTCAGTTTTTTACACCCTTATGTTTATACACTGTGGCGTTATTTGTCTTGTTATCTTATGGCAGTTATCATCACGGTTTCTGTGATCATTTTTTTTCATTTCTCCTATTTAATTTAATTTGATCTCTGCAAATGTGTTCATATTGTCTTTTCTTGTTTGTCCTTTGTAATGTCTTTAGTTGACATATGACGTATAGTGGTATACACTGATAGTATAGTACAGATCAGTACTTTATGATTGTTATTGTTATAAAACAAAATATACAAGACCTTTGTAAGGCTTGTCTCCCAAAGTGATTGGTAAAGGGAAATATTTTTTCCACAGGTACTCAAGTGATCTTTGATTACATTGAGGTATACAAGACCTTTGTAAGGCTTGTCCCCACAGTATTTGAGATACAGTTATTGTTGTCCACAGGTACTCAAGTTATCATTGGTTATTATAAACCATACAAGTTTGGACTAAGACTAAGTCTATGGTATAGACTTGTCTCCCATTAACTTGAAAGAGGGTAATTTATTTACTTTTTCAGGTTTCTGATTTAAGAAGACAATATGTCTACATTAGATTATTTTATTGCTCAAGGAAGATCTCTTGATAAGACTGGAAAAGACTTAGAACAATGGGCTGTTGCTCAATATGACAAAGCATTAGCTGTAGAAGAAAAAAAAGCTGCTGCTGAGGGAAAAAAAGCTGCTGCTGAGGAAACAAAAGCTGCTGCAGAAGAAAGGAAAGCCTTAGCTGAAGAAAAAAGATTAGAAAAAGAAGCTGATACTGCTGCTGAACTTAAGAAATTGCAGATGCAAGTGGAGGAAAGGAGATTTGAGGCAGAACAGAAGAAATTAGAAGTTGCTGCAGAACAGAAAAAATTAGAAGCTGCTGCAGAACAGAAAAAATTAGAAGTTGCTGCTGCTGCAGAACAGAAAAAACTAGAAGTTGCTGCTGCTGCAGAACAGAAAAAATTAGAAGTGGCTGCTGCTGCAGAACAGAAAAAATTAGATAGAGAAGCTGAAGAGAGAAAAGCAATAAGAGAACATGAGTTTGAATTAGAGAAATTAAAATTGACATGTATGAGTAATGTTAATCAGGCATCTGGTGGTAATGGTAAACCCTTTGTGTACAAGGTCAAGGTACCAGCGTTTAACCCTACCAGTGATGACATAACATTTTGGCTTTCTAGATTTGAACGGGCTTGTCGATCTCATAATGTTGACAAATCACAGTATGTGAATCAGTTGTCTGAAAATCTAAAAGGGGAGTCTCTGAGTAAGTTATATTTTGTTGAAGAGGCCGACAAAGATAATTATGATGCTGTTAGGGCAGCTTTGATAAAGAGATATCAGCTGTCTGAGGAAGGTTATCGTCTTTTGTTTAAAACAATGAGACCTGAGGTAGGTGTAGAATTCTCAGATTTCATCTCAAAAGCACGAATTACACTTTCACGATGGATTGAATTATCCAAAACAGAGAAAACATTTGATGGTCTTACGGATTTATTGCTAAGAGACAAGGTCATGTCTTCTGTAAATAAATCATTCCTAGAGTTCTTACATGAGCGTAAACCTAGTACAATAAAGCAAATGGAAGAATATTGTGACCAGTATGCCACGGCACACCCTGACATGATTCTTAGTAACTCTAACATTAAAGAGAGTATGCCAGTTGCTTCGGCAACAGAATATAATCAGAATTACTCACACAAATTCCAAGGAGCTAAAAATAAATTTGATAAAAAGGTTAATTGGAATAAGTATCAAAACCAAGATAACCACTCAAATCAGGGTTCTTCTTCGAAGAACTGGAATCGGGCTGATAGTCCTCGACACGCGAGGGGTACCCATAATGTTAGAAATTCTCGGAAAGGGAGTAGCTATAGGAACTACCCAAGTGCTTCATGGAGACAAAAGAAACAATATTACAGGGATACTCAATATAATGAGCATGATGATTATGATCATGAATATTATGATTCAAACCCAAATAGGGGTTATAACAGAGGCAATAATAATTATAGAGACAATTATAACCGAGGTAGATCACAACACAAAAGACATGGTAAATCTTATTACCAGGCTAACTCTGCACAACAGGAGTTCCACGACACCGATAATCAGAATAATGATAAAAAAGACTCCAATAGTGTAGCAAATTCCGCTTTCGATTTTGCTAGAGCATCTGAGTGTTCGCAATGCAAAACATTATTCGATCCAACCACAGTTTCTACTTTAAGCTGCGGTCACCCGCTTCCCGCTCTCCATGCGTCAATTGCGCATAATGGAAGGGGTGCTCTTGTCTTTAATAGGGGCCTAATAGATGGTACTCCGGTATCAATTCTTTTCGATTCGGGGTGCACTACCATTGGAGTGAGGCAATCACTCGTAAATCCTTCTCGAGCTACAGGCAATATAGTCAAATGTGTAACATTTGGTGGCACATTGGAGAAGTACTCCACTGCCATTATCAATATTGCTACGCCTTTCTTTACAGGAGAGGTGCAAGCATGTCTCTTGCCGAATCCGATCGCTGATCTTATCATCGGTCGCATTCATGGAGTGAAAGAATGCACTCCACAGCAAATTTCTAATTGGGAAAATGTTAATATGCAATCTGCTAATGCAGTAATCACTAGGGCTCAAGCTCTTAATATGCCACAATCTTCACATTCTGAAGATAATGATGCGCAGATCCAAGATGATCCCTTGGAGATTTCCCACGATTCCTTTATCAAACAGCAGGAAGATGATCCTACTCTAAAGAAATTCTTTACTCTGGCAACAAAAGGTGATCCGAATAAGGATACAAATCGTAAATCTTGGATTACGATGAAGAATGGCGTACTTGTACGTATGGTACAAGACTCCGCTAAGTCCATTCATTCTCAAATCCTTGTGCCTAAAAATATGAGAGTTAAAATCTTACAGCACGCTCATGATTCGCAGTGTGCTGGACATATGGGTTTTTCCCGTACTAAAGCTAGAGTTCTTCAATCTTTCTTTTGGCCTGCTGTGAATAAGGACATACGAATCTATTGTCGATCTTGTAAAGTATGTCAAGAGATTAAATCCAGAGGTCCACGCCATGATGCACCTATTCAGGCTGCAGACATTCCCATTCGGCCATTTCAAAAAATGGCGATAGACATCATTGGTCCATTTAAGATAAAGTCTGCTAGAGGACACCAATTTATTTTGACGTGTGTTGATATGTGCACACGTTGGCCGGAGGCTGTTCCTCTAAAGAGCATAACTACTGCTGATGTCGCAGATGCTCTTTGGTTAATATTTTCTCGTCTGGGGTTTCCAGCAGAAATATTATCCGACCATGGTACCCAACTCATATCGGATACCATGTCTCAAGTAATGTCGACTCTGAAGATAGAGAGATCGCTGAGTAGTATTTATCATCCTATGTCCAATGGGATGGTGGAACGTTTGAATAGAACTCTGAAAAACCTACTAGGTAAGATAACAGAAGATCATCCTCAGGATTGGGATAGGGTTTTACCCGCGGCTCTCTTTGCATATAGAGAGGTCGCCAACGAACATACAGGATTTTCTCCCTTTGAACTTGTCTTTGGCGCGAAACCGCGAGGTCCTATGTCCTTACTTCATGATCTTATAACTGCTGATAATATTGTCGATGACACAAAATCCTCTTATGAATATGTCATCGCACTTAGACACAAGATTATTGAAGCATGCAAATTGGCAACTGCTTCTTCTGAATTTGCGAAACAGAAGGCAAGGGAATTTGCCAATAAAAAGAGATGTTTGCGTCAACTTTGTCCAGGTGACAAAGCATTTGTCTTGCTACCTTGTAGGGAAAATAGACTTCTCATTTCTTGGAAAGGTCCGTACGATATAATATCAAAAGTTTCCGATGTTGACTATATCGTCGATATTGACGGGAAGCGTAAAACCTTCCACATCAACATGCTCACGGAATTCCATGAACGTCCTGATTATTTACAACCTGTTTTCCAGGCAACGGACGATTTTCCAGTCCAACATGGACAGTACTCATCTCTGTCAGTAATACAGGATGAGGAAACGAGTTTCTCGGATGTAAATTTACCTTTTCCAATGATTCCTCTTCACTCTAATGAATCATGGAAAGATGTTGCAATTTCTCCAGAATTATCTCCAGGAGAGCAGAAACAAGTTTCTACTATGTTAGAACAATTTCAGGATGTCCTTACTGACATTCCTGGTCAAACTGATGTCATTCAACATGACATTATTCTTACTGACCATAGTCCTATAAGAGTCAGACCGTATCCTATCCCGATACATTTTCAAGCACAGGTAGAGAAAGAGTTAGATGAGATGATAGAGTTAAAAATTATTGAACCATCCACATCAGCATATTCTTCGCCGATGGTTATAGTACGGAAAAAAGACAATAACATACGTCTTTGCGTGGATTATCGCAAATTGAATCAAGTGACTAAATTCGATGCTGAACCTATGCCTTTACTAGAAGAGCTACTTACGAGACTATCGAATTCTCACTTCTTTACTAAACTCGATTTGTCTAAGGGATATTGGCAAGTTCCACTATCCGAACACGCCAAACCGTTTACTGCTTTTTCGACGCCTAGGGGTCTATTCCAATGGAATTTCATGCCTTTCGGTCTTATGAACGCCCCTGCTACATTTGTACGCATGATGCGTCGAATCCTATCTCATCGCTCAGATGTCATTGCGTATCTTGATGACATCTGTCTTTTCAGTGATACTTGGAACGATCACTATAATGGTATAAATGAACTATTGTCTATCTTACGCGAGCATAACCTGACAGCGAAACCATCGAAAGCATGTATTGGTTTTAGCGAAATATCTTTCTTAGGACACCGTGTTGGTCATGGGTTCCTAAAAACAGAAGACCATAATACAAGTAAGATACTTAACATTTCTATTCCTAAGACTAAAAAGCAAGTACGAAGTCTCTTAGGTCTAATACAATTTTATGGACGATTCATCCCGAATCTGTCCTCCATTATGTCACCTCTTTCTTCCTTGCTAAAGAAAGGGTCTCCTAATGTAGTCCATTGGACTCAAGAATGTCAATCCTCTTTGGATAAGGTTAAAACTATGTTTTCTACTTCACCTATCCTAGTATTGCCTTCTAAGGATAAGACATTTATTCTTCGTAGTGACGCTTCATCCACCGGGATTGGAGCTGCACTAATGCAAGAGTACTCTGGAACTCTGCATCCTGTGATGTATATTTCTCGGAAATTAAATGCCGCAGAGAAGAATTACTCGGTCCTAGACCGTGAATTATTGGCTATGGTTTGGTCAATCCTTAAACTGCAAAGATTTCTTCTGGGCGCGCATTTCATTGTGGAAACTGACCAGAAAGCTCTTACGGCTATTCAGAGTAAAAATCTGAAGAGCGCGAGATCAACGCGATACGCGATTGCTCTACAGCCATTTCATTTTTCGGTGCGAGCTATCCGTGGGTCAGAAAATGTGATGGCAGATATTTTGTCTAGATGCCCACATGATTCATAACTGTTATACAACTTTGATACAGTTGTTTCTATGTTGAAATGTGTACACATATGTAATATATCATATATTGATTGTAACACTACTTAGCGGTTCATTGATATTTATTCACCGCTGATCTTTCAATGTTTTTCGTCTTTGATGATCATGATGTTAAGATATCTTAGATGAAATTTATGTATAAACTAATGTGGAAATTGTGTCATTGCTAATATTGTAGTATGCGTTGGTGACACCTCTCTGGAAATATTTATACTTAGAGAAGTACTTTCTCTAAGGTCATAAAACTTATGCTTATCATCTGCGCATTGTTATTGGTGCGTTGTGAGCCTATTGTATGTTGCTCCTAGATGTATTTCAAAAAAAAAATGTACCATTTTTTTTTCCCGAGGGGTGTGGTAATCTGTTGCGTGCATATTTTGACGCACATATTACAAAAATCGATATGGCTATTTAATATGGGAAAAATATAGACATTCATTCATTTGTGTATGAAAATGCTGTCTATGGTAAAAGCGAGATAATCCATGTTTGATTCACACTTTTGATTATAGGAGTAATCGTTCTGGATATTGATCCGGCGCAAGGATATTGCGCTTGCGTTTGTACTTATTTTTTAGGGCCAGAAAATATATTAATTTGCTTATTGTGTTTATGGCCTGAATTCATATGTATTACATATTATTAGTACAAGTAGAATCAGTCCTATATTGTATATTTTGGATGGGTAGGAGGGACTAGATTCTTGTATTCCGGTCTAGCGGAAGTATGAGTTGTCTTGACAAGTCGTGATGAGTTCCGATGTACTGCTTACAAATGGCGGGTACGTTTTTCTAGAGCTGGTCCTTTCGTCAGAAAAAAATGTCTCACGAAGTGGTTTTCTTCTGAAGGAGATGGTGTCTCTACGATAGTTTGTGTTAGAGACTCTCCTTATGTCAGTATATAGATGATTCGGACTCCAGGTAAACCCAGCTCCTATTTTTGATGATCTCTCGTCGGTTAGGCCTAGCTTGACTTTTGTGCTTCGCTATGCTAGTGTCGTGTTTTGTATCGACGAAGATGACAGATTTTCCTGCAGCGGTTATGGCTACGTGAATTAACCTGATCACCGTAGAGCTGTATGGAAACATTTATGAAATCCTTTATATACCCATTATAAATTAACTCTGGCTTATATTCTCCTTCCTATGAATGAGTGAACGACAACTCAGGGAGGTAGCCATGTTGGATTTCGGTCATCATATGTTTTGATCACTGCCAAGAGAACAGATTATTTATCTTATTATCGGACAGTGACAGAGAGATCTCAATCTTGCTAGAAACCCCCTTTCGTGGTTTCATAATATATACTACAAACTATGGACGTCAAGTAACTTTAGTTATTTACCGATCTGCCTTCACTGACGCGTTTAGTCAGATAGGGGATGCGGCCATAATGTATCATGACATTGAACTTTTGATGTACTGCCCATTATATCTGAATGTGTCATGACTTCAGATCTGCTATGTATACCTACAAATTGATATGTCAACGAACCATGATGTACTCGTATGTCCCAGTGTGTACGTCTGAATAAATTGAGTAAACTAAGATTCCAGCAGTCTGCATTGGTGCCTTGTAGACACATGTGTATGAGTGGTTATATTGGTCAGCACACGAACAGTACACCATTCGCGGTAATCACACTCTACACTTCTACTTCATACATACACCATCCTGCGTCGGCTGAAGTGACCAAGTTTAGGGCCTGCTTCCCCTGGAGCCTTTGCCTTCCCTAACTCAGGACTAGGGTGAGTTACCCATTTACAGCTGGGTAGACTGGAGCATGCCTGATCTCAACAACACACCACTCTTCCTTACAGAGCATCCAGTGTGTGTGTGAAAGCAACTTTACAGAGTGGAAAGACAGACTGAAACTTTACAGTGACCTCTCGCAGTTTGATACGAGCTTAGAGGACAATGTCATGAAGGTGTAGATATTATACTGTGACACTTACCAACAGGCAAACTCTGCACAACAAGAGTTTAATGGAGCCTGTAATCAAGTAAATGATAGTGGGAACTCTAATGCTATCACTGGTTGTGCTTTCGATTTTGGGAGAGCAACTGAATGCCCCCAATGCTCAACATTGTTCGAGCCATCGTCTGTATCTACCTTAATTTGTGGTCACCCTCTTCCCGCTCTTCCTGCTACAGTTGCGCATGATGGGAGAGAATCTCTCATCTTGCATAAAGGTCTAGTGAATGATAGTCCAGTCTCAGTGCTTTTTGATTCTGGATGTATACTGTCGGGGTTAGACAGTCTCTAATAGATAAACGCTGTTACACGGGAAAGGTGGTCAAATGTGTTACATTTGGGGGTACCATGGAAAAATATCCTACTGCTGTCATTAGCATTGATACTCCCTTCTTTACAGGAGATGTCCATGCATGTCTTCTTCCTAATCCTATTTCGGATCTTATAATCGGTCGTATTCATGGGGTTAAGGAATGCACCCTGCAACAAATTTCTATTTGGGAGGAACAAAATATCCAAACGGTCAATGCAGTGGTAACAAGAGCCCAAGCTCTTATCCCTCCAACTTCATCTGATGATAGTAATGGAGTTGATAGCCAAGACGATCACTTGGTGATTTCGCATGACTCGTTTGTTAAACGACAAGAAGAAGATCCTTCTTTAAAGAAATTCTTCCTTTTCGCAAAGAAAGTTGATCCTAATCAGAATACGGATCACAGATCGTATGTCACTATGAAGAATGGTATATTGGTACGAATGGTACAACACTCGGACAAGTCTATGCATTCGCAAATTCTTGTGCCTAAGTGTATGAGAGCCTTAATTCTTCAACATGCACACGATTCTCAGTGTGCTGGACATATGGGTTTTTCCAGAACTAAGACTAGAGTCCTTGCGTCTTTCTTTTGGCCATTCGTGAACAAAGACATACGAATTTATTGCCGATTTTGCAAAATTTGTCAAGAGGTCAAGTCTAGAGGTCCAAGACATGCTGCACCTATTCAGGCTGCAGATATTCCTATTCGGCCGTTTCAGAAAATGGCAATAGACATTATTGGCCCGTTTAAGATTAAGTCAGCCAGAGGACATCAATTTATCCTTACTTGCATTGACATGTGCACGCGTTGGCCAGAGGCTATTCCTCTTAAAAGCATATCAACTGTCGATATCGCAGATGCTCTTTGGCTCATATTTTCTCGTCTGGGATTCCCCGGAGAAATACTGTCAGACCACGGCACTCAATTAATATCGGACACTATGTCTCAGGTAATGGCTACTCTGGACATTAAAAGGTCTCTCAGTAGTATTTATCATCCAATGTCCAATGGATTGGTTGAACGTCTTAATAGGACACTAAAGAACTTACTTGGCAAGATAAGGGAGGATAATCCTGATGATTGGGACAGGGTCCTACCTGCAGCTCTCTTTGCTTATAGAGAGGTTCCCAACGAGCATACAGGATTTTCTCCTTTTGAACTTGTCTTTGGCGCGCAACCGCGCGGTCCTATGTCCTTGCTACACGATTTGATCGCTGCCGATAATATTGACGATGATAAACAATCGTCATATGAAAATGTCATTGCTCTTAGGGAGAAAATTATCGAATCATGCAGGTTAGCTACTTCATCATCAGAATTTGCTAAAGAAAAGGATAGGCGATTCGCTAATAAGAAAAGACGCCTATGTCAACTTTGTCCTGGAGACAAAGCGTTTGTCTTACTTCCCTCGAGGGAGAACAGACTTCTCATTTCTTGGAAAGGTCCATACACTATAGTTTCTAAAATTTCGGATGTCGACTATATTGTCGATGTTGATGGAAGGTATAAAACCTTTCATATAAATATGCTTACGTAATTTATTGAACGACCAGACTATTTACAGCCTATTTTCCAGGAGACGGACGATTTTCCAGTCCAACATGGTCATATCTCATCCCTGTTAGTTATACAGGATGAGGAAACTACTTTTTCTGATGTTAACTTACCTCTTCCCGTGATTCCACTTAATTCTACGGAATCATGGAAAAACTTTACCGTCTCTTCGAACTTGTCTTTTGAGAAACAGCGTCAAGTATCTTCTACGCTACAATCATTTCAGGATGTCCTTACCGACATTCCTGGACACACACATGTCATTGAACATGACATCATACTTACTGATCGTAATCCGATCAGAGTAAGACCATACCCTATACCTATTAAACATATTGCTACAGGGAAAAATAAAAGCAACTTTACTAAGAGAAATAACCGTGATTGTGGACAGTACCAAACGCGTCCATCACGTAACGGTTCTTCTTCAAAGAACTGGAGGCAATTTAATTGTCCTCAACATTTTGGGTCTAGTAACTATAGGAACTTTGATAAAAGTTACCAACCTTGTGATAGTTTTTCGTGTAAAAAACTAAATCCACGCAATAGGAATTTTGATTATAACAATCGCAGTTATGGTAACTGGAGTTCAAATAAGAGCAATGGTCTCAATAGAGATAATAATTTTGATAGATCTCGTTGTGATGATAGATCTCAACATGAATCTACTTAGCTCTCGTGTCCTAGATTTCCTGATACACTTCCAGACTTATGTCTTTTCTTAATATCATAATATATATTAACACAATTGTGTCATATTTTGGATGATGTATATGACTTTAACAAATTTGGTTATGTCCATCCATGATATATATCCAGTAGATATGTTGATGGTATAGCATTGTAGTTCATGATATTTGTATATTGCTATAATTATATTATTTGACAATTTTTGATATCTATGATTGGTATTGCCAGCAACTTAGGTTTCTTTAATTGTACCTCCCGAGTTTGTTTTGCTTAGAGGAAATATTTTCTCTTATGTTGGGAGATGATTTTACTCTCTCCAGACGCTTTATTTATGCGTCTATTGTACCTGATATTAGGTTCATTATTTCATGGGCGCATAATTGATGCTTGTGCTATCTTGCTCATGGATATATATATTTTTTAAAATGTGTCATTTTTTTACGGGGGGGGGGGGTGCAGTAATATGTTGCTGTCATTATTGACGGAGTTTCAAACGTCGATTTATTGGTTGTATGTTTTTCACCCTGGTCAAAGGTAAACAGTTCTGGGCTATTTGCCACGCGAAGTTGTTGCGCGCAAAAATTAGACTTCCGTGAGGTAGAGTTGCGGACTGGCTTCTGTAGGACGTGAATGTCCGTTGTATCCTGGGGAAGTAAAATCTTCGAAGTGACTGCGTTGTCAGTTTTCCCCAGTGATTTACTGTACGTCAGGAATGACGACAGTGTTATTTCTTATGTTCTGAGGATTCGTTTCAAGGTAACACCGACTTTATCATTACTAAGCATTCGGTTGCAGAATTTGTTAAAGGCTTACCTAGCCTGTGAGAACAGCTCACAGTTCCTGTAATGCAGAACTTATATTTTGTGCTCAAGGTAGCTATTTAAGACTATTCGTCTTTATATGATCAGAAGTCCAGTGACGAAGTTATATATTGTGGAAACCGCAGGTTGGCGGTATACTTATACAAACATTATAGGGTTTATGCAACCTGCTTAATGAAGAATACACAGCTGACGTCATATCGAGGTCTGTGTAATGGCCACTATTCTACCGCATGAAAAGATGTAACTGGCGTGTTATGCCAAGTTGAACGATGGCCCTGGTAATAGGATTACATGAGTTAAGGGCTCGTCCATTGTATGACGGAGTTATTAAGGTATCTGACGCGTTCAGTCAGGGATACCAAAGCGGCATTATGAACTGTACATTAAAGAACATACCACTATTGACCATGCCCAGATATTTGAATGTTCCCCAGCCTTAGAATGCCTGATATGTACCAAGCCATTTCAATTAACATGATGTACATGATCCTGTTTACATTGACTGTTCCTGTGTGATACTACTGTTAGTGCTGTGATAAAATGTATGAACTGTTACCAGTAGTAGCAACCATCATTGGCTTCTGTACGAGTGTGACTGGGTACATTGTATACTATATATGATCCTATTTTATAAACGCATTCGCGTCTGCACACACCCATGTCTTACATCATCATCATCATCGTACAAGGACCATGTATGCTGTCAGCGTGAGTGACCCAGATCTTCACCGCACCAGTACACTGTTCAGGTGACATCGACATGCGTATCTGGCCAACTTCACATCAACATTTGCATCACTTAAAAAAACCAACTAACAGAGAGTTGTGATCTTTGGGGTTTTTTCCATTGTTTAGGTGGAAAAGAGAGGTGTGAAAAAAGTCGAAAAACAGCGAAACGTGTGCAAATGTAGATAAAATGTAACGTGTAAAAAAAGAGTGAGACGTGTGAAAAAAGGCGGGAAAAAGAAGGATCTGTATAAAAAGGAGAGGTGTGCGAGATAGAGAGGATAGATAGAAATTTTTTTTTGCTATGCAGTTTATAGTGTTTATGTGAACTTCGTCTTTGAGATTATCAAGACCTGTTTTTTTTTCTTCTGTTGGATATATTTACGTAAACGATTAAATCATTGTGTAAATACCAGTGCTATTCGAATGACGTTTAATAAACTTCTGGTTGATTTTTCTTCATTGCTGTTTGTTTTTAGAACGTTACAGTTGGATCATTTAAAAAACCATTATACGATTATTTGCTTATCACTAAAGCTAAAAGGGTAAGAACGAACCTGTAAGGGAAAATTAGCAAAAGTCAAGAATCTCCATCTCAGGCGAAAAGCCTGTAGCTACTTGAACAACGACATATAAAGGATTAGCTCTGATTGAAAAAACAAATCAATATAACTACTTGCGCATTTAACTGACACGGGAACAGCATCGCTACTTGGTGCGTAGGGAAGCTTCATCCTCCCAGGTTTCTGGATTTATGTCCAGTGCCTTCCATGATTGAACCTCAGCTGCTGTCGTCCGGCTGTTCATTTGTCATCTGCCAGTTGTCGGTAGAAAATAATCTTTCTTATTATTGCTTGGTGCAAAGTGTTCTGTCCACAGTTCGAGTTTGACCCTAATCCCCATGCACCCAATGAGGAAAACAGACAGCGGCGAGACAGCACCTAATTGGATGGAGGCTGCCCAGCTTGAAGCGGGCGGTAGCCGTCCAGTGAGATCCTAGAACCTCTCCCATTTTCGGAAGTAGCCCGTACAGCAATTTGGCAAGGTGCTTATAACCGGTAACTGCTATTTCCCATGTTGTGCCGATATCATAGGGCGCGAGCTTGGGCACAGTTATTGTCGTATGATTGTAAGAAATTGCCTGTGAATTATTTTGGATCAGCCAATCAGAAACGGGCTTTTCCCGTATGACGTTGAAGTCCGGTTTTCTATTCACACTGGCTGAAGCCAGCAGATCGAATTTTGTGCAACCGAAGGTTGCACTTATCCATATTTTGCAAAAATGGAATAATGGAAAAGGATTTCTACTTAACCCTAATTTAGGAGCAGATGGAAGGCAGGTATGGACATCGTGTGAATATTACTACGTGACTTAAATACTGTAAATATGGCAATTATGCACGTGTTGATGTTGACACTCACTGCAGATACAGAGCGGATGATTCGGGCTTTCGAGTATAAATGTTATAGAAGAATTTTGCGCATTTGCTATAAAGAGCACAAAACATATGTCTATGTTAGAGAGAAAATAAACATCTATGCAGGTCACCAAGAACCACTTTTGTCTATAGTGAAACACCGAAAGCTTGCCTGGTTTGGGCATGTAACTCGTCATGACTCCCTTTCGAAAAAGATCCTCCAGGGAACAGTCGAAGGTAAACGGAGAAGAGGAAGGCAAAGAAAATCCTGGGCTGATAACATCAAAGAATGGGCAGGACACGGTTTTTCCACACTTGTAAGCATTGCTGAGGATAGAGAGCAGTGTAGGACCCTGTCTGCTGATGCTTCCACCATGGAACCCCTACGACCCATGACGGGTTACTGGTTGAGATGAGATGATGATGTTGACAAATGCAAATTTGGAAAATTATATAAAAATGAAGACAACTCGGAATTAGATAAAACTTTCATCCAAAGAAAGCTACAAGTGAGCTGGATCAAACAAAATATCAAGGAGAGCGATTGGTACGGTAGTTGTAGTGAACGGAGATGATACGTGTTGGTAGAAAAGCACAATCGGCTTAAATTTTCTCTCGGAAGAAAGACCGTTCAGTGTGGAAGTAATTGTGACGTAAGGTGTTTTCTCGTTCGCTCGCGCTCATCCATATACCAAGCGGGTATTTCAAATTCGATACACACACATTTCTACAGTTTACAAGGCGGACAGAAGGTATCAGAACCAGCCACTTCACCACTTCACATACCTAGGGCCTACCATCAGTGACAAACTCTCACTGGACACAGAAATTGAAAGCCGCATTGGCAAAGCTGCTGATACCTTTGCCCGCCTCACATTGCGTGTTTGGGGAAATTCCAAACTCACAACGAAGACCAAAGCTGCGGTATATAACACCTGCGTCACTAGCATACTCCTATATGGCAGCGAGACCTGGAAAACCCATGAGACGGTGCCTAATATGGTATAGGATGTAGAGCTTTATTTATGGAAAAGCTCTTATAGATATTAAAGTATACAGTCTATTTATACCTCTACACCTCATGGTAGAAGGGGAACGACTAAGTAAGTAAGAGTTAGTCAAAGGGATATAACCGCAACACTTTCTTTACTTGGGATACTACTGTGGATCACTAGTGATACACCAGAACTGTTACTTCCAAAAGTGAGGACAAACCCAGGTAGTAGGGAGTACTCTTAATACTTATAGTTAGTAGTACCATGATTGAAGGTTCGATTATCAACAGCAATTCCAACAATGTCAAAGACATTTCCCGACGCAGAATATTAATAATAATAATAAATTCTTTAAGCACCAAACACGGCGCATAAGGCAGAAACCAGTGCTCTCCAGGTTGTTCGTTGTGACGCCACTCCTCTTAGCTCTTGCACATTATTTAGGCCCAACGTTCTTCCTTCTCTTATTATTGTTCTTCTGAGTGTTTCTTTTGGTCTTCCTTTTTTCCTCTTACCCTCAGGAACCCAAGTGAGCGCCTGTAGTGGTATTCTGTTGTTTTGCATTCGTAGGACATGACCGATATATGACCATCGTCTTTTCCTTATATAGTCGGAGACATATTTCTGCCTAGAGTCTTCTCTTATTTGTCGATTAGTCTTGAATTCTTTCCAACTGATGTTCATGAGTTTTCTAAGACATTTGTTCTCGAATGTATTCAGCTTGTTCTCCAATGATTTTGTTATTTTCCAACTCTCACAGCCGTATGTTAACACTGAGATAACATTTGAATTAAACAGACGAAGCTTGGTATGTATATTCAATGATCGTAATTTCCAAATGTTAGATAATCTATTGAAGGCGCTAGCTGCCAAAGCAATTCTAGTATGGATTTCTCTTGTTGTGTCACCATCCTGAGTCATTTTACTGCCTAAATAATTGAAACTTTCAACTTTCTGTAGTTTTTCCCCGTTCAAGATGATATCAAAGGTCTCGTTAGAAAAGTTCATAGCTTTAGTTTTAGAGGCATTTATTTGGAGACCTATTTTAACCGAGAGATGACACAAATTATTTATTGCTTCTTGGGATTGTCTGGGTGTTGAACTTAAGAATGCTACATCATCTGCGAAATCCAGGTCCCCCAGGAATTTTCCATTTGTCCATTTTATACCTAATTGTTCATTGTGGGTATAGTTTCTCATAACCCAATCAATAGCTATTCCAAAAAGTAGTGGTGACATAATACAGCCTTGTTTCACCCCTGTTTCTACTGTAAACCATTCTGTATTCCCTTTATTTGTTCTAACACAACATCTTGCATTGTCATATAGCGCTTTGATTATATTCACATATTTTGTTGGAAAACCATAGATTGTAAGTATCTTCCACAATGATGGGCGGTGTAGACTATCAAAGGCTTTTTGAAAATCGACGAAGGTGATAATAAGTGGCGATTGCATTTCCACTGATTCTTCTATAATTGTTTTTAGTGTGAATATTTGATCAATACATGATCGTTTCGGCCTGAAACCCGCTTGTTCTTCTCTGATCTTTTCGTCAGCATGCAATTTAAGTCTTTCTAACATCATGCAACATAATAATTTTCCAGGTACTGATAATAGAGATATACCACGCCAGTTATTACAGTCTGATAGATCACCTTTCTTCGGTAACTTTACAATAATACTGTCTTTCCATTGTTGTGGTGGTTGTTCTTCTCTCCATACTTCATTTATAATATCTAAAATTCTCAAGAGGTTATTGTCATTAACTGCTTTAATCATTTCCCCTGAAATTTCGTCAACTCCAGCAGCTTTAAAATTTTTTAATCTTTTAACAGTGTCGTGAGAAATTCTAATCCACATATATAAATTAAAAGTAAATGTAAAGCCTAACAAATAAATTCTATAAAAGGAAGAAGAATGGTAAAGAACAGTGCTGTCACAATGACAGTACTCGAAATCCCCTTTGTTTTATGCTTCGTCTGCAAATTGTAACGTTTCCACGTTAAATATAAGCCACTGCATAATACAAGCGTTTCCACAACACATTAAAACGGGTATTGCATTTCTAAGAAAAAACATTGAGAGGCACACTGCGTATGACCTAAATTAATTACACTACGAATGGACAGATGGATGTAGGATGGAAAGAAGGGAGGGCTGAAAATCAGGAACGCATGCAACACTAAACACGCGTCTCGCTATTAATGCCACCCCCAACAAGCGTAACGCGATATACAATTACTACTATCACGCGTGTAAGGCCACATGCACTAACTTTTTTTCAGACGGACAGTGATAAAAAACACTACACACAAGAGAGTTAGGTTTTAAAAAACATGATTAATGCTTATTGGAAATATGACATTATACTGGTTTACGTCTGAAATCCTGACAGAACAGTTAAAAAGGATGCGGACAGTGGAAGTTAAAAATAAACAACTGAGATCGATAAAAGACAAGAATTTTAAATGGGCTATTTGTTCTCATGATAATCATATAATTGGGTACCTTAAGACTAGTGGACTTGGAATATATAATAAATTATCAAAATGGTCCATTAGATACTAAAATATTGGTATAAAACATAGGGAAACTGGCATGGTCTGGTCATATCTGTTAGATAAAATGGCATGATGTTTTTGAAAACACGTAGAGGAACGAAAGCTGAAATAATACGGAGTAAAAGATTGGCTGGAATTTAAAGCAAGCCGAGGTGTGATTGGCTAAAATATCTATACGAATCTAGTTGTTGATAGTAACGCGTAGTAAATGGGATACAATTTTTTTTTAATTCATTCAAAATATAGTAGGCTTTGGGCGATTGGTCGAAGCATTTGAATTGAACGAAATAGTACGCTGCTCGTTGCCAGTTTCAAAAGATTTTCATAAGAGCAGGAGCGATGTCAGACTTGTGCTGTGGTTTATAAATTATATCGACCGAAAGCAGTCTGAAACAGTGGGCAGATCTAGATATGTGCCATTCTCTAGTGCCTTATTCGTCGTAACCTGTGTTATTTCCTTTCTATGTGGTAAGATTGATTTTATTGATTTTTTTAATTTGAAAAATTGGTTGTGTATAAGAAAAGGCCATGACAAAAGGTTGTAACTAAATGGTTCCATGGCAGGCTTGGGCATGGCCTAGTTGTTGATGTATTATACCATGGACCATTTGAGAAAGTGAGAACTATCAATATATATATATATATATGATGATCATGCTGAAACATTACACCTATCTTATTGCATGGTGAAGTATGGCTGGAATGACAGGTGTTGTCTCCATAAGGTAAAAATGAAAAAGAAAACTGGTACTATTGGTTCCATCATATGAAAGTGGAGAAGCTTGGTTGTCAGAATGAGCTGACCATGTTCTTTTTATTACATGCATGTTTACAGGTAAAACTGGGGGAATTAGTTTGATATTAAGACAGGATCATACTTGCTTTGACAGGGGTTTCCTGCTGGTACTTGGCTGATGCTGTCAGAAATATTCAGCACTAGATCAAGTCATCTCTGACAACAGCTGTTAAGAGAGAGATTGCAGACCAGAGGACCTGAAGCGTGTGGCCAAATAGACTGAAATCATTATGGATCCCAGGCACAGATAAGTGATATCTGGCCTGGAGCAACTTATCATTACTGCATATTTGCTAGGACAATCTCCTCAAGTGAATAAACTTTTCCTCCAAAACTAAAAACAGTACAACAGAGTCCATAAGAGTGATAAAGAGAACAATTGGGATGATGTATATCCCTTACCAGCTTCAAGGAACAAGTAATTAGATAGAGAAAAAAATACCCAGTTGAAGATTGATTTCATGCATTATGGACACATGGTCTATTGCTTGTAAATAAGTGCATATACATAGTTGTAAATATACAAAATTCCATCACACTGATTATCAATGACTAAAGTCCTGGCCAAAAGAACAGTTAGGCTCAGGACCAATAAAGCTTAACAGAAAATTTTTCATTTTAAAACTTAACCGCTGGAGTTAGTTGATTTTATCTTAGAAGTTAATATTTGTTGGTATATGTTTTGTATTGAGGTTATTCCACACACTCACTTTTGCATTACCCTAGACACTTAACCAAGCCAACATTCATATTGATTAAGAATTAGTTTGATTGAGATAAAAATGTGGCAGTAAGTAAGGTCATCTGAATTACACACCAAACCTATTAACTTCAGATACCTTCACAGCTGATCTCAGTCAGTACACTACGTACTTTATACTAGAATTAAGTCCCAACTCACCACATTAATTGGGGGCTCGTCCGGGATTTGTAGTTGATATATGTAGGAATCTCATACAACATATATTAACTAACTCCAGGAATAAAAATTAGCAGTAGGATATAAATTCAAGATTGTATTACTGGTCTTAATTGAGGTTAGGAACATCACTAAGAGAGTATCAATAAGTAAGAGGAGATTTTGCAGTGATAGGTTGTTCCACCAGTAATAATTAGTTAATAATTACCTTAATTAAAGTAGAATTGTCTTAGAACCTTAGTAGATCTACTTGAGTTAGAATGGCTGACTTGGCCAAATTTAGATCTGCCGCTGTACAGACTGCAAAAGAGTTAGGAATGGACGGGCAAATTATGATTTCTTATGTCACTGCTGAATGTGACAAATATATTGAACGGGAAGAAAGAAGATTAGAAAAAGAGGCCGAAAGAAAGTTAGAGGCTGAGGCTAAGAGGTTGCAGATTGAGGCTGAGGCTAAGAGGTTGCAGATTGAGGCTGAGGCTAAGAGGTTGCAGATTGAGGCTGACAAAGAGGCTAAAGCATTGGAAGCAGAAGAAAGAAAATTAGCTGCAGAAAGGGAAGACAAGAGATTAGCTGCAGAGAGGGAAGCAGAAAAGGAGAAGAAGAGATTACAAAGGGAACATGAGTTACGACTAAGGGAGTTTGAGTTTCAAGGCCATGCTCCTGAAAATGGTGCCAGTCCCTTTGCCTCTGATGCTACTGCTAGCCAGGGAGCCTCAACCTCAGCTATGAATTTTCATTTAGATCATTTTGTTGAGAAAGACGATGATATAGAGAGCTATCTAAATAGGTATGAACTATTAGCTACCACGTATGGGTTAGAGAGAGAAAGGTGGAGCTTAAAGTTATCTCAAGGACTTCGTGGGGCAGCTTATGAAGTTTTTGCAAAAATGAGCAGAGGTGATCAGGAAAATTATGACATGCTAAAGCAGGCTCTTTTGTTAAGATATGAAAAGAATGCAGAATTTTATAGAAAAAAATTTAGGAATGCTAAACTACTGTCAGGTGAAACCTATCACCAGTTCTCTGCACGAATAGAGACATACTTGGAGAAATGGACTTCTCTGGGGAAAACCCAAGATCTTAAGGAAATGGTCCTTATAGAGCAATTAAGAGAGTCCATGGCTCCAGACCTGAGAAAGTTTCTCATGGAACAAGGTGCAGAGAGGCTGGGTGAGTTGCTAAATGTTGCTGAAAGGTATCAAGCAGCTCAAGCAGAGGTAACAGGTAATAAAAAGAAACAGGTGGATAACTTTAGGGCACCACAGAACTTTAATAAATTTGATCCTAGGGATCAAAACAAAGGTAAGCACCAATTTGATAGGCCACGGTATGACAATAAAAATAAATTCCCACAATTCGATGAAAGGAAATATGATGAAAGAAAATCTTTCAACCAAGGAAAAAGGTGGTGTAAGAATTGTCAGATGGACAATCATGACACTGACCGTTGCAGAAGGAAACCTGTGTATATGGCCACCCTTCAGGTCAGGTCGACCTCAAGACAGGAGGAGGATATTATGTTAGATACCACTCCAGAAGAGATGAGGAAGGCACAGGCTGGGGATAAAACCCTCAAGCCTTGTTTCAGGAAATTGTCAACTTGTCATACAACTCCAGGCAAGGGAGATTTTTACATGAAAAACAAGTTGATGTATAGGAAGACTGGAGCTAGATCCAAAGGTCAGGGACAGCTGGTACTTCCTAAAAGATATAGGACAGACTTAATAAGGAGCCTACATGTGAAACCAGATGGGGACCATGAGAAAATAGGTACCATCATTCAAAAGGTGGCTCACAATTATTATTGGCCCAAAGCAAGATGGGACATTGAGAATTTTGTAGAAAGGTGTAGCATAGCACATGAGGGAACACCCACAAGTGGGAACATTGATCAGGACCTGGACACGCCACGGGGCAAAATTAGGCCTGATAATAAAAAGAAATATAAATTTGATAAAGTGGACCAAATGGAATGGGAAGCCCCTTTTCACGGACAAGCTTCACTTAACTGTTTTACAATGGCCACTATGCGGAGAGTGCAAAAAGATGTCTTACCCCAGGATAAGCCGACAATCCCTCAATCGGACTTAAACAAACTGGAGGAAGAAGATGTAGAGAGGAAATCTCTCATCAAGAATTTTAAGTGGGGAGAAAGCCCCAAAAGAAAAATTGGTAGCGGTCGTTTTGTGAATGATAATTCTGGGAAGAAAAATCATCACTATAAAGCTTCGAGTGGAAGAGACCATACCGGTGCATGGACAAATAGGTCCACACAATTAAAGGTCCATATGTAGCTTTGTTAAGAACGTGGACTGATGAAAAGGCAGAGGAAAACATTACATCTTCATACCAATATGTGAATGAGCTGACCACTCGTTTAAAAACTGGCTGGAAACTTGCCAATGAAAATTTGAAACAAGCCAGGAAGAAACATGCTGCCTATTATAACAGGAAGGCGAAAGACAGAGATTTGGCTGTGGGAGAGAAAGTACTGCTTCTTCTGCCCGGGAGTCAGAATAAGTTACAAATTGGATGGCAGGGTCCATATACAGTTCTAGAGAAGGTGTCTAGAACAAATTATAAGATAGATAAGAAGGGGAAAGAAACAATCTATCATGTGAATCTCCTGAAGAAATATTTGGAAAGAGAACATCAGGAAGAGACACACTTGTTGACCTTGTCCATCGCCATGGAGATGAAAAAGGAACCACTTTCATCATTTGAATATCCATTACACCCCTGTGAGACAGCGGCACAGGTGAAAATCAGTACACATTTAACGAAAACTCAGAAAGAGAGAGTGCAACAGGTTCTAGATACTCATACAGAGGTATTAACCGACCGAGGAAGTTGAGGGGAACTGCGGTAAGACGTGGAATACAATGGGTGGGTTTGAAAAAAAATCGAAAAAAGGTGATTCGTCTTACGAGGACAAAAGACAAAGAAAATAGTCTACGTTACGGCCACAAGGCCTTCGTCAGGAAAGGAAAGAAAGTGAAGTCTAGATAGGACACATAAAAAACTTAATAAAATAATAAAATAAAAACTGGGTACTTCCCTGAAGGCAAGAACCGAAATTCGCTGTCTGTTGAAGAGCGCGTGGCTGAACAGAAAGCGACTTCCGCCGCCGGGTGTACACAATACATACTGAAAAACTAAAAAACGAAACCGGACAATAAACTACCCAACGGGATAAAAGTGGGGACTGGAAATAGAAGAGGACAGAATGAGTGGGAGATAAATAAATATGAAATTAAAAAATGTATATGGCATACAAATAGAAGAATAGGATAAGAGTGGAAAGAGTCAAATAGAGCAAGAGAGGAAAGGGTGACCTCAGACAAAGGTGTGAAAAGTGTTGAGACCGGCTGGTTTTAGACACCCCATGCGGTGTATAAGACGGTTCTCAAGCTGTTCTCGGCTGGCAGTGTCAGAGGAGCAGGATCGGATCGCTGTGACCTGGATGTCGATGGGACCATGGTGGTCAGGACCATTGAAGTGTATGGCAACTGGTGTGGACTTTTGCTGAGCGATGTCATTTAAGTGCTGGCTGAATCTGTCCCCAAGTCGTTTGCCTGTTTGGCCAATATAGGTTTTGCAGCAACGTTTACATATGATCGTATAAATGACATTGCGCGATTCACACGTGAAGCTACTAGTGATGGTGTACGTAGCCTTAGGAAAGGACACCTTCTGGGTTGAGGTGACATACTTGCACGTGTTGCATCTTGTCCGACCACAGGGTAGTGTGCCAAAGTGAGTGGCATTCTCCTTTGGGAGACGGCTGTGAACAAGAAGATCCTTCAAGTTCTTGTCACGTCTATATGCCACCAAAGGTGCTTCACTGAATACTTTTTGGGTCACAGGCTCTGCTTGGAGGATAGGGAGGTGGCGGAAAAGGATCTGTTTGACAGTAGTACTATGAGGGTGATGGGTCAAGATTAATTTGACTCTATCCGAAGTGGATTTATGGTGAGGTATGAGGGCCTCCTGACGAGAGATGGGGAGCACACGTTGGATAGCAGAGGTGAGAACATGTTCTGGATAAAGTCGGTTACGGAAGAAATCCAACATCTCATTTGCTCGTAAGTGGAAGTCATCGTCGTCTTGGCATAAACGGCGGAGGCGGAGAAGTTGTGAAAAAGGAAGGGAGTCTCGACAGGCCCGAGGATGAGAAGAGGTATACAGGAGGTAGCTGTGGGCATCTGTCGGCTTGTAGTATACTGAGGTATTAAGGCCGGAGGGCGTGATAGAAATAGTAATGTCAAGGAAGTTGACAGAAACTGTGGAGACGAGGGAGGTGAACTTAATGGTGGGGTGAAAGTAGTTCACAAAGTCGATGAAGCGGTGTAAATCAGTCTCAGACATATCTGTGAGACCTATGCCATCATCGATATATCTGCGGTAAAACCCAGGGAAAGGACCGGAGTATTGTTGCCATATCTGATGCTCCAAGTGGCCCATGAATAGACAGGCATAGCTGGGACCCATCTTCGTTCCCATGGCAACACCACTAATTTGGTCAAAAAATTGACCATTGAATTCAAAGGAATTCAGGTTAAGGACCAGTTCAGCAAGACGGAGAAGGGTGTCAGTGGATATAGAAGGGCAAGTGCGCTGATCCAGAAAAAACCGAAAGCTCGGAGACCATCAGAGTGGGGAATAGAGGTATACAGAGAGCAGACGTCTAGCAAGAAAAGACGGTAGGAGCGGTCTGCTAGGAGTCGGATAGAGGAGAAAGTAGTAAGAGCGTGATTGGTGTCTAACCGACCGACCAGGGCATACAAACTTATTGGAATATGATATGAAACTTATAGACCCCACACCTGTCTGTATGAAACCATATTCGATTCCTTTTGCTAAGGAGAAAGCTTTGAAGGAAGAGATAGACTATTTGTTGAAGGAAGGAATTATTTCGCACAGTGAATCTTCATATAGTTCCAGTGTTGTACTCTTAAGGAAGCCCTCTGGAGAACATAGACTCTGTATAGATTACAGAAGACTGAATGCTATTACAGAAGGACAGGTGGATCCATTGCCGGATACAAATCAGTTGTTTGCCAGGCTAAATAAAGCTAAATATTTCTCAAAAGTGGATCTGAGTAAAGGATACTATCAGATTCCAGTAAAGCCTGAGGTTAGACCATACCTAGCTTTTAGTACCTCAGAAGGACACTATGAGTTTAACAGATTGCCATTTGGATTAAAGAATGCGCCTAGTGTCTTCTCTAGAATGATGAGAAAATTATTGGACCCTCTGAATAATCCATGTATCACAAATTTCATGGATGATATCCTTATAGCAACAGAAACATTTGAGGAACACATTGACTCTCTGAACATGCTGTTTAATCGACTTAGGGAAGCAAATTTAACAGCCCGACCAACCAAATGTTGCGTTGGATGTAAAGAATTGGAATTCTTGGGACACACAGTTTATCAGGGAAACATGACCCCTGACCCAAAGAATTTAGAGAATCATCGTAAGCCCCAGAAATAATAATAAATTTCTCTATGTGTATATAGAATTATAGACTGACATATAACGTCTGTTTTAAGAGGGGAGGATTTGTCGTGAGAAATTCTAATCCACATATATAAATTAAAGTAAATGTAAAGCCTAACAAATAAATTCTATAAAAGGAAGAAGAATGGTAAAGAACAGTGCTGTCACAATGACAGTACTCGAAATACCCTTTGTTTTATGCTTCGTCTGCAAATTGTAACGTTTCCACGTTAAATATAAGCCACTGCATAATACAAGCGTTTCCACAACACATTAAAACGGGTATTGCATTTCTAAGAAAAAACATTGAGAGGCACACTGCGTATGACCTAAATTAATTACACTACGAATGGACAGATGGATGTAGGATGGAAAGAAGGGAGGGCTGAAAATCAGGAACGCATGCAACACTAAACACGCGTCTCGCTATTAATGCCACCCCCAACAAGCGTAACGCGATATACAATTACTACTATCACGCGTGTAAGGCCACATGCACTAACTTTTTTTCAGACGGACAGTGATAAAAACACTACACACAAGAGAGTTAGGTTTTAAAAAACATGATTAATGCTTATTGGAAATATGACATTATACTGGTTTACGTCTGAAATCCTGACAGAACAGTTAAAAAGGATGCGGACAGTGGAAGTTAAAAATAAACAACTGAGATCGATAAAAGACAAGAATTTTAAATGGGCTATTTGTTCTCATGATAATCATATAATTGGGTACCTTAAGACTAGTGGACTTGGAATATATAATAAATTATCAAAATGGTCCATTAGATACTAAAATATTGGTATAAAACATAGGGAAACTGGCATGGTCTGGTCATATCTGTTAGATAAAATGGCATGATGTTTTTGAAAACACGTAGACGAACGAAAGCTGAAATAATACGGAGTAAAAGATTGGCTGGAATTTAAAGCAAGCCGAGGTGTGATTGGCTAAAATATCTATACGAATCTAGTTGTTGATAGTAACGCGTAGTAAATGGGATACATTTTTTTTTAATTCATTCAAAATATAGTAGGCTTTGGGCGATTGGTCGAAGCATTTGAATTGAACGAAATAGTACGCTGCTCGTTGCCAGTTTCAAAAGATTTTCATAAGAGCAGGAGCGATGTCAGACTTGTGCTGTGGTTTATAAATTATATCGACCGAAAGCAGTCTGAAACAGTGGGCAGATCTAGATATGTGCCATTCTCTAGTGCCTTATTCGTCGTAACCTGTGTTATTTCCTTTCTATGGGGTAAGATTGATTTTATTGACTTTTTTAATTTGAAAAATTGGTTGTGTATAAGAAAAGGCCATGACAAAAGGTTGTAACTAAATGGTTCCATGGCAGGCTTGGGCATGGCCTAGTTGTTGATGTATTATACCATGGACCATTTGAGAAAGTGAGAACTATCAATATATATATATATATATGATGATCATGCTGAAACATTACACCTATCTTATTGCATGGTGAAGTATGGCTGGAATGACAGGTGTTGTCTCCATAAGGTAAAAATGAAAAAGAAAACTGGTACTATTGGTTCCATCATATGAAAGTGGAGAAGCTTGGTTGTCAGAATGAGCTGACCATGTTCTTTTTATTACATGCATGTTTACAGGTAAAATTGGGGGAATTAGTTTGATATTAAGACAGGATCATACTTGCTTTGACAGGGGTTTCCTGCTGGTACTTGGCTGATGCTGTCAGAAATATTCAGCACTAGATCAAGTCATCTCTGACAACAGCTGTTAAGAGAGAGATTGCAGACCAGAGGACCTGAAGCGTGTGGCCAAATAGACTGAAATCATTATGGATCCCAGGCACAGATAAGTGATATCTGGCCTGGAGCAACTTATCATTACTGCATATTTGCTAGGACAATCTCCTCAAGTGAATAAACTTTTCCTCCAAAACTAAAAACAGTACAACAGAGTCCATAAGAGTGATAAAGAGAACAATTGGGATGATGTATATCCCTTACCAGCTTCAAGGAACAAGTAATTAGATAGAGAAAAAATACCCAGTTGAAGATTGATTTCATGCATTATGGACACATGGTCTATTGCTTGTAAATAATTGCATATACATAGTTGTAAATATACAAAATTCCATCACACTGATTATCAATGACTAAAGTCCTGGCCAAAAGAACAGTTAGGCTCAGGACCAATAAAGCTTAACAGAAAATTTTTCATTTTAAAACTTAACCGCTGGAGTTAGTTGATTTTATCTTAGAAGTTAATATTTGTTGGTATATGTTTTGTATTGAGGTTATTCCACACACTCACTTTTGCATTACCCTAGACACTTAACCAAGCCAACATTCATATTGATTAAGAATTAGTTTGATTGAGATAAAAATGTGGCAGTAAGTAAGGTCATCTGAATTACACACCAAACCTATTAACTTCAGATACCTTCACAGCTGATCTCAGTCAGTACACTACGTACTTTATACTAGAATTAAGTCCCAACTCACCACAAACAGCTTGTTTGATCTCGTCCAGCGTGAATTCATCGCAAGTTATTGGCAAGGTGGTTGTGGGTGTTTCATTATTAAAATCAGGTGTTATTGTTGGTGGTGGTCTGTTTAGCACCTCCATGAAGTGCTCAGCCCATCTCTTCATTTGTTCTTATTCTGTTGGTATTGAATTCCCTAATTTACCTTTAACAGGTGTTTCCATAGCAGTAGGCTGGTGACATAGTTGTTTTGTAATTTGATAAAGGCACCTACTATTACCAGTTCTTGCAGCATTTTCAGCTTCTACGGCCAGTTCATTGATGAAATGTCTTTTATCTCTTCGAGTTTTTGTCTTCACTTCTTTATTTAACAAGTTATAAGTTAGTTTGCAAGATTCAACTGCATTATGTGTACTTGCCGCTAGTAGTTTAAGTTTTGCTGTTTTCCTTTCTTGTATTTTATCCCAAGTATCTTCTCTCATCCATTTTTTCTTTTTATGTACTAGGTATCCGGTGGTCGCTACAGCTGCTTCTGTCATTGCTGTTCTCAGTTGTTCCCATTTAGTATCGATTGTCTTGGTGGTGATATCGTTGTCAATTTTGCCTAAAGCATCGAAATAGTTGTTCATTTTGACATTATATTCTCCTTTATATCATTTGATTGCAGTCTGTGTACATCTATTCTTCTATTTTTATTCGGTTGGTATAACTTCTTCAGTTTAATTCTCAGTTTAGCTATGCAGAGGTTATGATCGCTTCCGATCTCTGCACCTCTGTATGCTCTGACGTCTTGAACTGATGAGCGAAATTTTGCGCTTATGCAGAAGTGATCTATCTGGTTCTTAGTTCTGCAATCTGGTGAATTCCATGTTATCTTGTGGATATTCTTATGTGGAAAGATGGTGTCTGCCACAACGAGGTTTGATATTTCACAAAGTTCTAGAAGTTTTTCGCCATTTTGATTCATACAGCCTATGCCATGAGTACCGAGATATCTTTGTACTCCATCGTTGTTGTCACCTACTTTGGCGTTAAAATCGCCCATGACTACTATTATGTCATGCTTGGGTATTGTGTTGATGGTACTTAGAAGTGCTTCATAGAAGTCATCTTTTGTGGTATCAAGAGCGTCGTTAGTTGGTGCATAACATTGTACAATTGAGAGCTTGAAAAATCTTGTCTGAAATCTAGCTAATATTAGCCTCTCATTAATAGGTACTGTCGTGAAATATTCTAATCCACATATATAAATTATTAGGTAAATATAAAGCCTAACAAATAAAATTAATAAAGAGAAGAGCAATGGGAAAATAACAGTGCTGTCACAAAGAATGTACTCGAAATCCCCCTTGTTTTCTGCTTCGTCTGCAAATTGTAACGCTTTCACGTTGATAGTAAAAGCTTACTGTATTATACACGCGTTTCCCAAACACACAATAAAATGTGCTGCCTTTCTAAGAAAAACCTTGAAATATGCAAGTTGACCTAAATTTTAAATTCCATTCATGTCTTTTTCTACACTGCGTTACCAAAACGAACGAACAGATGGACAAAAGGATAAAGAGAGAGGGGAGGGCTGAAAATCAGGAACGCATGCAACACGCTTCGCGCGATACACAAATGCTGCCATCACGCGTGTAAAACTACATGCACTAACTTTTTTTCAGACGGACAGTGATAAAATACACTACCCTTTCCCAGAGTTAGGTTTATAAATCATAAAAAACTCTTATTAGAAAAGATAACATTAGATGGGTTTACGGTTGAAAACATAACAGTACCCAGACAGCACATCTTCGAAACAGGAGGTAGAAGAAATTGCATATTTTGAACGCAGCCACGTAGCTCCTTTAAATTTGTATTTTTGGGTTCCTTAGGGCTTGCTGACAAATAATATGTAAAACGTTACGCAAATAGTCCAGGAATTAATAAATTATACCCAAAATAAAATATTGGGGGTGCCTGACAGCATAAAATCATTTCTGCTCATAAGATTTTTTTTTAACGTGTTTGAAAAAAATTTACGTTACAGAAATAGCCTACCATGTAAACTCCAAATTGATTGGAGCGCAACAAATGAAAGCCTAACCACGATTGGTCGGGCTATAAATACTATCTTGGTTGTTAGGGGAAACGGGGAAAGGTAACATTTTTTCAAACACTTGTCGAAACGGGGCTCATTGGTCAGACTCGCTGATATACACACTTGGGAGCGTTAGTTCGAAACCACTTGTTTAAATAAGCTTGATAAAGCATCAGTGCGTTGAAGCCAGCTTATATTTGCTAAATAAAAGCCTGGAAGATAAGCAGATGGGAATTTGTGCCAGTTTGTGCCAGAATTCATTGCTAATCAACGTATCTGTGTTTATTCGTATGAATTGTGGTAAGCTTGAACCATTCAATATCTTTTAATGAAAATTGAATGTGAATTGTTGATTTATGCCTGTATATATATGTGTAGTTCAGTGGCAAACGTGAGGTAAAGCCTATAATGCTCCAGCCTGAACAGAGGGTGTCGGAGAGAAGTAACGGCATGGAATGGCCAAACAGTACACTGACACCTGGATGATTGACTAGAAAGAAATAATGCTGGAAGTGCAGAGGCGTAGTAACCATTAAGAAGGGTAATACTGGAATAAAGTATTTCAAATGAAGCTGACAGTTGGCCTAACGCTCTGAACTCAATGTTTGTGCTGTATTGTGATCAGTGTAAAAGAGAGTTTAAGTTAGTTATGAAGTAGAAGGTACATCCTTCTTGATTTCAGGGACAGTGGTCTTGATGGTACTGAGCAGCACCTGGTCAGAGCTTTGCTGAATCCAGAGTCGGACAGCATACTCCCTGGTCCTTTTAGCTATCAGTGAGGTGTCTCCTGAGCCCAGAGGAGAATTCGAGCAGAGGAGTCCTTTCCTGCCGCCATCACGCAAGATAAGCTGATTGGCCAGCTGAGCTCAACATTATGTCCCCTCATCTTGAAATGACTTTATAAAAATAACATTCAGAGGGGAATTTATTGTCTTAATATCAGGAACTGAGAACATCTCCAATACTAGTCCCTAAAGACAAACTATTGAAGTCATGATGACAAATACCAACAGAGCTTGAACAAAACAAAACCAGTATTACCTCATTTTACTACTACACAACTGACACACATAGGATATTTGTAATAATATATGTCACTACAATATTCATATTAATACATTCTGTACATAACTTGTAATTTAAATTGATTGTGATTCCTGGTTCCCTTGTAGTTGAATCAGGACACATATTCATTCATGCCAGTAATGAATACATATTGTTATTTGAAAAGTTATCAGTGACTTCTTTAAGATATTCTCATAGAGTGTTATATGTATGTGAGTGTCACAGTGTTGTCAAGAGTAGTGGATTAAATTAAATTGTTTATCTGTCTGTTGTTGTGACTTACACTTCATCATACACATACCCTAGACACATAACGTAGCATCACACTATTCCAGAATAATTCTGACTGAGATATATAGATATGTGGTAGCAAGTAAGGTTATCTATAATACACTACTCTTAATAGATATAGATACCTTCACAGCTGATCTCAGTCAGTACACTAAGTCCCCTATAAATATTTATAACATCCCACTTCACCACATATATTGGGGTCTCGCTCTTGGGATTTTGACTCTTTCCCTATTAAAAATATTGGGGGTAATTCACTTCAGGGAATATAAGAATTAAAAGGTATCCTTGGGTGGAATTAAATAAGGTTGAGCTCACGGTGCCTGTGTTGTCCATTAGAGATTGAATTGTTGGTTAGACATTGTATAAATTTACCTGATAGACAATGGCGGACCTGGCCAAATTTCGATCTGCTGCTGTTCAGACTGCAAAAGAGTTAGGATTAGATGGGCAAGTTATGGTTGCCTATGTCACTACGGAATGTGACAAATTTATTGAACGCGAAGAAAGAAGGTTTGAAGCCGAAAGAAAGTTAGAGGCTGAAAGGGAAATTAAGAAGTTGCAGATTGAGGCTGAGGCTAAGATTGGAAGCTGAGGAAAGAAGCTGCAGAAAGAAGAGAAGAAATTAGCTGCAGAAAGGGAAGAGAAGAAATTAGCTGCAGAAAGGGAAGAGAAGAAATTAGCTGCAGAAAGGGAAGAGAAGAAATTAGCTGCAGAAAGGGAAGAGAAGAGATTAGCTGCAGAAAGGGAAGCAGAAAAGGAGGAGAAGAGATTACAAAGGGAACATGAGTTACGACTAAGGGAGTTTGAGTTTCAAGGCCATGCTCCTGAAAATGGTGCCAGTCCCTTTGCCTCTGATGCTACGGTTACTCAGGGAGCCTCAACCTCAGCTATGAATTTTCATTTAGATCATTTTGTTGAGAAAGACGATGATATTGAGAGCTATATAAATAGGTATGAACTATTAGCTACCACGTATGGGTTAGAGAGAGAAAGGTGGAGCTTAAAGTTATCTCAGGGACTTCGTGGGGCAGCTTATGAAGTTTTTGCAAAAATGAGCAGAGGTGATCAGGAAAATTATGACATGCTAAAGCAGGCTCTTTTGTTAAGGTATGAAAAGAATGCAGAATTTTATAGGAAAAAATTTAGGAATGCTAAACTACTGTCAGGTGAAACCTATCACCAGTTCTCTGCACGAATAGAGACATACTTGGAGAAATGGACTTCTCTGGGGAAAACCCAAGATCTTAAGGAAATGGTCCTTATAGAGCAACTAAGAGAGTCCATGGCTCCAGACCTGAGAAAGTTTCTCATGGAACAAGGTACAGAGAGGCTGGGTGAGTTGCTAAATGTTGCTGAAAGGTATCAAGCAGCTCAAGCAGAGGTAACAGGTAATAAAAAGAAACAGGTGGATAACTTTAGGGCACCACAGAACTTTAATAAATTTGATCCTAAGGATCAAAATAAAGGTAAGCACCAATTTGATAGGCCACGGTATGAAAATAAAAATAAATTCCCACAATTCGATGAAAGGAAATATGATGAAAGAAAATCTTTCAACCAAGGAAAAAGGTGGTGTAAGAATTGTCAGATGGACAATCATGACACTGACCGTTGCAGAAGGAAACCTGTGTATATGGCAACCCTTCAGGTCAGGTCGACCTCAAGACAGGAGGAGGATATTATGTTAGATACCACTCCAGAAGAGATGAGGAAGGCACAGGCTGGGGATAAAACACTCAAGCCTTGTTTCAGAAAATTGTCAACTTGTCATACAACTCCAGGCAAGGGAGATTTTTACATGAAAAACAAGTTGATGTATAGGAAGACTGGAGCTAGATCCAAAGGTCACGGACAGCTGGTTCTTCCAAAAAGATATAGGACAGACTTAATAAGGAGCCTACATGTGAAACCAGATGGGGACCATGAGAAGATAGGTACCATCATTCAAAAGGTGGCTCACAATTATTATTGGCCCAAAGCAAGATGGGACATTGAGAATTTTGTAGAAAGGTGTAGCATAGCACATGAGGGAACACCCACAAGTGGGAACATGGATCAGGACCTGGACACGCCACGGGGCAAAATTAGGCCTGATAATAAAAAGAAAAATAGATTTGATAAAGTGGACCAAATGGAATGGGAAGCCCCTTTTCACGGACAAGCTTCACTTAACTGTTTTACAATGGCCACTATGCGGAGAGTGCAAAAAGATGTCTTACCCCAGGATAAGCCGAAAATCCCTCAATCGGACTTAAACAAACTGGAGGAAGAGGATGTAGAGAGGAAATCTCTCATCAAGAATTTTAAGTGGGGAGAAAGCCCCAAAAGAAAAATTGGTAGCGGTCGTTTTGTGAATGATAATTCTGGGAGGAAAAATCATCACTATAAAGCTTCGAGTGGAAGAGACCATACCGGTGCATGGACAAATAGGTCCACACAATTAAAGGTCCATATGTAGCTTTGTTAAGAACGTGGACTGATGAAAAGGCAGAGGAAAACATTACATCTTCATACCAATATGTGAATGAGCTGACCACTCGGTTAAAAACTGGCTGGAAACTTGCCAATGAAAATTTGAAACAAGCCAGGAAGAAACATGCTGCCTATTATAACAGGAAGGCGAAAGACAGAAATTTGGCTGTGGGAGAGAAAGTACTGCTTCTTTTGCCCGGGAGTCAGAATAAGTTACAAATTGGATGGCAGGGTCCATATACAGTTCTAGAGAAGGTGTCTAGAACAAATTATAAGATAGATAAGAAGGGGAAAGAAAAAATCTATCATGTGAATCTCCTGAAGAAATATTTGGAAAGAGAACATCAGGAAGAGACACACTTGTTGACCTTGTCCATCGCCATGGAGATGAAAAAGGAACCACTTTCATCATTTGAATATCCATTACACCCCTGTGAGACAGCAGCACAGGTGAAAATCAGTACACATTTAACGAAAACTCAGAAAGAGAGAGTGCAACAGGTTCTAAATAATCATGCAGAGGTGTTAACAGACCGACCAGGGCATACAAACCTATTGGAATATGATATGAAACTAATAGACTCCACACCTGTCTGTATGAAACCATATTCGATTCCGTTTGCTAAGGAGAAAGCTTTGAAGGAAGAGATAGACTATCTATTGAAGGAAGGAATTATTTCGCACAGTGAGTCTTCGTATAGTTCCGGTGTTGTACTCTTAAGGAAGCCCTCTGGAGAACATAGACTCTGTATAGATTACAGGAGACTGAATGCTATTACAGAAGGACAGGTGGATCCATTGCCGGATACAAATCAGCTGTTTGCCAGACTAAATAAAGCTAAATATTTCTCAAAAGTGGATCTGAGTAAAGGATACTATCAGATTCCAGTAAAGCCTGAGGTTAGACCATACCTAGCTTTTAGTACCTCAGAAGGACACTATGAGTTTAATAGATTGCCATTTGGATTGAAGAATGCGCCTAGTGTCTTCTCTAGAATGATGAGAAAATTATTGGATCCTCTGAATAATCCCTGTATAACAAATTTTATGGATGATATCCTTATAGCAACAGAAACATTTGAGGAACACATTGACTCTCTGAACATGCTGTTTGATCGACTTAGGGAGGCAAATTTAACAGCCCGACCAACCAAATGTTGCGTTGGATGTAAAGAATTGGAATTTTTGGGACACACAGTTTATCAGGGAAACATGACCCCTGACCCAAAGAATTTAGAGAAACTACAGAAAGCCCCGAGACCACAAACCAAGAAGGACGTGAGATCCTTTGTCTCATTATGTGGTTTCTACCAGAAGTATATCAAAAACTTTAATTCCATATGTGCACCGTTAACTGAATTGACACGTAAAGGACATCCAGATCGCATTACATGGACACCACAATGTGAAATGACTTACCAAGAATTGAAGGAAAAGCTCACAAGTAAACCCATTTTGAAATTACCTGACTTAAGTCAAGAATTCATAGTAAGGACGGATGCAAGTAATATTGGGTTAGGTGCAACTCTACTACAGAAATCAGATGCATTGGATGGGGAATTAAGCCCAGTGGCATATGCTAGCAGAAAGTTGAATAAAGCTGAAATCAACTACTCAACTAGCGAAAAAGAATGTCTTGCAGTAATATGGGCAATAAAGAAATTCAATATTTATCTATATGGGAAGGCATTTAAGTTGCAAACAGACCACAAACCTTTATCGTTTTTAGCACAGGCTAAGCATGAGAACTCTAGGTTACTCCGATGGTCTTTGCTTCTGGCTCCATATAATTTTAGCATTGAGTATATATCTGGAAAAACCAATTTGGGAGCGGATTTTTTAAGCCGCCATCCGTGTGATGAGAATCACCGTAAACCCCAGAAATAATAATAAATTTCTCTATGTGTATATAGAATAAAGGACTGACATATAATGTCTGTTTTAAGAGGGGAGGTGTCGTGAAATATTCTAATCCACATATATAAATTATTAGGTAAATATAAAGCCTAACAAATAAAATTAATAAAGAGAAGAGCAATGGTAAAATGACAGTGCTGTCACAAAGAATGTACTCGAAATCCCCCTTGTTTTCTGCTTCGTCTGCAAATTGTAACGCTTTCACGTTGATAGTAAAAGCTTACTGTATTATACCCGCTTTCTTCAATGAAACGTGTGCTGCATTTCTAAGAAAATCCTTGAAATATGCAAGTTGACCTAAATTTTAAATTCCGTTCATGTCTTTTTCTACACTGCGTTACCAAAACGAACGAACAGATGGACAAAAGGATAAAGAGAGAGGGGAGGGCTGAAAATCAGGAACGCATGCAACACGCGTCGCGCGATACACAAATGCTGCCATCACGCGTGTAAGTCTACATGCACTAATTTTTTTTCAGACGGACAGTGATAAAATACACTACCCTTTCCCAGAGTTAGGTTTATAAATCATAAAAAACTCTTATTAGAAAGATAACATTAGATGGGTTTACGGTTGAAAACATAACAGTACCCAGACAGCACATCTTCGAAACAGGAGGTAGAAGAAATTGCATATTTTGAATGCAGCCACGTAGCTCCTTTAAATTTGTATTTTTGGGTTCCTTAGGGCTTGCTGACAAATAATATGTAAAACGTTACGCAAATAGTCCAGGAATTAATAAATTATACCCAAAATAAAATATTGGGGGTGCCTGACAGCATAAAATCATTTCTGCTCATAAGATTTTTTTTATAACGTGTTTGAAAAAAATTTACGTTACAGAAATAGCCTACCATGTAAACTCCAAATTGATTGGAGCGCAACAAATGAAAGCCTAACCACGATTGGTCGGGCTATAAATACTATCTTGGTTGTTAGGGGAGACGGGGAAAGGTAACATTTTTTCAAACACTTGTCGAAACGGGGCTCATTGGTCAGACTCGCTGATATACACACTTGGGAGCGTTAGTTCGAAACCACTTGTTTAAATAAGCTTGATAAAGCATCAGTGCGTTGAAGCCTGCTTATATTTTGCTAAATAAAAGCCTGGAAGATAAGCAGATGGGAATTTGTGCCAGTTTGTGCCAGAATTCATTGCTAATCAACGTATCTGTGTTTATTCGTATGAATTGTGGTAAGCTTGAACCATTCAATATCTTTTAATGAAAATTGAATGTGAATTGTTGATTTATGCCTGTATATATATGTGTAGTTCAGTGGCAAACGTGAGGTAAAGCCTATAATGCTCCAGCCTGAACAGAGGGTGTCGGAGAGAAGTAAAACGGCATGGAATGGCCAAACAGTACACTGACACCTGGATGATTGACTAGAAAGAAATAATGCTGGAAGTGCAGAGGCGTAGTAACCATTAAGAAGGGTAATACTGGAATAAAGTATTTCAAATGAAGCTGACAGTTGGCCTAACGCTCTGAACTCAATGTTTGTGCTGTGTTGTGATCAGTGTAACAAGAGAGTTTAAGTTAGTTATGAAGTAGAAGGTACATCCTTCTTGATTTCAGGGACAGTGGTCTTGATGGTACTGAGCAGCACCTGGTCAGAGCTTTGCTGAATCCAGAGTCGGACAGCATACTCCTTGGTCTTTTTAGCTATCAGTGAGGTGTCTCCAGAGCCCAGAGGAGAATTCGAGCAGAGGAGTCCTTTCCTGCCGCCATCACGCCAGATAAGCTAACTTGGCCAGCTGAGCTCAACATTATGTCCCCTCATCTTGAAATGACTTTGTAAAAATAACATTAAGAGGGGAATTTAATTGTCTTAATATCAGGAACTGAGAACATCTCCAATACTAGTCCCAAAAGACAAACTATTGAAGTCATGATGACAAATACCAACAGAGCTTGAACAAAACAAAACCAGTATTACCTCATATTACTACTACACAACTGACACACATAGGATATTTGTAATAATATATGTCACTACAATATTCATATTAATACATTCTGTACATAACTTGTAATTTAAATTGATTGTGATTCCTGGTTCCCTTGTAGTTGAATCAGGACACATATACATTCATGCCAGTAATGAATACATATTGTTATTTGAAAAGTTACGAGTGACTTCTTTAAGATATTCTCATAGAGTGTTATATGTATGTGAGTGTCACAGTGTTGTTAAGAGTAGTGGATTAAATTAAATTGTTTATATGTCTGTTGTTGTGACTTACACTTCACCATACTCATACCCTAGACACATAACGTAGCATCACACTATTCCAGAATAATTCTGACTGAGATATATAGATATGTGGTAGCAAGTAAGGTTATCTATAATACACTACTCTTAATAGATATAGATACCTTCACAGCTGATCTCAGTCAGTACACTAAGTTCCCTATAAGTATTTATAACATCCCACATCACCACAGGTACCCAGCTGATAAGCGATGCTGCTGCTTTCTGTGTCATTAAGATGGCTACTCCCTCTAAATATTTACATTAAATGTTCTTAATTAATTTCTTTGTATGCTGGCAATACACATTTCTGGTGGGACAATACTGCCAGCTATAGCCTCGATGGCAAAAGGCTTATTACTTATGGAAGTCTTGATAAGGCATGTCTGAAATCTGTGGAAGACTATCGAAACAAAAGATCGATTCGAAACTTTTGAAAAACTAACTCGAGACTTATTTTTGTGGATAAAACCACAATAAAATACGTAGCAGGGATCAGCGCTGGGTCGCTGGTGGCCCTGGAAGGTAGTAGGTGTCTGGACGGTTATGTACTTGTCACAAACGTAGGAGTCAAATCTTTTGTTCTCACCGTATGGGAGCGCCAGGTTGCTCCGCACCTCAAGTGAGTACGTCTTATGTAGGTTTGACTCTAATCACCGAGATAACTGTCTCAGGGTCTCTGGTTGCTATGATGCATCAGTCTATATACTAATCCGGTGCTATGGCTTACCGGATGAATTATTTATAATTGGAGGATAGACCGGAAATTATCTTATGACTGGTCTTGGGGCCTAGTTGACCGTTAAAATAATCTTTAACCTGACTAACTACGAAACCTCTAGTCTAAAATTATTGTTACTAAGTAAGAATGACCAACCATTGTTCTAGGTTCTCTCTATTTTAAATGTCTTCCAGCCTAACTTGTATGGAAGCCACACAAGGTTTGACGATATCATGAGTTCATGTGTGCCATGACTGATGATGTCATTGTATTTTGACTATTGTTTATTTTTACTAACTAGTCATTCTCAAGTACTTTACTTTAATTCTAACAGTTGTAGCGACGTAGTAGGCCATACGGTCACACCTATCTGATACGTTACTGGTTTCGCTACGGGTTGCTGGTTCAGAGCTGGTTCTTTATTTGGTTGAGTTGCGAATGCGTGCTTCGTTCGTTTTTATAAATATTCAAATGAGGGTCAACATTATATGGTCTCATTGTGTAATGAATGTCCAAGAAGACATTGGTTCCTTTCGGAGCTCATTATTATATTGTATATCTTCTTATAGGAAGAGTTCTTCAACTACAATAATAATCAACATTGTCCATCTGACAAACCAACCGTCACGTTATCGCTGTGGATAAGTCTTCGAATTGGAGTCCATTATTTATTAACAAGTTCACATACGAAGACATTTCAAGCAGGTATAACATTAACATACAGTTCATTAGAATTTACTTGCATATATATTCTTATCCGTCCGTGTCATATTGAATTCATGTCAACAGAACATCATGGCTGTATACATGTGCT
This sequence comes from Oreohelix idahoensis, assembly GCA_024509875.1. Classification (NCBI taxonomy): domain Eukaryota; kingdom Metazoa; phylum Mollusca; class Gastropoda; order Stylommatophora; family Oreohelicidae; genus Oreohelix; species Oreohelix idahoensis. The sequence continues at coordinate 153,521 of JAMPIV010005749.1, read as the reverse complement.
GCTGGGATCCAGACAGCCAGAAATGAGCGCATGAGTCTTGACGAAAATAATCAAACTACTTATCAAATATCCTTCCGTAACGCAGGTTAATCACAAACCTTTATGAATTCACTCGTATATAATATTATCTGGACTGACCCTGAGTCCTGGTATCAATTTACATAAATACGGCTATTAGCAAAGCCTAACCTTGGAAGGAGGTAAAAACACGACTTCACGGCTTGACGGACAACGTAACAAGGGTCCAGTAACTAAGTCACGAAGCGTGACCTTATCGACGCTAACACGTCATAATTTGACCGTGTATTTCGCGTTCACTAATCCGTGAAGTATAAAAATTAATTTATATTAATTCTATTGACCTAAAAAATGCGCACTGCCAATTATAGCAGACGATATCAATAAAACTACCGTAACACTATCCCAAGCAAGAAAGAAGGCTCAATACCTTCCATTTACGGTGTCTACGCCACATCCTCGGCATCTCGTGGAAAGATAAAGTGACAAATGTCGAGGTTTTGTCATGTCATCATCATCATCAGTTGCCATCTCCACAACGAAGGTTGGCTGTAATGGATCTCCAACGTCTTCTGTCTCTTGTCCTGGTGGTACACTCTGATAGACTCTTTCCCGTCCATCTCTTGATGTTATCTTCCCACTTATAGCGCTGTCTTCCCCTTGCACGTTTGCCTTCAACTCTCCCTTCTGTTATGGTCTTCTGCAAGGTGTTATGCCTTTTTATGTGGCCAAAGTATTTTAGCTGCCGAACTTTGACCTCTCTCATTAGTTCTCTTTTCATACCTAGATTTTCTAGGACCTCCTTATTTGTTTTCATCTCTTTCCATGAGATACGCCCCATTCTTCTATATATCCACATTTCAAGAGCCTCAATTCTTTCTTCCAAATGCTTATTCATTTGTCATGTGCTGGCCTTCAAAGCATGTATACACTGCATAGACAATACAGACTACGCTGGCTTGGCCATGTCCGCCTCATGGAAGATGGTCGCATCCCGAAGGATATCTTCTACGGACAATTAGCAGATGTCAAGAGAACAGTTGGGCGACCGCAGCTGAAGTCTATCACCTCAGGGGCGCATTCCCAAAGTCAGTTATGACTGGAGGGCTATTATTATAATATATATATATATATATATATATATATATATATATATATATATATATATATATATATATATAATACGTGAGAGATCTCTCTCTGAGAGAGAGAGAGAGAGAGAGAGAGAGAGAGAGAGAGAGAGAGAGAGCGAGAGAGAGAGAGAGAGAGAGAAAGAGAGAGGCAGCGCATAACGAAGTCAATACAGGAAATAAAAAAATGAAAATTGTATTTAATCTACATTCGGATAATTTATATTCCCCTGAGCCTAATTATGTCAAAATCATTTGTCAGAGTTCTTTCTAAGTTGGTGCATTTTGATTGTGTAAATTGAATTTTCTTCAGAAATAGTGCTTTTCCTATGAAGAAAATCACGATTTTCTCAGAACAAATAATTTCAATTGAATAATGAAACATTTTTTATGACCGACTTTTCAAGGGAGCCACGATAGCATAGTGGTTAGTGCACTGGCTTCCTAGCTCAGTTGTCTATGGTTCGATTCCCAAATGAGGTGGAATTTTTTTAGGTCGCAAACGGCTCCTGGGTCGACCCAGCCCCAACTGGGTACCAGAGCAACTCTGGGAAGGTTAAGGCGGCCAGCTTGATGTTGACCACATCACCCCTAGTGTTCCGATGGTCAAGAAAATATGAGCCTAACACCATATTCCCAATATGCCTCAATGGGCGTGCAACGGGATCCTTTACCTTTTACGTCAGTTTTGATATATTGTAAATAATGTTGTTAAATTTTGAAGAAAAAAAATGTGGTTACTGTTTTTAGATACAAACTTTAAAGTTCTATATCTGAGAAACTACTTTAGTTATCTGAAATCTAAACAGATTAATGTTTTATTAATACAACGATGATCGTCCATTTCAAGTTTTGTGCTCGTAACTCAACAAATAAAACAACTTCAGGGAATTGAAATTTAGGAGTAACATCCAACATGGCCGCAGTTTCCATGGTAATCAATAGAGTATACCATCAAGTGGGTTGCTATGCATATGCTATTATTGTCGCATGTCAGCCCTGCGCATTTGTATGGAAACCCCGGAGTTATTTATAAAAATAGCATTTTACTATAGATCCTACCCGTAAAAGGTGAAAAAGCATCCTTCAAAAGAAGTATGTAATCATATGCGTAAAAGTACAACACAACTTGAAGTTGTCATCCACCCAGCATGTACTAGTGTAGGGTCGAGGGGGGGGGGGGGGGTGAGCTCAAGCCAGGAACCCCACTCTCAAATACGCCACTGAGTATTGCTGAATCTATTTGTTAAACTGAAATATAAAACACAGTTGCTTTTGTATTTACAGTGGAAACAACAACAACGTTTTTACAGAAAGTTGAAACAGACATTGACAAAGGGCGCTTTCTAGACAAGCCAGAATCACTAACATCATCGCCATCAATTAAAATGCTGCTACCCCTGGTTTTGGAAGAAACCAAGTCGTTCAGGCCATCTCAAGATACGAATGTGACGTACTCTGATGTTCAACATGAACAGGTACATTAGAAATATGAGTTTATCTGTAATTAGGAGAGATGGTAGCAGGGCCGGAATATCCATTAGGCTAAGTAGGCTGAAGCATAGTGGTCCGGAGCTCATGGCGGCCCGTGCATAAGTTAAAAAAAGCATAGATTTTTCAATAATATATGTTCAATGTGTTTACCTTCATAATAATACAAATAATTCTAATAAACATTAATTAAAAATATAATTACCAATAAAAGAGTTAAGCAATGCTCAAACTAACATATCAGTCTATTGATAATACTAGTATATACCATCACCATGCTAAGGGGTTTAAAAAAATATATTAAAATTATTGCCTATTAGGTGAAAAAATGGGGCGGGGGGGGGGGGGGGTTTCCAACACTAAAAAACCCTAGAGGCCCTTCATAGTTTAATCCGGCCCTGGATAGTAGACAAGGGTGGCCAGCCGTCCCATAATTAATGGAATTATCTAATTATTTTTACCGTCACGAATAGGTACTTAAAAAAGTTAAATTTATCTGTAGTTAGAAGTGGTAGGTAAGGTTGACATGCGACCCGTTTTTCATGGGATAATTTTAAAAAAAAAAACTGTCATGAAGAGGTACTTGAGAAAGATGATTTTGTCTGAAGGGGTGACAGAATAACCTCGAACGTTGCTTTTACCTGTGCCATCCTATAATTCATTCTGTACTCTTCACTTTAGTTGTTCCCACCTCTGACAGTATTTGATATTTACAATTCATTGTTTACACTCCCTTCTCTCAATTCTTGTTATGTCGCGACTTCAGTGACCATCTTTTGCTGATTAGGGTAATCAATCCCTTTCGTTTGAACCCATTTTGACAGCTGCGATCGGTAAAGAGAAGTGTGGTTTACTAATATGTAACACATTTTCTTGCCAGACCGTTCATGGGTGCGGCAGATTAAAAAGTAAACCTTGGGATGACCACAGTCGATTCTCTTATCAATGGGAATGTCTTTGTCCGGACCAAGATGTTGTCAATGTTTGCTGGGCCAGGTGAATGTCATAATCGTTTCCGGACAAGACTTGTTGGAAGAATAACTGTCATCTTGAAAAAGATTACCTATGCTCTATTACTAAGTCGTGAGTGTAACACGGGTTGCCTCCCCTTAGCTCTGCAGTAGTGGTACAATAGTGGCCACAACACAAGAGTAACTGATGTGGATCTTCAAAGGTGTCTACCTTCGCACAAGATTCCTCTTGGAAGAGTTGTAGGTAGAAGAATAATGATGCTTCTACTTCTAGGGAGTTTTCACAAGATATTCAGAAAAGCGAGAAAACAATGCTGCATTGGGTGAGCACGTTAATTCTAGTATCTGCCGACATCGTTTGGGAAGGATAGGGTTATCTTATTATTCGTTAGCTCGTTCAAGCCCCCAGCTGAGTTAAATCAGCGAATTTCCTCTTATCATTATTTAGTAGCTCTGTGTCACGGAATTGCCTCCCCTGCTTTGTAGTAGTGATCCAACAGTGGCCAAAACTCAAGAGTACCTAATATGGGTCTTCAAAGGTGTCTAACTTCGCACAAGATTACTCTTAGCAGAGTTGTAGATAGACGGATATTGATGCTTCTATCTCAAGGGAGTATTCATAAGATATTTCAGAAGTCAAGAACAATGCTGCATTGGTGTCGCGCCGGTATCCCGAACTGGACATTAATTGTTACTGCACAGTTGGATAAGATAGATGGAAATTTAAAAAAAAATTAAGAAAGAAATATATGATCTGTTAAGTGGCTCGTTAAAGGTTATATTCCTATACAAGTGAGGGGTGAATAGGAAGGCGAATATTCTCACAAAGAGATAATGTCTCAGAAGGGCACCTGAGAATGGATTATATTTCCTTGCGACAAATCTCCACTATTATTCTTACAGAATATTATAATTATTATTAAGCCCCATCCTCTCATACTGAGGAAATGACATATATATGGATTTAAGAGACAGTACCTATAAAAAACTCACTCAACCACTTGGTAGATGATATAACTTATATACAGATATTTAATCCCTAAACGACATATACGACACAAAGTAAAAATAAAAATGTAAGCAAAAATAATATGGTATGACTAAAAAGTCCTAGTATATCCTACTCATCATCATTAGCACTGGTGTGACTATCATGAGTTGCCTAACATTATGGATTGTAAAGTTCCTTGGTGATAATCTACAATGCACTTTAAATAGAGTTCCGTTATTATTTGGGTGAAAGTTCTGTTTGAAATTCTGAGTAAGATCTCTGAAATATCTGGAGGAAAATAATCCGTATGCTTTATGGACTTAGCTGTAATCCTGTGTTGTCTGCCCTGGCGCAGGTTGTTAGGTGTTGTCATCTAGCAACGATATGACGTTACACGTGCGAGCGTTGATTTATGCACCTTTATGCTTAGGAGTTGACGAGATCTCTGGCTTTAGGTTTTGCTGATCGGTAAAAAGACTGACTGTCTCGTACCGTCAGTCGCCGGACACTGAATTCTGCAACTGCGAATGTTGTCCGCTCAGACACCTAAAAGTCTGAAGACACAAATCTGGCTTCATGAGTTTTACTGTCATATCGGAAAACTATCGTTCCCAATCAAAACGCATTCATCAGGCGTATCAGAATTATCCTCTTTAATCTACTAAGAGGATTATAATGTCATATAATCTAGAGATTACATGCAAACTTTCCACGTTATATAAGATAGTTATACTTCACTTTCATACAGTCACACATCAAACATATCAATGTTATATTCATTGACTTCCTTTCTTGAGATGGCTATTTTGTCACAGAGTCTAGAGTTTACAGGCAAACTTCCCTGTATCATGTGACATGCATACGTCACTATCACACAATCATGCATCAGGCGTATCAACGTAATGTCCTCTGACTTCATCTCATAGTCTAGACATGATAGGTAAACTTAGACCTATGCAACTTCAGTAGTTAATTAATCTAGCCAATCTCGTTTCCCAAGACCTGTGTTCTACAATGATAGTCCGTTCCTTCACACAATGATGAATAGCAATAAAATATAGTACATTAATATTACACAAATAGAAAAAGTGAGTGATCGACTGGCCAAGCGATCACGGCGCATTCCTCTGTAACACAACTATATAGTTTTGGTACTGAAACCTTGCTGTGGCACACTACAGTTTACCAGCTTAAATGGACACTCAGCTGTGCTCCTGTGATAGGGAACGAAAAGGCAGCGAGGAAGGGAACTGGTCACCTAACCTCGTAAATGCTGGATATTTGATAGTGAAGCTTCTAACACTTCATTTTCCTATGGCAATCTCTGCCATGGGACTACCTTTATCTTTGTAATAGACAAAGCAATTAATATGATAGATGTTATCTTCTATTGGCTGTGGGGCTTGTGATACCTTTTTATACAAGCAACAATTATTCACGTAGCCGCTGGGTAAATTATATCAAGTATAAAATACATGTACACCAATAAATATTCTACAAACATATTTTGTTAAGTCTTTACGAACCTGAACAGAGTGAAATCTTATACACCACTTGGTTAACACCAAAGAGTTTGTAATCGGGACTTCCTCGCCATGTAGATGCACTCTGTCCACATGTGGTGCGTGTAAGTGGCGTTCAGGTCCAAGCCTCTAACTTTTATGGATCTCTTTTCACATGTTCTAGATCGTTCGATGGGTTTTCACCGTTGCTCACGTCATTGAATTGTGAGGGGTGGGTGTTTCTACGTAATCACACGTTAATGCTCTCCCTGACACGTGAGCTATTAGTGATGCAATCTTGACCAACATACCACGTGAGAAAGCTTCCTCGCGCGGTAATTACTGGTTACTATGTAGGCACACACGTGTTGGCCGGATACAATGAAATTTGACACTGGGGCGTTTTCCGTCAGGTCCATCAAATAGGATACAATAAAGCAATAGAGGTTTCCAGACTTTAAGATGCCTTTATGCTCTTAACAAAGGTAAATCGTCTGGCCATGTGTTATAACCTGGAGTTGATGCGTTTGCGATATGTGTCCAGTGACCATTAGTAAGCGACTTGATGTCTGAGAAAGAGAAACGCTGACTTACAGCGCCGAAGAGACCGTAGTGTAATATGAAACTTACTGAGAATAAATAAGAGAGAGAAAGGGGGGGAAAGGAAGGGAGACAAAAATGGAGAGAAGAATAAACCGTGTTACGACAATTGGGCAGGGTAATCGTTAACCTAAATCTGATCCGCCGCCTTTTATGAAAAATTAAGCAATTATTAATTTCATCTCGTTCAAGCCCCCACCCTGATTTACTTAGTGGAATTCTTATTATTCTGGTATAGCTCTGTTTAGAATGTATTTAGTAAATTGACTGAGACAAACATGCAATACATTCAAAATCATTAAATCGACGTTAAATTTGTATATTTACAAATTACAGATTTAATAATCAGCTAAGTTTTACCAGTTTAAAAAAAATGAATAATTCGTTAACAGTCAAAAATCATCATCAAGCGATGCTTAGGAGGTTGGGTAAAAGTTCACTTGGCAGCTTTTAGGATTGGCGTAGCTACAAATGGTAGTTTCTTCTCCCGCTGGGTTTTTGGGTTCTGTGCAGATAGTTCACTGGAGTTCTCGCGTCTTTGATCAAGATTAAAGGCGCAGATACTTACAAGTAAGATTAGGGAGTAACTGCAAAGCTGCTCCCGCGTATCTACGACCCTCTGATGATGGTGTCTAGCTCGACGTCAGTCCACTTCTACCCTCTTTTTGTTCCAGAGATTAGTACCCTCACTGGTACCACCAACTAGTATGGTAAAAGACTAGAAGAGTATTGCGTTTCCCAACACATACTTATGTGTTCCCACCTTCCTATTCCACCATCCCATCTACCTCAGAACTTACCATCGATGTGAATTAAGCTTAATCCCTCGAGAGAAAACTTTCTTTACATTTAAATTGAATAGATTTATATTTACTTTACAGTCAAATGAAAAGGTTAATAGTATCGAAAGAATATGTTTAGATGTTAACAGTTATTAACAATTGAATATTCATTAACAATAATTGGTCATCATCATATGATGTTAGTCGGGAATTATATAAGGGGAAGTTTCACTTGGCAGCATTTATTTGACTACTTACATTCAAATGAAGTTTCTGCTCCCGCTGGTATTTTGGTTCTTCGCAGATAGGTGACTGGATTGCTCACGTCCCTGGTCAAGATTAAGAGTTGCAGCACGTTCCAAGTAGAATCAGGGAGTAACTGCAAAGCTGGTCCCGCGTTTCTAAGACCCGTCTGATGATGGTGTCTAGCGTCGACTTCAGGCCACTTATACCCTCACTTGTTCCAGAAATAGTACCCTCAACTGGTACCACCAACTAGTATGGCAAAATAAGAAAAACAAATACCCTTTGAGTGTTGAGTTTCCCGACACATACTCATGTGTCCCCATCTTCCTATTCCATCATCCTATCTATCTTCAGAACATTTACCATCTCTGAGAATTAATCTTAATCCCAATGTTCGAAAACATTTAAAACCAATAGTTTTATATTTAACTTTAGTTGAAAATGTAAACAATATAGTTTGAATATGTTTACATTTACATCAGTTGAAAAAGGTTGTAAACTTTCATTACATTTAGAGTGAATATATTTTACCTTTACACTGGTTGAAAAGGTTGAAACTTGCATTACATTTAGAGTGAATATGTTTTACATTTACATTGATTGCAAATGTTGAAACTTTCGTTACATGTAGAGTGATTTTGCTTTACAATTACACTGCATGAAAGGTTAAAAATATAACAAGTATGTACATCATTTCTTTTATCATTCCCTCCCTGCTCCAGATGGAACTTGGTACTACCTCTGCTTTTAGTTCTTTATAAGAAACTCGCAATAAAGCAGTCATCAGCCCTGGCAGTGGTGGTTCATGCAATCATCATTTTATATGCTGAGATTGCCAGCGTCAAACTGACTTGGACATCCACTAGCAATTTTCACATAGTAATATTTACATGTCAGTATATACGTATTGGTTCATATGTTACTAATTAAAAAAATAGAATTCAAAATGTACAACTTAACCAATCTTTAGGCTCACACACTGATGGCTCAGAGAAATGAAGGAACTTGTAGAGGCCTCTTACACTTGGTCTGGGGTGTTGCTACTTTAGCAATAAGTTCCCCCTTTTACTTGTGTTTCAGTTTCCTCATATTCCGGTGTTCATGGTTAATAATGTTAGTGTTTTCCTGGGATCAAGTCCTCAAGAATTTCAAATAAGTCCGGTCTGATAAATGAAAGCTGGTCTTAGTATTAACTGCGGCAAGTCCTGGTTCTCTTCTTGGCGTGAGGTAGATTTTCACAGTGTTCTGCTCTAGTTGAAGTGTCAGGTTATATTGCCTGTCTTCCCCCGCATTTGTTTGTTACGATGTTAAGCAACGGCTAAAGTCAGAAAAGCTGTTGTACCTTCATTCCGAATATTTGCAAATCGTTTCAAACATGCGTGTTTTGTGGGGTAATTCAAATTATTTCCACAAGGAAATTTCTGCGTGTTACTGCAGAGGTCATGTCTCCCAAATATGGAATAAAAACATCCGATCCTCTCTCGGCAATGTTTACAAATAACTTCTTTCATCTGCCCGGACAAATACAACATTTCCGCTCAGATGTGTCCGGTTAATAAGTGCGTGTCTGTAATCTGTCCACAGACGGGTAATTTATCGCCCGGCATGCCTTAGGTAAACCCAACGCTCGGTCGCTGACCGGCCCATCTGGGTTCATGACGAATTATCACTGAGAGTAATGTAAGCTAATATAAAAGTACTAAATATCTGCTTGATAGCAGAGAAAGAAAATGGGCAACAACGGAAATTTAGTACACAAAAAATGTAACTAAATACTGCCGGAGAGAAAAAGAGATCGACCCAATTAGTCTGTGACAGAGTTTAAACATGATCGATAATAGACAGAAGCTAGCATACGATATATGGTGTCGGTAAACAACATATTTATTTGTGCATTTGTTACGCAGGAATGTTTCGTGAGGGAATGGGAAATATAAGCATCTTGCATGCTATTGGCTTGGCATTTGTGATGTAAAAATATGCCATTTCTGATTGAAGCATTGTCATTTATTAGCAATCCGGATGTGAAACGAATGTTCCCTTATAATTTAGCGCCTTGTGAGTTTACCACACAATGACATTCAGCTCATCAAGAAGAAAGCCAGGAAAGACAGAATATGGAATAGGATCAGGCCTCCACTTCAACGAACCGGACAGCGTATTTGAGATCTTGTGGACATATTCCAGGAAAACTCTACCTTCATTAATACGGAAAGCCCCAAATCCTAGGAACCTGAACATTAAGTCATAGTGGGAGTATGTTGTAAAGTAACACGCCAGACCACGTGTAAGAGGCATCTTGATCAAGTTGTCTTAACTATTTCTCCGAGCCAGACGTCAGTCTGTATTCCCAAAGAAATTTGGGGTAAGTTGTACATTTTCAAATTCTATATTTTGCATTATTAACATGTGAAAATTGATAGTGGATGTCCAAGTCATACGAGGCTGGCAACCGCAGCATATAGAATAATGATTTCATGAACCACCACTGCAAGAGCTGGTGACTGCTTTATGCGGGTTTCTCATAGAGAAGCAAAAGCAAAGGTAGTCCTGTTGCGGGTTCATTATTTCTTAGAGTATTTGAAGAATGCTGGACTCAGGTGTCCAAGGCGTCTAGGGTTATTAGACTACAGTCCATTCAACAGAGTTCAGTGAAAAGTAAGGCACAGTTTTAAACAGTATAAAACTTAGTAATGCCTGTTTGACGTTTTCACATATGAATACTTTAATCACAATACTTGGCTCCTCAGTTATAGCATCAACGAATAAGACAATGGCACTCATTAGCCGTCTCAGTCTTTGTGTACTAGGGATGGACATTCCCTTGAGTAAGATTGCTCCTACTCCACCCATGTAGTTTAGCCAGTCAGCCAAGACTGTTGCCCGGGATGTGGCCACCGCCGTACACAAGCGGTATTCTAGGAGCCATACATGAGCTAGACAAAGAGAGGAGAACCAAATAGGATCCTGACTATCCTAAAAAGGACATGGCTGTCTCTCACCGTGAGGTACTATCCCTCTCTCTTTATCCTACATCCCCGGTGAGTGAGGCGGAGGAATCTGAGAAGATCAACGGCTCGCAAAGCGAAACAGCAAAGTGTGTGGCGCACTAGAGGCATGTCGGACATAGAAAAAGACAATGGCTAGCCACCGTGGAAGAGATTGGGGCCTTACCACGTACTTCCTACAGAAAGTAATGGAATCACAACAACAAGATAAGAACCGATATGTAGAGAACTCTCTGTCCCCTGGGGAAGAATCTACTGTACAAATTAACAGGGAAGAGGCAACTCCTCTAATGAGTAAGGAAGTACATAATGACGAGTGTTCCTTAAATTCTGTTGAAAGGGAGCATTCTGAGAAAGACCACCTAAAAACTAGTAGGAGAAGCCTAAAAATAGGAACATGGAATGTTAGAACTTTAAACGGAGAAGGAAAGCTGGACAATCTTATATTAGAGGCAACCGACATGAAACTCGATATACTGGGAGTTGCAGAGGCAAGACTTTTGGATACAGGCTACATAACAAGAGACCAGTACACGCTTATACACTCAGGAGGAGAAAAACACGAAAGAGGGGTAGGAATGTTGATAAAGAAGGAGTTAGAAAAATACGTATGTGGATACTGGACACACAATGACAGAATGATGTTACTAAAGATGAGAGCAAAGCCATTCGACATATCAATCTTACAAACTTATGCACCAACTAAAGATTACAGCGAGGAAGAAATAGAAGAATACTATGAAGAGCTACAACACACACTTAAACCAGTCAAATCTACAGATGTGTTGATAGTAATGGGTGATATGAATGCAAAAGTAGGAAAAGGAAAATACAAGAAAATAGTAGGACAGTATGGATTAGGGACAAGAAATGATAGAGGAGACAGACTTATCCAGTTCTGTGAAGAAAACCAGCTGGTCATATGTAACACCTTTTTTGAACATCACCCAAGGAAATTATACACATGGAAAAGCCCAGGAGATGTAACACGTAATCAAATCGACTATATCATGATAAAACATAGATTTAAGAACAGTGTCACAAGTGCAAAGACACATCCTGGCGCCGACATAAATTCAGATCACAATCCAGTTGTCATCAAAGTAAATATAAAGCTGAAAAGAGCAGGAAACAGAAGACAGGAGGAACCCCAGATAGAAATATCAGCGCTGAAACAACCAGATATAAAACAGAAATATTTAATCGAAGTCAAAAATAAATACCAACAGTTATTGACAGAAAGCATGGAGCAGTATAGAAGAGAAAACCCAGAAGAAAAAGCAACCGCAAAATGGGAATGCTTAAAAACAAGCATACAATCAGCAAATGCAAATTTACCTAAAAAGGAGTCTAAGAAAAATCAAATTTGGATGACAGATGACATCTTGAATAAAATGGCAGAAAGAAAGAAAGCAAAAAATACTCCAGAATATAAAACAATAGACAATGACATACGTACTATGTGTAGAGAAGCAAAAGAACGGTGGATAGAAACAAAATGTAAGGAAATAGAAGACTTGGAAGCGAAGCACATGACAAGAGATATGCATGAAGAAATAAAGAAATTATCAAATCGGTCGCGGTTTGCACAAGGAGGAAGCTGTATCAAGAACAAAAATGGTGTAATATTACTTGATGAGAAAGACATATCAAACAGATGGGCAGAATACGTAAAAGAACTATTCGAGGACAACAGAGGTAAAAAACCATCACCAGATTCTAATGAAGGCCCACACATTCTCAGATCAGAAGTAGAGAATGCCATTCATATGATACAAAAAGGAAGATCAGCAGGCATGGATAACATAAACATTGAAATGATAGAAGCTCTGGAGAGCTTTGGTATAGATACAATCACAGAAATATGCAATGATATATACAATACAGGATATTTACCACACGACATGAAGACATCAGTTTTTATAACATTGCCCAAAAAACCAAATGCAACAGAATGTTCAGACTTCAGAACAATCAGCCTGATGAGTCATGCAATTAAGATACTGCTCAAAATCATACAGGAAAGAATAAAAAGTAAAGTAGACAGCGAAATCCAAGAAGAACAGTTTGGTTTTAGACGGAACAGTGGAACAAGAGAGGCAATATTTTGCCTAAGAAGATTAGCAGAAAAATATACAGAGGTCCAAAAAAGTATGTATATGTGCTTCATTGACTATAAGAAGGCTTTTGACAGAATCCATCATGAGAAAATAATTGAATGCCTCAAAGACATAGGTATTGATGGAAAAGATATAAGAATACTCAGTAACCTTTATTGGGAGCAAACTGCCACAGTAAGATCGGGAAGGAATTATTCACCATACATAGACATAAAAAGAGGTGTCAGACAAGGTTGTGTGCTGTCCCCCTGCCTATTTAATTTATACACCGAAAAAATTTTCAAACAGATACAGGAAATACCAGGACTGAACATCAGTGGAAGATCAATAAACAACCTTAGATATGCAGATGATACCGTGTTGTTAGCTGAAAGCGAACAGGAGTTACAAGAACTAGTGAAGCAAGTGAACAGTATAAGTCATGAATATGGACTCGACATTAATATTGAGAAAACTAAAACTATGATAATTAGCAAAACAGACGATAAACCCACATTAAAGATAAGCGTAAATGGGAAAATCCTGGAACAAGTCAAGAGCTACGTATATCTTGGTCATATAATAACAGAAGATGGCAGATGTGAAACAGAAATCAAGAAGAGAATAGGAATGGCCAAAGCTACATTCAACAACATGAAACATATACTGACATCCAAACAGTTATCTCATAAATTAAAACTGAGAATCATAAAGTGTTATATATATTCTGCATTTCTGTATGGTGCAGAAACATGGACGATGAATAAGCATTTGGAAGAAAGAATTGAGGCTCTTGAAATGTGGATATATAGAAGAATGGGGCGTATCTCATGGAAAGAGATGAAAACAAATAAGGAGGTCCTAGAAAATCTAGGTATGAAAAGAGAACTAATGAGAGAGGTCAAAGTTCGGCAGCTAAAATACTTTGGCCACATAAAAAGGCATAACACCTTGCAGAAGACCATAACAGAAGGGAGAGTTGAAGGTAAACGTGCAAGGGGAAGACAGCGCTATAAGTGGGAAGATAACATCAAGAGATGGACGGGAAAGAGTCTATCAGAGTGTACCACCAAGACAAGAGACAGAAGACGTTGGAGATCCATTACAGCCAACCTCCGTTGTGGAGATGGCAACTGATGATGATGATGACTCATTAGCCAGTCTATACGTAAGTCTAACGTCTGTAGACTATCAGAACACTGTCAGAGTCATCTTGCTGAATTTATTATATATACTGAAGCACATTAAAAACGCACCACCTGTATAATCCAGGAACAGAGTGTGAAATGTAAATATAAGTGTTTACAGGTTTACATATTTGGAATCTTTATTCATTTTCCTATGAATCCATGCTGGTCATTAATTTGTACATTTGATTGTTATGAAATTTATTGCATTCTGTGCAGGCAAGGGAGAAAACCAAAAATGCAACCAATAAAAAAATTCATTCACACTATCCTCAGTATCTGGTATGTCCACCGTGTGCTTGCAAACAGGCTTGGCAGCGGCTCCGCATGGAACGCACAAGTCTCAGAAGGAAATTCCGGGGAATCAAGTCCCATTCACGTGTAAGAGCAGCTTCGAGCTGTTGCAGATTAGCTGGAGAACCTTGCCTGTAGATTCTGCGTCCAAACTCGTCCCACAGATGTTCTATAGGGGACATGTCTGGTGATAGGGCAGACCAATCAATCGTCACAATGTTCTGCTGCTGTAGATATTGCTGCGTAATGCATGCGGTGTGCGCACGTGCGTTATCCTGCTGGAGAAGCTGCAAGCCTGGATAATTTGTGAACGCAGGAGCAACCAATGCATCCAGAACCTCATCCCGATATGTCACTGCATTGACATTTCCACGGAAGACGTGAAGAGGCAAGCGATGGTGAAAACTGAATCCTCCCCAAATGTGAATACTGCAACCTCCAAATCGGTTGTGCTGACGAACACAGAAATTTGCAAAGCGCTCTCCACACCGTCGCCAAATCCGCATACGTCCATCAGCAAAGGATATGTTGAATCTGCTCTCGACTGTGAATAGGACAGCATTTCACTGCAGTCTAGTCCATCTGACATGTTGCTCTGCCCATTGCAGGCGCTGCTGACGATGTCTGTGAGTCACGTTTGGCCCAACATAAGGTCGTCTTGCAGTAAGGCCTGTATCTCTGAGTCGTCCTATGACTGTCATTCGAGAGCTTGCCCACGTCTACCCACTATTGCTCTTGCTGTTTGACTTGCCGGGAGAGAACGATTCCTTAGGTGACTCAGCACAATATGACGATCTTGCGCAGGGGTAGTAACTCGTGGTTGGCCACTCCGAAGTCTATCCCGGGCACTGCCAGTGGTTCCGTAACGTTCATTGAGACGTACAACAGTGCTGTGGTGACAATTCATCCTTCTGGCAATGGCCGGCGAGCTCATTCCGGTCTCCAACATACCAGTGGCTCGTTGGCGGTCGTTTTCAGATAGTCGTGGTATTTCAAGCACATGTACTGGGTGTTTTGTCTCAACGGCCTCTTTATACCGAGTATACTGCCACAACGCGTACACATTTTCAGGGTCATAGCTGTTGGGAATCGTGTTGCACGTGTAACTTTCATTGTTTTCATGTAGTCTGTACACAAACCCGTGGGTTGAATCATGCACTTTTCATTCCAGCAGCCATTCGCTCTCTACCTCATGGCAAACACGGGGAAAATCCATTCCCACACTTTTTTTCCCAGCTTCTCGGCATCAGTATATATAATAGTGGTGCGTTTTTAATGTGCTTCAGTATATTATAATATACTTTCTTTCCACATCCTTTCAGCGCTGACATGTCCTTATGAATAATGATCAGACTAGGCTCTATCACTTAGACTACCTAGCTGAAATACACAGATAAATCAGTACTTAAAGTACATATTCAATAGCACTTAAGAAACACAGCCTTCTCCCACGGAGACACAGTCCAAAGAGGAAGCTGACTAGATCGTATGTTCGGCCGTAGCCCGCGAAACCACGTCTGCTAGAAATCTGCAGACAATGTGACGTACTTCCTGTGTTGTCGCAGAAACGAATGTAAATAGGAAGTGAGCTCACAAACCAAGTTTGAGAGCGACCGATAATGGTGTTATGAATTTAGTCATAACAAGTCCCAAGTTATATATGGAGCAGGGAGTGGATAATAATAGAACTGATGTACGAGTACATACTTATTATTTTAACCTTTTCAACCAGTGCATATGTAAATGTAAACATGTTCAATATAAATGCAATGGATGCATACCACTCACTGGGATTAACATTAATGCTCAGAGAGGGTAAAGTTCTGAGGCAGATGGGATGGTGGAATGAAGGGGGGACGACACCTGATTTTGTGTCAGGAAACCCAATACTCAGGAGGGTATTTGTTTCTCTCTTATCTTATGATACTAGTCGGTGGTACCAATTGGTGTTGCTTTCTGTGGAATAAGTGAGTGGTATAAGTGGCATGCAGTCAACGCTAGCCATCTACAGCCGACGGGTCTTAATAGATGCTGGATCATCTTCGCAATTACACCACGATACTACGAGGAACATGTTGCAGAAACCAGATTTGGCCAGTGACGAGACAGAAACCAGTCCATAACTGCAAAGAACAAGCATCAGCAGGAGAAGAAACCAACCGACATCTTACTGGCAGCTAAGTACTCATTAAAAGCTGCAAAGTGAACTCTCTATTAAACGATTTTTTTCAAATCAGACCATCACCTGTGAGGAAATTTTAAAGACTAAATTCACCCCACCCTTATTTATTTTACAATTGTTAACGATATCTGACTTAAATTTTGTTATCTCTTCTTTTAATTATTATTAAGTTTTGCCTCGTTTTGGCGAGGCGCGTCCCATTCAACCTAGTCAGTTATATTAGGGCGCATGTCCAAATATAAAAGACCCTTAGATCTGAGATTACTTATTTATCTGTAAATATTCGAATTTGTAGTTGATTTAGTCATTTTGAACGAACTGCACCCGTATGTCTCAGTCATTTTAAATACTTATAACAGAGCTATTTAAGTAATATTTTAGTGAGTTAAATCTGTTGAGGGCTCATCAGAACGAGCGAAATCCTAACTCATAGAAGTTCAGGAAAGATACAGAGTTTACACTTTGGATCCTATCAGCCGTAGTAATTGATTTATTTAAATTCCTATGAGGCTCCCTAGAACTGAAGCACCATTCTTCACCTCACATCTCTGCCAAGAGTAATCTTAAGCAAAAGGTAGACACCTTTGAAGATCGTCAGTAGATACTCTGAATTTTGGCCACTGTTGGACCATCACTGCTGAGCAAGGGGAATAAATCCCGTGACAGAAAGTAAAAGTGGTAGATAAGGTCGGTTGGAGTCCCATTTTTAAAGGGAAGATTTTCTTTAAAAAAAAACTGTCATGAAACGTACTTGGTAAATATGATTGTTTGTAGCAAGAAGTGGTAGGTAAGGCAGGCAGGCGTCTCACTTTTAACAGAATAATCGAATGTAATTGCTACTATCATGAATAGGTACTTGAGAAGTGTTTTGCATCTGTAATTAGAAGACATGGCAGATTTGGGGGGGGGGGGGGGGGGGGGCGCAGAAGATCATCAAATTGTTGTTTACTGTCATGAAGAAGTAGAACAATGGTAATTTTATCTCTAGTTAGAAGTAGTAAACATTTTTTTAACGGGATCATCAATTTTTTTTTTTTTTTGTGGTCAGGTAGAGGCAGACGAGAAAGATAGTTTTATCTGTGGTCCGTGCTTTGATCCCCAGTTGAGGTGGGACTTTTAGACTGCAAACGGCTCCGGGGCCGACCCAGCCTCATGAATTGGAAACCAGAGCAACTCTGGGAAGGTTAAAGGCGGCCGGCGTGGTACTGATCACATCGTCCCTAGTGTGCCGCAAGAAACTATGGGCCTAACATCATATTCCCAGTATGCCTCAATGGGCATGTAACGGGATTCTTTACCTTTTTTTTACCCTTAAAGTAGAGGAATAAGGTAGACAGGCGTCCCGGTTTTAACTGGATCATCCAATGAAAAAAACAATTTGGCATGAGAAAGACGATTGTACCAGTAGTTTGGAAAAAGGCTAGATTAAGATGGCCAGTCGTCTTACTTCTAACAAGATAATCTACAGTAGTTAAGGTGAGATCTAAAATATAATAGATCATCGGCCTCTAGATGACCTAGTTAGGTGAGATCTAAAATATAATAGATCATTGGCCTCTAGACAATCTAGTTAAGATGAGATCTAAAATATAATAGATCATTGACCTCTAGATAACCTATTTAGGTGAGATAGAAATCTAAAGTATAATAGATCCTTGGACTCCAGATGGAATAATTCAGATGGGTATTCAAGATAATTTTTACTCAAGACACAGTGTAATGCTCGCCGTTTCCGTACTTTTCCGAAATGCTACTGGAAATGTTTCTGGACGTACAGACGCATGGACGTTACTTACCAATTGCAATCTGAATGTCGCAATATAAGGTGAATATGGTAATTATTGTTCTTCTATCACTAGAGAGCTGAACGCAACAACAGCTGTAGTGTACCTATAGACACTAGAATACCAAGACTAACTAGCAGAACTAAGAAACAGAAGAAACGAGAAACAGCTATCGTCAGAAAAGAGAAGGATAAATCAGATACAAGAAAACTGAGGACTGGCAAAAGAAAGAAGGTATGACTGTAACGCATATGACGTGTGTTGTCAAGCTGGCATATACAGAGACAAGGAAACTATATATATATATATAAAATCATCCTCATTTATGCTCTTTACGGATCATGGGGGCCACCGCTGTAACTGGTCTCCTTGCAGGAATTCCTGCATCAAGCAACAGTAGCCTATGCTCTTGTGATGGGCACTTTGTTTGACCTGATGGGTTTGCCAGCTCCATGCACAACCTCATCTTAGCCACCTTTTACGACATGCCTGATGATAGAGTAGTTATATTCTTCCACTGTCTCTTCAAGGGCACCACGGGAACTACACCTGGCGTATATATATATATATATATATATATATATATATATATATATATATATATATATATATATATATATATATATATATATATATATATATATATATATATATATATATATAATAAATCAGCTACCCTACAAGCATAAGCCTTCGTATTATTTTTTTGCGACCTCGTGCTCTGAACAGGTCAAACGCTTAGTGACAAATTATCTTGACTGAGCTATCAGGCCCAAACAAATATTTGACGATATATAAAGGAAATCTTGTAGCAGATACTGCCGTAAGGAAATGAAGTGTTAGTGACTTCACCATTGACTAAGACAAGCGTTTGTTGGCAGTGTGAGGAGTTCCCTTCCTCACTGCTTATGCCTTCCCTAACTCGAGAGCAGTCAGGTACCCAATTATGGTTGGGTAGATTGGAGCATGACACTTGCAGGTTTCGATTCCGGAACCTGGTAACTGTGCAGCAAGAGAGAAGCACTGGAACCTCTTAGTCAATCGGATGCTCTTGAGTATATGTAACGAATTTAAACTTTGAACAGCACAACTATTATACTGATATTTATACTTCACTGCCTTCACAACACTATAGCACCGCTATTATATTAAAATATATACTTCACTGCTTTCACAACACTATAGCACAGCTATTATACTGACATTTATACTTCACTGCCTTCACAACACTATAGCACCGCTATTATACTGACATTTATACTTCCCTGCCTTCACAACACTATAGCACCGCTATTATACTGACATTTATACTTCACTGCCTTCACAACACTATAGCACCGCTATTATACTGACATTTATACTTCCCTCCCTTCACAACACTATAGCACCGCTATTATATTAAAATGTATATTTCATTGTCTTCACAACACTATGGCACCGCTATTATATTAAAATGTATACTTCATTGTCTTCACAACACTATGGCACTGCTATTATATTAAAATGTATACCTCACTGTCTTCAAAACACTAAAACACATCTATTAAATTGACATTTATATGTTTAAATTTATATTTATTTTACATTTATGAAAACATAATTTATAAATTAACCAGACACCTACTGCCGATGCACAGAAAATTTATATAAAAGGAGAATCAACATTGCTTGAGAGGATTACATTGGAGAAATGGTTTCCTCCTGGGGTTCCCCATATTATTCATCTCATTCTGGAAAAGCTAATCAGCTTGATCGACATCGCCGATGACACAGTTTTTGCTCCACTTTGTAACTATTTGATTCAGTGTTATCAGTAAGTTCTCTTTTTGTTTTTTTTTACATAATTTTAGGAATTCTCTATTGAAGAATTGTTACTTTTATTTTCGAACGTTTCCCAATTGTTGCGTCTTTGTATTTGTAGTAGTTGAAAAATTGAAATGTAATTGGATGAATCCCAAATTTATAACAGAGTTGGATGAAGTAATGTGAAGGCACTTGAATAACAGTGGTAGTTCTAACCAGATCGTTATAATTATTAACTATCAGTAAATACGTAATTCTGTTAATTTAAAGCTGTCCATATTTATACATGCAGTTATCGGTTGACTAATAAATTAATACTGTCAACCGTAAAACTTACAGCTGTCAATTGATTGCCAACTTTGTGCTGCAAACAATAACTTGCAACTATCGGTTGATTGATAGCTTTGTGTTGCCAACCATAAATTTGAAACTATCGGTTGATTGATAGCTTTGTGTTGCCAACCATAAATTTGCAACTATCGGTTGATTGATAGCTCTGTGTTGCCAACCATAAACCTGCAACTTTCAGTTGATTGATAGCTTTGTGCTGCAAACCATAAATTTGCAACTGTCAGTTGACTGAAAACGTTGTACTGCCCGCTGTAAAACATGCAACTAGCAGCTGACTGTGTTCCTGGAGTATCCTATCATAAACCCGAAGAATAAGGCTGAACTAGGAATTGGTCTGACAAGAAATTGTGCAAGTATTATTGACACTTATATCTTTAACACAATGGCAGAAAGTTTAGTAACACTGCGACCTACCACGCATATCATGAAAGGCGACTGAGGAGGGGTGGGCATCGTGTAAACATTTTAAGAAGGAGACGCTGTGAGATGGAAAGTACATATTTTGAGGAAACCTAATGATAGCATTAGCATTCAGTTCTTGTTCTGGAATCTGCAGGGTAATAGAGATAGAGGAAGACCAAAGGACACAGGAAGAAGAGAACTGGAGACAGACATGAAGGGGATGAAGAAGGCATGGGAAGACCTTGAGTTGATGTCACGTGACAGCAAGACTTGGTATAAGTTAGTTGCTGTCACGTGACAGCAAGACTTGGTATAAGTTAGTTGACGTCACGTGACAGCAAGACTTGGTAAAAGTTAGTTGATGTCACGTGACAGCAAGACTTGGTATAAGTTAGTTGATGTCACGTGACAGCAAGACTTGGTATAAGTTAGTTAAAGGCATGTGCTCCATGAGTAGTTGAAGGGTGATGAATGGATGGCAGAAAATCAGCCAAAATATCAAGTTGGAATGTGAATTCAAGATGGCAGAAAATCAGCGACTATATCAGGTGGAATGTGAATTCAAGATGGCAGAAAAATCAGCCACTATATCAAGGTGGAATATGAATTCAAGATGGCAGAAAATCAGCAACTATATCAAGTTGGAATGTGAATTCAAGATTTCAGAAAATCAGCAACTATATCAAGTTGGAATGTGAATTCAAGATGGCAGAAAATCAGCAACTATATCAAGTTGGAATGTGAATTCAAGATGGCAGAAAATCAGCAACTATATCAAGTTGGAATGTGAATTCAAGATGCAGTATAAGTAGGGTTAATAATAATAATCATGAAGATGATGAAAATGATCACAATAATAATAATAATAATATTATTATTATTAATAACAATAATAACAACAATAACAAAGGCAACAATAACAATAATCCCAACAATAATAATAATAATAATAGTTGTTACGGTGGGATAAATATAGAGGATAATTGCAGGATACGCGAATGATTGCAGGCTTTCATACAGGACATTATGGTCAGCATATACAACACAAGCCGGCAGGTGAACAGGTCCACGGGAAAACATGGTTGACATTTATTGTACGTTTATCACAAGAAGACATCCATCAAGATATATACATGGCATAGTATATGGCAGGAAAAAACATGTGAATGCGATAAGCAGTTACGTCAGTCAATAACGAGCCTCAATCAATAGGCTTATCTTCATCTCCCATGTTAAACAGTAAAAGTAAATATATTGAGAGATATCCTTAAATCTCTTATCAATCCTGGCCGTGTACTAACAGGTAGGGCAATATTCCCGGTACCCAAGTAATGCCAAGTAATGTGGCGAACAAACTGATGATGGCTACTTAAACTCAGTTACCTCAATATCTTTGAGATACTCCTTACGAAATTATCAAAAGGGGTTGTGCAAGACTTCTCAATAAGTTTTCCTTCCCCATCTAGAACATTCTTAACAAGGTGGTGGCCTTTGAAAAAATAGATTTAATATCCCAGTTAGGAAAAAACACACTCCATAAAATCCTGGAGCTTAGAAGAAATCACGTCCACTTCAAACCAGTGAACGAAAACGAACTGTCCAAATAAACAACACACTGACCCCACGACATGTGACGAGAAAAACGTCACTAGTTGACTGTCGCTCACTACGGGTGAACGTCTCGCTCACCACGGGTGAACGCTTCGTGCAAACAGTAGTTTGACTACAGGCGAACACAATTCCTCACATAAAAATGGAAATGTGCTAGCGTGTAGTAACATGCCACACTATGTTATCTGCATCCCAAATCTATCCTTAACATAGCACCCCCTTCGCGGTGTAAAAAAAAAAAAAACCAATTTTTTTTTTTCAATTCAAATATTTCCTATGCGGAAATATCGGTCAAAATTGATCATATCACAAATATTGAGACATATCAAAAATAATCTAGTCGCAGTAAGTCTGCATAATGTAACTTATTATTAAATAATATGCTAGACGAATTTGTCATCAGTCATAAACAGTCATATATCAATAAGAAACAAGTCATATACCGTCGATATTTCAATGATGTAACAAAAGGATACATAAATGTATGATCACTGTGAGTTTACAATAAACATATCAAAGAATAGCATGCATATATGAAAATGGTATGAGATATAAAAATAAAATAAAAAACAAAAAATCAAAATCAAAAATTCAGAAATGCATGAATAATAGTTTTAAAAAATAAATTAGAAGGTTATATTTCCAACTAACAATGCTGTCAAAAATCCTAAAATTAAGCTTAGACGCAATTCACACATGACATGAATCAAATAAGATATAAAGCAATACGATATGACATTAATGTAGCTAAAGTACATGAATATCTCACAAAAGAGAAAGAGAGAAAAAAAAATAGTACAAGAACGCAAGTATAACTAATTAACATAATTATTTCATTACTTAATTATTCTGCTCTAAGTACCTTTTGTACGTTGTGGCAAGACAAGTAATGTCCAAACCAACATTGCAATAATATAATCATAGTCCCCACTATCCGTGTCAGGACTAGATTTCTAGCATTAATATAGCAATCTTAATTAATGTGAACGTGCATTCCAAAAAATTAACATGATGTCGTAGTTGGAAATTGTTCATGTCTGCACGTAGTATAACACTGTTTAATGTACCACTAGGTAAAGTGAATAATGATTATCTCAAAGTCGTGTAAATCACAAATGTTAATATGGAAGGTTTGAACTTAGTGTTCATGTATTCATCGTCTTTTGTCATAGTGACTAGTAGTGGATAAACACCATGGCTTCACACATGTGTAATATAAAGTCAATTAACTAAGTCAATATGAATCTTCAGGTTCGAGCTGTGGGCATCTCGATAAAGCATCTGCGACCACATTTGCAGACCCTGGTATTGCCTCGATTTCATACTGAAAAGGTTGGAGCAGGATGGCGAACCGGGCTAGCTTCGGATTCTTGTGATTCACCTTCTTCAATGAGGAAAGGGATTTCTGGTCTGACTGAATATGAATGGGGCACCCAACAGATACCGCTCCAGCTTGACTACCACCCAGATAACAGCCAGCAGCACCCTTTCTATAACTTGGTTCTTCCTTTTCTTCATAAGTGAGCTTTCTGGATATATAGAGGGTTGGATGTAATCTTCCCTCGAACTCTTGCATCAGTGATGTGCCGATACCTTTTGAACTCGCATCTGTGTGGAGATAATAAGTCAGATTTGTATCTGGTAACCTCAAAATAGGTGGCACAGAAAAAATTTTTTGAATATAATTTAACTCAGCCTGGCACTCTGGTGTCCATCGCCCGTGGTTCGGTAAGCCTTTGTTTTAGCAAGGCAGAGAGGTCTGCAGTGACTGAAGACAAGTTGGGTATAATAATAATAATAATAAATTCTTTAAGCGCCAAACACGGCGCATAAGGCAGAAACCAGTGCTCTCCAGGTTGTTCGTTGTGACGCCACTCCTCTTAGCTCTTGCACATTATTTAGGCCCAACGTTCTTCCTTCTCTTATTATTGTTCTTCTGAGTGTTTCTTTTGGTCTTCCTTTTTTCCGCTTACCCTCAGGAACCCAAGTGAGCGCCTGTAGTGGTATTCTGTTGTTTTGCATTCGTAGGACATGACCGATATATGACCATCGTCTTTTCCTTATATAGTCGGAGACATATTTCTGCCTAGAGTCTTCTCTTATTTGTCGATTAGTCTTGAATTCTTTCCAACTGATGTTCATGAGTTTTCTAAGACATTTGTTCTCGAATGTATTCAGCTTGTTCTCCAATGATTTTGTTATTTTCCAACTCTCACAGCCGTATGTTAACACTGAGATAACATTTGAATTAAACAGACGAAGCTTGGTATGTATATTCAATGATCGTAATTTCCAAATGTTAGATAATCTATTGAAGGCGCTAGCTGCCAAAGCAATTCTAGTATGGATTTCTCTTGTTGTGTCACCATCCTGAGTCATTTTACTGCCTAAATAATTGAAACTTTCAACTTTCTGTAGTTTTTCCCCGTTCAAGATGATATCAAAGGTCTCGTTAGAAAAGTTCATAGCTTTAGTTTTAGAGGCATTTATTTGGAGACCAATTTTAACCGAGAGATGACACAAATTATTTATTGCTTCTTGGGATTGTCTTGGTGTTGAACTTAAGAATGCTACATCATCTGCGAAATCCAGGTCCCCCAGGAATTTTCCATTTGTCCATTTTATACCCAATTGTTCATTGTGGGTATAGTTTCTCATAACCCAATCAATAGCTATTCCAAAAAGTAGTGGTGACATAATACAGCCTTGTTTCACCCCTGTTTCTACTGTAAACCATTCTGTATTCCCTTTATTTGTTCTAACACAACATCTTGCATTGTCATATAGCGCTTTGATTATATTCACATATTTTGTTGGAAAACCATAGATTGTAAGTATCTTCCACAATGATGGGCGGTGTAGACTATCAAAGGCTTTTTGAAAATCGACGAAGGTGATAATAAGTGGCGATTGCCTTTCCACTGATTCTTCTATAATTGTTCTTAGTGTGAATATTTGATCAATACATGATCGTTTCGGCCTGAAACCCGCTTGTTCTTCTCTGATCTTTTCGTCAGCATGCAATTTAAGTCTTTCTAACATCATGCAACATAATAATTTTCCAGGTACTGATAATAGAGATATACCACGCCAGTTATTACAGTCTGATAGATCACCTTTCTTCGGTAACTTTACAATAATACTGTCTTTCCATTGTTGTGGTGGTTGTTCTTCTCTCCATACTTCATTTATAATATCTAAAATTCTCAAGAGGTTGTTGTCATTAACTGCTTTAATCATTTCCCCTGAAATTTCGTCAACTCCAGCAGCTTTAAAATTTTTTAATCTTTTAACGGCTTGTTTGATCTCGTCCAGCGTGAATTCATCGCAAGTTATTGGCAAAGTGGTTGTGGATGTTTCATTATTAAAATCAGGTGTTACTGTTGGTGGTGGTCTGTTTAGCACCTCCATGAAGTGCTCAGCCCATCTCTTCATTTGTTCTTTTTCTGTTGGTATTGAATTCCCTAATTTACCTTTAACAGGTGTTTCCATAGCAGTAGGCTGGTGACATAGTTGTTTTGTAATTTGATAAAGGCACCTACTATTACCAGTTCTTGCAGCATTTTCAGCTTCTACGGCCAGTTCATTGATGAAATGTCTTTTATCTCTTCGAGTTTTTGTCTTCACTTCTTTATTTAACAAGTTATAAGTTAGTTTGCAAGATTCAACTGCATTATGTGTACTTGCCGCTAGTAGTTTAAGTTTTGCTGTTTTCCTTTCTTGTATTTTATCCCAAGTATCTTCTCTCATCCATTTTTTCTTTTTATGTACTAGGTATCCGGTGGTCGCTACAGCTGCTTCTGTCATTGCTGTTCTCAGTTGTTCCCATTTAGTATCGATTGTCTTGGTGGTGATATCGTTGTCAATTTTGCCTAAAGCATCGAAATAGTTGTTCATTTTGACATTATATTCCTTCTTTATATCATTTGATTGCAGTCTGTGTACATCTATTCTTCTATTTTTATTCGGTTGGTATAACTTCTTCAGTTTAATTCTCATTTTAGCTATGCAGAGGTTATGATCGCTTCCGATCTCTGCACCTCTGTATGCTCTGACGTCTTGAACTGATGAGCGAAATTTAGCGCTTATGCAGAAGTGATCTATCTGGTTCTTAGTTCTGCCATCAGGTGAATTCCATGTTATCTTGTGGATATTCTTATGTGGAAAGATGGTGTCTGCCACAACGAGGTTTGATATTTCACAAAGTTCTAGAAGTCTTTCGCCATTTTGATTCATACAGCCTATGCCATGAGTACCGAGATATCTTTGTACTCCATCGTTGTTGTCACCTACTTTGGCGTTAAAATCACCCATGACTGCTATTATGTCATGCTTGGGTATTGTGTTGATGGTACTTAGAAGTGCTTCATAGAAGTCATCTTTTGTGGTATCAAGAGCGTCGTTAGTTGGTGCATAACATTGTACAATTGAGAGCTTGAAAAATCGTGTCTGAAATCTAGCTAATATTAGCCTCTCATTGATAGGTAAGTTGGGTATACATCGAATATAATACTGAATTCAGCTGAGAAGACTACGAACTTGCTTCTTAGTAGTGGGCACAGACAATTTTAGAATTTTGGAAACATTCTGTGGCACGGTCTGAAGACAACCGTGACCCACCTTATGTCCCAAGAATGAAATTTCCTCAAAGACAATAAAGATCTTTGAGGGCTTGGCTGTTAGGTGATGGAGACGTAAAGTGTCCAGAAGAGAATGTAAACCTAAGAAGTGTTCCTCCCAAGTGGAACTGAATACGCAGATATCATCTATGTATGTGATGTTCATAAGTCCGAAAGGCATCACATTCCACTGATAAAGACCCCGTTGTGTAGCAAAGGCAGTGAGTGGTTTAGCTCTGTCCGTCAAGGGAACTTGCCAGTATCCCTTGGTAAGGTCAATTTTAGTAAAGAAAAGAGCCTTGGCGAGACGAGACAAAAGATTTTCAAGTAGGGGTAAGGGTTCTGCATCGAAGACTGTGATGTTATTCAGCTTCCGGTAATCTACAAACAATTTGATATTCTTGTCTTTCTTACGAACGATGACCACAGGTGATGAGTAAGTAGCGTTGGAAGGTTCTATAATTCCTAAATTAAGCGTTTGTTTTAATTCTTCTTCAACCTGGTGCTGGTAATGAATAGGAACAGGATAGGGGCGTAGACGAACTTGTTGATCATCTGTGAGGATGATGTCATGCGTAATGACTGATGTACGACCTGGGATGTCTGTGAGGACATCTGGAAAAGATTCTAGAAGACTGGAGACTTGGGAATGTTGTTCAGAAGACAAAGCTGGACAAATAGCGATATCATTCCATGTCTCCAGTCGATTCAAGAGGAAAGACAGGTAAGTTCATGGGAACATCCGGAAAGGACGATTCTTCCTCTTGAATTACTGATTTTGCAGAGTAGTGAGTAGCAGGCCCAGGGTGCTCATCAACTGCTTGAAAGATGGCTTGAAGATGTTCTGGTCTAGTGTGGAATTCCCTAAGCATGTTTATGTGAAAGGTTTTCCTTTTCCCTTTTATATCTAGGATGTAGTCAACATCAGAAATGCTTGACAAAACTTTATATAGACCAATCCAAGCAATTAAAAGTCTATTTTCTTTCCTTGGAAACAATACAAAAGCTTCGTCGCCAGGTAATAGTTGACGTAATCGTCTATTACGATTTTTGAACTGGCGTGATCTTGCTTTGGCAGCCTCGGAAGAAACTGTAGCCAGTTGGCATGCATCTACAATGTTACGCCGGAGGTTAACGACGTATTCATACGATGACTGGGTGTCCTGAGTCATCTCTGAGTCTATGAGTAGGTCCTTAATGAGTGACATGGGACCTCGAGGTTGAACTCCAAAGACAAGCTCAAAAGGCAAGAAACCGGTCTGTTCATTCGCTACCTCACGGTATGCGAACAGTACGGCGGGAAAACCCTGTCCCAATCTTGAGGATATTTCACTGTAACCCTGCCCAATAACTGCTTCAACGTCCGGTTAAGACGTTCTACCATTCCATTGCTCATTGCATGGTAAACACTACTGAGAGACCTGTCGATATTGAGGCGTTTCATAACAGCAGTCATAG
The DNA here is from genome assembly GCA_024509875.1 of Oreohelix idahoensis. Lineage (NCBI taxonomy): Eukaryota > Metazoa > Mollusca > Gastropoda > Stylommatophora > Oreohelicidae > Oreohelix > Oreohelix idahoensis. The sequence continues at coordinate 124,992 of JAMPIV010005749.1, read as the reverse complement.
TGTCAGATACAAATTGGGTACCTCGACCTGAAAGAAGTTTTCGAGGAAAACCCAGTCTATAAAAAAATCAAGAAAAGGGCATTAGCGACGTCATTAGTAGTGAAGTTCTTAAGAGGTATAGCCTCGGGCCATCGAGTGCACATGTCGATACACGTGAGCACATACCTGTGTCCTCTAGCGAACATAACAGGTAATGGACCGATAATATCCACGGCCATTTTCTCAAAGGGGCGTACAGGTATATCACACGCCTGAATCGGGGCCGTATGATAGGCTCCTCTTGATTTTACCTCTTGACAAATAACGCAAGAGCGACAATATATGGAGGTATCTCTGGAAATTCCTGGCCAAAAGAAAGAGGACAAAATTCTGGAACGCGTCCTAGAGTAGCCCATATGGCCAGAACAGTGAGAATCGTGTGCATGTTGTAAAATATACGTACGAAATTTTTGGGGCACCATCACCTGATGTCTGATTAAAGATAAATCTTTAAAATTCCTAACCAATACATCATTTTTAAGTGTGTACCACTGTTTGGTTGACAAAATATCATCCACATCATCATTATCTCTGACTAATCTAAAGAATTTCTTCAAAGAGTTATTTTCTCTTTGAAGTTTGATAAAGGACTGTTTGTCTATATCAGAGTGCATGTGAAAATTGTCCTGAGTTCCAGGATTGGCATCATCATTTTCCTTTGGTGCCTTGGCCTGGGCACGCGTAGTAACTGCAGCAGCAATTGATAAATTTTGACGTTCCCATTGAACAATTTCTTCGGGTGAGCAATCATTGCTGCTGTGTATCCGGCCAAGTGTGGCATCCGCTATTGGGCTTCTTAACAAACACACTTTAACCTTGCCTGTAAAAAATGGTGAGTGAATATCCACCACGGCTGTGGGATAAAATTCAACTGTCCCACCAAAAGTCACACATTTAACAAAGTCACCAGTTGCATGAGACGGATGTACTAATGACTGTCTCACTCCGACAGTAGTGCAACCAGAATCACGGAGTACTGTAACTTGAGTGCCATTCAATAAGCCTCTATGAAGCTGTAGTGCCCCTGTGCCATCAAGTGCTGATGAAGCAGTAAATCGTGGTAGCGGATGACCACATTTTAACAAGGAAGTTACATTAGGCTGGAATAAAGTTTGGCAATCTGGACACTGTGAAGCAGTATCGAAGTAAAACGAACAACATGAAGCTGAATGATTAACAGCATTGTTGTCCTGCGCGTTCTCAGGTGTAGCAGCAGTGTGTGCTGAGTTGGCATGGTAGTTCGAATATGCAGTATTTCTAGAGCGTGATCTATGTTTCTAATTGTAAAAAGAGTTATTTTGACTCCTGTCATTATTTCTTTGGTTCCTATTGTTGTTTCCTTGATTTCTATAGTCCTGTGACCTATTCCGATGTGAAACATTTTAGTTATTTGGTCCCAAGTTATTCCAATTCTTATTATAGTTACCAAATATATCATTCCTTCTCTCTTCTGAGTTTTGTTGGAAATTACCTCTGTTTTGGGGTGAATAGTTCCTATATGGTTGTCTACCTCTATATGTTCCTGAGTTATTGAATTTTCTTGGTTTGAAATTCCTATCAACACTGTAGGATCTTTGTCTATAATTGTTTTGGTTCCAAGTTGTAGCTGCAACGACAGGTAAAGCCTCCTTAATAGTGTTGTTCCTGACACAAACTCCCGGATGTGCAGTACAATATTGCCTACATAATTCCTCCATTGAACTCAAACTCGACGGCTTCCTTTCCTATAGATAATCTCGCAGTGGTCTGCTTACAAAAGACAAAATTTTGTCTCGCAATAATAAGTCCTTAAGGCCCTCATAATTCTTTTCAATGCCAGAAAGTTGTATCCATCTATTAAATGTTAGTCGAGTTGCAGCTACAAAATGTGTAAAATCTTTACCCGTTTCAGGATTCATATGTTTGAACTTCATACGATAACCTTAAGCGTCCAACTGATGAAGTTTTAATAATAGTGTTCTGGCCGCATCATAACTGTGTCTATTCGGCCCGTCCAATTGGCACAGAGCCGTTAAGGATTCACCAGTCATGAAATCCATCAATCCTGTACACCAATGAGACCTATCAAGATTATTATCTTCACAAACATTTTCATAGCGTTGTAAGAAGGACAAAATATCGTCTATTTCTGGGCTAAACACAGCCAAACGAAATCTAGAAGAACCGCTATTGGGGTTGCTAGAGGAACCTCTAAGTTCAGAGTTGTCATTTTGTCTACTCTGATGTTGCCCTCTTTGTTCTTCAATACGTAAAGTCGTCATTTTCTCTTCATGTGCAAATTTTTTTTCTTCCAATTCTTTTTCAAGTGCAAGTTTTGCTGCTTCTGCAGCTTGTTGCAACTTTTTCTCTTCTAATTGTCTTTCCAACTTTTTTTTCGTCTAGTTGCTGTTCTGAATCCTTTTATTCTCTTCCGCAAGTAGCTCTGCTTTTCTGAGCTCTCGCTCTTCAGCCCGTGCATCTCTTTGTCTCTTATCCTCCAGGGCTTCTTGATTTTCTTTGGAATAGAATTCCGCTTTGGCAAAATCCATTAATTCCTTTGCCTTGTAACCATACCCCTTGCCAATAGTAATGAATTCCTGATACTCCATTATTTACGTCTTCAGTATCTTACCATCAATATTATATATTATGTAATAAATGTATCTCAAGTAGTCCGTCTATACAAATTCACTAGCTTTGTGCTTTGCAATATTATCAATGCAAATAGATTCTTAATATTACTAATCAATAACAAAATAGTATAGCATGACAGACCAACAGTAGTAAAGATACGAGGGAAAAGAGAAAAAAAAATTAATAATGCATGATCAAACCAAAAATAACAAACAAAACTAGAATTGGACAAGTACAAGTGACCAAGACAATGTAATAACAGCAGCAAGTAAACGAAAAAGAATGCAAATGGGAAAATAAGGAGAAACAACAAATAGAACAGACTTACTGCTAACAAAAAAAAACAAGACAGGACTTGTAACAATATATATAAATGTAAAGAAGTGATAAAAGGTTAGACTACCATTACGAACAGAATGGTTGCCAACTAAGGAGAAGAAAAACAAAACCAACACATAACAAGAATTGACAACTAGAAGGACGGAGCAGCACACCTAAACAAATTAGGTCACACTAAACAGGCAGTGAACCAAACGTCCGTGAGTAAACTCGGGCCGGAAATTTCACTGCTTGAGAAATGTAAGCAAAACCTATAGAAATATCTGCTGTGCGGTCATTTTACGATGACATGTGTCGTTAACAACAGATCTGTACAAAGACATAGAAACCAAGAAAACGAATAACACAGATATAAAAAAGGCTTTTGTTACATCGGATTTCCCAGCCGATGAACAAAGTGTATTACCACAACTGACACGGATTTCTATCGTGCTTTATTGTTCTTTTGTGTTACCAGTTTTATTCTGGTATTCTCAGCTAACGTCTATGTGTTCCGGTTTCTGACCACTGTCTTGTTTGTATTATTAATTTTAGGAAATACTTCAAAATGGTAGAGCTTCTAATGCCGTGCTGACAAACACGAATAGTGGGGTAACGGTCTGAACTTTCAATAATATCAACAGATAAGTCCGTGGGGTTCAGAGTCCGAACAAATACAATTTAATAGCACATCACATCCAAGTAAATACAGTTAATCAGAATTCAATTAATACATCATAATTCGTCACTTGAATCATCTTCCTTAAGTCGGGTTACAGTCAAGCTATTTACTCGTGATTCCTAGATTGGCAATCCGGTATTGAACAACTCAACTTACGCGACTAAGGTGACCTTCTTGGATACTTTCAATAAATGTTGCTCCCTAATATATATTCTCCACTTCAAAACATAATCCCTCTCATCACTGAGGTACAATATTGTATCCACAAAGTATAGGCTGACCCAAACACCTATTCATCAAGAAAATCCTTGATATAAATATCCTTCTACTGGGAGACTTCAAACTTCCGTCCGTCTAGGACCAAGTACAACAAAATATGGGTACAATTACAATGTCGTCACGTGCTACCTTATCAACGTGACACGTCACATTAAAACTAAGCAAATTATACCCCTCGCTTTCAACACCGTGAAGGCAAAACTATAATATATCTCTATTGTATTTCAACAACTAAAATGTGCAACTTTTATCCGAGCTCACTACCTAGTTGCTACAAATCATATATCCTCTCGTAGCATTCCCCTGGCCGACGGGGGTAAAAAAATCTAGTCTATAGATTTTTTTTTTCTTATGGGTATGTGAAAAAAATGTTAAAGATTATCGATCCACGAATCACGTGATATCGTCGAAGATCGTAGTCAAATTTAAGTCCATGTCACAACTATCTTTAAAAAAATGCATGTTAAGTCAACAGAAAGAAATGTCAACTATCAAACTGTGACTAATCTATAAATACTTATGTCTGTGAATAAAATTCTATCTTAATTAATAAGAGTAAAAAATAGTAATTAAAATTATACTATAGATTAATGAGTCATAATATTAACTAAATGTAGAGTATGCAGTATGTTATAGAATATAATTTAACCTAAGAAAACGAAATTAGGAATTAATAGCTAAGGAATGAAAAGAAAAATTGTAAGGAAAGTAAGAGAATAGTTAATAATGTATGAAAAGAAAGTAATAGTAAGTTAATAGATTAGAATATAATAGATGTACGTAAGGAAAAAATATAGAAGTAACCTATAACTAACTTAATCTATGAATTAACAATATAGAATTACTATATATATAAATATTATGTTAAAGTAAGTTCATACATGCATATAAAATGAAACAATTAATTAGCTAGCTTAACTAAACTATCTACTTGTGTGCTGCTGTATGTATATTAATTGTTTTATCATTATATTATTTAATCATAATAATATTAAGTAATATCATTTTTAAGGATATGTTGTCCTTATTTCGTAATGTTCCACGAATATCACTTTATGTAGTCACAATGAATTATCATTCCGACGAAAGTATATGAAAATATATATGTAAGTCACTTTGTTCCTATTTTTCATTTTGCATTTTGAATGTATCCTATTTGAATTCGCCTGAGTTACGAACGGACACTAACCAAAGTCCGTGCACATTTCAACAACGTTGTCAATGTCAAGTGATTATTCGAATCGGATTGTTACAACTTTGAATGTGTGTAGAATTTTTCTTTGTCAATTTGTTTGACCTGGGATTTTGTAAGTTTGTAACTTCTTGAAGAAAGTTCAACAAGTGTCAGTTCCAAAAACAAGTTCTGGTTCCATGAGTTATTTATGTTTCCTTCTTATATGGCAAAGGATTGCGCGATAGTATATCAGCAACTACATTCTCATGTCCTGGAATTGCCTCAATGGTGAAGTTAAATGGCTGTAGCAAGATCGAAAAACGGGCCAGTTTGGCGTTCTTATGATTGGCTTTTCTAAGTGACGCTACTGCATGCTGATCAGTCTGGATCACAAAAGTAGCGCCTAACAAAAACTTTTCGAGTTTTTGTATTGCCCACACGACGCCTAACAATTCCTTATCTATCACTGAATAGTTTCGTTCTGTCTCGGTAAGTTTTCTGGATATGTATAGAGTTGGGTGCAGTACGCCGTCGTGTTCTTGTAACAGGGTACCTCCCAATCCGTAATTGCTCGCATCTGTACGGAGTATAAACTTTTTTTACTATCTGGTAATCTAAGAATAGGTTGCCTGGAGAACAAGGATATTATTTTGTCAAAAGTTGTCTGGCAGTCAGTTGTCCACAGAACCTTTGTAGGCATATCTTTCTTCAGTAAACAAGACAACCATAATGGTTGACAAGTTAAGAATAAACCTACTATAATATTGAACTAAACCCAATAAGCTTCTAACTTGTTTTTTTGTTTGTGGAACTGATAGCTCTAAAATCTTAGACACATTTTGAGGAATAGTTTTTATTTGTCCAGCCCCTATTGTATGTCATAGGAATGTTATTTCATGAAAACATATTTGCATTTTGCTAGGTCTGGCAGTTAAGTTATTAGTTCTTAAAACATCTAGTACTGAACCTAATCCTATGACATGTTCATCAAAGGAATGACTGAACAGACAGATGTCATCAGTATAAGTGTTGATGTCTGATCTGCAAGCTAAAATTCTTCGCATCATGCGAATGAAAGTTGCAGGAGCATTCATTATCCCAAAAGGCATGACATTCCACTGGTACAGACCTTGTAGAGTCGAAAATGCTGTGTAATATTTTGCTTGTTCAGTTAAGTGAATCTGCCAATATCCCTTGGTTAAGTCAATTTTTGTGAAATATTTAGCAGATGAAAGACGAATAAGTAAATCGTCAATCAAAGGATGAAGTTCACTGTCTGGTACAGTTTGAGCGTTAAGTTTCCTATAATCTACACATAATCGTATATTTTTGTCTTTTTTTCTTACAATAACTAGTGGAGAAGCAAATGGAGAGTTACTATGTTCGATAATTCCTAATGCTAACATCTGTTTAAGTTCTTGAGATGTTTTATCTTGAAAATGGATAGGTACAGAGTAAAAACGAAGTTTTATAGGAGTACTGTTTTTCAGTATAATGTCGTGAGAAATTATAGAAGTTTGACCAGGTATATCCGTCAGAACATCAGAGTAAGTTTCTAGAAGTTTAGTAATGGAATTATTTTCATCTGAAGTAAGTGAAGGTGAAATAGCAACATCCCTCCAAGATTCTGAAGATTGTAGTTCCGGTATAGGAAAAAACATTTCAACATCAGGAAAAGATGATTCTTCCTCCTGAATTACAGAAAGACTAGAGTATTGATAAGAATCAACTCATTTGTCGTCTAAGTCGTGGAAGATAGACTGTAGATGAAGTGGACGAGTAAAGAACTCTTTCAACATATTATATGATAAATTTCTTTCTGACCTTTTATGTCTAATATGTAGTCGACGTCAGAAATTTTATCTACTACCTTATAAGGACCATTCCACGCGATTAACAATTTGTTATCCTTTCGTGGAAGTAGTACATATGCTTCGTCACCAGGAAATAACTGGCGTAGTCTTCTATTTTTGTTTTGAAATTGTCTAGCTCTATCCTTTGCAGCCTCTGATGAAGCTGCTGCCATATGGCAAGCCTCTATGATTTGTTTACGTAAGCTAATAACGTATTCATAAGATGACTGTGTTTCCTGAGTCATCTCAGAGTCGAGTAGTAAGTCTTTAACTCTTACTATCCGGCAAGCCCCGTGAAGTGGCGCGGGTTTAGTACCAATTTTACGGCTCGCCCCGTGAAGTGGCGCGCGATGGTAACGATAGCTAAACTAGTGCGTAAAAACGTTGTTTTAGCTCACGTATAGTAAGAGTTAATGAGTCCCATTGGACCTCTTGGTGGAGCACCAAACACTAACTCGAACGGAGAAAAACCGGTCTGCTCATGCGGAATCTCTCGGTATGCGAATGAAACAGCTGGAATAGCTCTGTCCCAATCTTGAGGATTGTTTACCGTAACTTTACGTAAGAGTTGTTAAATGGTACGGTTGGGCCTCTGAACGGACCCATTACTCATTGGATGATAGACACTACTGACACTTCTTTCTATATTCAGTGTCTTCATTACATCCTTCATTGTCTCAGACACAAATTGTGGTCCATGGTCCGAAAGTAATTTTCTTGGAAAACCAAGCCTAGAAAATATTAATATCAAAGCATCAGATATATCAGATGTCGTAATATTTTTCAGAGGTATGTCCTCTGGCCATCGCGTGCATAGGTCAATACATGTTAATATGTACCTATGACCTCTCGCAGTTGGTAACATAGGACCAATAATATCTATTGCCATCTTGTCGAAAGGACGAACTGATATTTCACTGGCCTGAATGGGAGCATTATGGAAAGCTCCATGAGACTTAACTTCCTGGCAAATCACACAGGAACGTACGTATAAAGATACGTCTCGTGAAATTCCTGGCCAGAAAAACGATGACAACACTCGTGAACGTGTTCGAGTGTAGCCCATATGACCCGCGCATTGGGAGTCATGTGCATGTCGTAGTATGTATGTCCTTAACGACGATGGTACTATGACCTGTTGTTTTACCTTATCTTTATCACCACTATTTCGAATTAAAATATCATTACTAATAGTGAACCAATGTTTAGCTTTATTCGTAACAGTAATATCATCATGTTTGTTCACTAATGCAAAAAATTTCTTCAAAGAGCTGTCTTCTCTTTGTTTGCGTGCAAAAGATTCTCTCTCAATCATGGAAGTAGGTATATCATCAGTGTATTCCATCACTTTAGTGACTGTAGTATCCTTCCTTTCCAACTCGTGAGCTTGAGCTCTTGTTGTCACTGTATTGGCTGCATACAAGTTCAATCTTTTCCATTCCAATATTTCCTCAGGAGTACAGTCTTTGCTGCCGTGTATACGTCCGACTGTCAAATCTGCAACCCAGATTCTGAAGTAAACAAACTTTAACTTTCCCTGAAAAAAATGGAGTTTTAACATCTATAATCGCAGCTGGATAATATTCAACTGTCCCTCCGAAAGTAATACAGCGTACAAACTCTTTAGTAACATAACAAGGATGTACTAAGGATTGACGGATACCATTAGTGGTGGATCCGGAGTCCCTTAAAATAGAAATAATATTTCCATCCAAAATTCCCTTGTTAAAAATCAATGTCCCAGTTCCATCGTTAGCTGTTAGACAGATGGCAGGAGTAGGTTGTGTAACCTGTATTGTCGGCTGACTTAATTTCTGAAAAATAGTATGGCATTGTGGACAAACCTTTGCCACGTTATTATCAATGACATAGCATGCAGATGAAGAATGTGTTGGAGTGTCAACATTGTTATTACCTGGAGATGCATTCATGGTCAATGCTGCCCCTGTATTATGTGTAAACTGTTGATGATGTCTGGAGATGGCGCGTTGTCTATCTCGACCACCTGAATAATTATTATCATTGCTTCTACTGTTGTAACTTTTATGTCGTGGTTTAAAATTTTCATTCTTCTCATGATAATGATTACCACTATTATTGAACTTGTCAGTAACAAATTTATTCCAACTTGGCTTTTGTTGAAAATTATCTTTATGTTTAAATTGAGGTATTTGATTTCTGAACTGTTGTCTACCTCGGTTAAAATTGTTATAGCTGTTACAATGATTTTGTCCCTGATTATAATTATCATTATATCTTTTGTAAAAATGGTTCCTATTAAGACTATGTGTCCTTGCTTTGTCATAACCGTGGTATGACATGTTGGATGCTACCGGTAATGGTTCTCGTATGTGTGAGTTCTCTAAACTGACGTTGGGATGTGCAGAGCAATAATTTATTGACATCTCTTCTAAAACGCAATAGTGAGTGGTTTTCGTTCCTGTAGGAATGAAAAAAATGGCGGACTAACCGAAGATAATACTTTATCCCTAAGTATGAGATCCACTAATTTATCATACGATTTTTCCACCCCAGCAAGTTCAACCCATCTGTTGAAGGTGTTTCGTATATTTGCTATAAATCCTGAAAAATCTTTATTTGGATCTGGCTGAAGATTTTTAAATCTTAATCTACACCATTTCTCGTCTAAATGAAAACGTCGCAATAACAAAGCCTTAATGGCATCATAGTTACAAGCTATGGTAGGATCAACATTTTCAGTTGCGTTCAAGGGCTCACCATCTAAACATTCTCGAAGTTTAAGTGCCCATGCAGATCTATCCAAGTTATTAGTCTTACAGACTTGTTCAAAACGTGCCAGGTACGATGATAAATCATGAAAATTAAGTTTGAAATGTGGCAGTTTAAAGTTATAATAACTTTTATGTTGTGTAGCTGAAGACATATCATTAGAATTAACACCATGGCTAGTAGTAGCGCATTGTGCTTTTAATTTGGCTGTTTCCAACTGGATAAGTGCCAATTCCTTTTGTTGTTGCATTATAATTTCATCTTGTTTCTTTTTATTTTCCTCCTCAATTCTTAATATTTCATTTCTTGCCTCATTTCTATCTTCTTCTTGCTTAACAAGTTCTTTCTGCCGTTCTAACTTTGCCTCAAGTTCTTCTTCTTCACGTCTAGCAAGTTCTTTTTGCTTTTCTAACTTTGCTTCACGTTCTTCTTCTTCTCTTTTTCTATCTGCCTCTTCTTGTTTAGCGATAGCTAGTTGTTGTTCAGCAAACATTTTCAGTTCTGGTCTTTTATAACCAAAATCTTTCCCTATTTTAACGAAGGTTTCTAATGTAGCCATCCTGAAATCAATAATCTATGTAGTTAATCAACAATATGTTGTAATCACCAATAAAACTTATTCAATTATTTATATGTACTCAACGGCCAACGTAGTACTATTCCTAATAAAAATATACTACTTAACATCTAACATGACACTCATATTCACTAGGAAATATAAACCCTGTAGTTATTTGTCAATATAATATATAATCATGCCTTAGTCATGATGGACAAACACTAGTGCCTTGGGCCACTACTGCAAATAGTTGCAATCATCAAGTTCCTCCTATTTTTTTTTCAAAAATTAATCAAAATATATTTTATAATAATAATAATAATAATAGCCCCTTCAGTCATAACTGACTATGGGAATGCGTCCCTGAGGTGGCAGCCCTCAGCTGCTTATTTTCCTGGTGCTCCTTTCGACGTTTTTTCCTCACCTCGGCTTCTTGTGTGAGCGTCTCTTCACCCAATTTTATTATATTAATACCCAATTAATATACGCTATCCCTATTATATTATAAGCTTAAACATCAATAAAGACAAGACAAACCATAAATAAAATTGTACAAGACATTAACACATCACAATTGACAATGGCAAACATTAAAATATGATTACTTGAACGAAATAAGAATCGGAAGCATACCAGAAAAGGTCAAGGTAACCAAATATAGGTTAATACACACGTGTACAGATAATTATGACGTGACAGGACTCTATAACGGACATATATTAACAATTAAAATAAATTATAGAAAGATGGAGAAAATACGAAATAGTTACAAACAAATTACGGAAATGAATAAAAATTGAAACTGAATACAGGAAAATACACCAGAAATCACAATCACTATACACCTAACATCAAATATCGAATCTTTGCAATAACAAGCAGAACGAGTCCAAAATTAATATTTCTTTGGGGTCTCTTGTATTCAAATTGCAAAAATTCAATTACCCTAGGATCGACTAGAATCTCTGTGGTCAGCTTGTGGCGACATTACAGAAGATTCCAGTTCCCTACCAACCAACCCGCTTAAACACATATAAACATACGAATAGATATAAATACATACAATATGCATGAATTAAATATGCCTACATAATTCGATGGACGACATTTTGCACTGATACGACCACTGATGGGTTTACTTATCTTTTAGCGTATGAAAGTTTTCCCCGCACCTATGCTGGCATTCGTCAACGGTACAGATGAGATTTCCTTAAAGCTGGTTTAGTAACTTTGAAAGCATTAGTGTAGTTCTTGATACGTCATTGATGGTAAATCGAAGTTTGATACAGCTTTCAAACGATATTGACTTCTGCTATGGATCTTGCACATGAAATGCTGACGTTGTACAGTTCTTTCGTTGTTATGCGTGTTACGTCACTAACTGGAAGTCACGTGAGCACTAGCCGATCATAAACAATTCTAGGTCAATCGAACGATGCAATGTCCTTGTTTTCCATTTGACTTGAATTCATTTTTAGCATGGCTTGAAGAAAAAATTTTTTCGTTACTTCGTTAGCTTGTCATCTCGGTCCCTGCGCTGGCAAACCATTTTTGATCCACGCGCTGGAAACTAATCTCGATCCACGCACTGGCAACCATTTTTTGTTACATCGGATTTCCCAGCCGATGAACAAAGTGTATTACCACAACTGACACGGATTTCTATCGTGCTTTATTGTTCCATTTTTGTTACCAGTTTTATTCTGGTATTCTCAGCTAACGTCTATGTGTGCCGGTTTCTGACCACTGTCTTGTTTGTATTATTAATTTTAGGAAATACTTCAAAATGGTAGAGCTTCTAATGCCGTGCTGACAAACACGAATAGTGGGGTAACGGTCTGAACTTTCAATAATATCAACTAATAAGTCCGTGGGGTTCAGAATCCGAACAAATACAATTTAATAGCACATCACATCCAAGTAAATACAGTTCATCAGAATTCAATTAATACATCATAATTCGTCACTTGAATCATCTTTCTTAAGTCGGTTTACAGTCAAGTTATTTACTCGTGATTCCTAGATTGGCAATCCGGTATTGAACAACTCAACTTACGCGACTAAGGTGACCTTCTTGGATACTTTCAATAAATGTTGCTCCCTAATATATATTCTCCACTTCAAAACATAATCCCTCTCATCACTGAGGTATAATATTGTATCCACAAAGTATAGGCTGACCCAAACACCTGTAGCCGGGAGTGTAGACGGGAACGGTACCAAAAGAGTCATTTGTATGTGACCGGTTGAAGGTATGAGTGGACGGCACTAAAAGTCCAGGCTCGTGTGACAGTGTATATCGTGATAGTGGATTTTGTGGAAGGGATGTAATTCTGTATTTTACTTGATATAAGGGAAATAATCCCAGGACTTTTCTTATCGTGTTTCTTCTGGTAAATACTGGTTAATCACCATAGTTAGTAATTCCAGAAGGGAGGAACAACCCAGGTAATTGGTAGATCTCATAAGTGCCTTGATGGATTCTAAATTTGGTCTTGAAGGAGTGGTAAGTAATTAGCAACTCGAACAGTCAATGGTGCAGAGCATTTGATAAGTCCAAATGGTTATAAAAGATGTTCTTTATTTTCGTTTCGTATTTCAAGTAAATAGTGGCAGCTCGAGATAAATTTCTGGTGGGGGAAAGCAAAACTGCCAGCTTTAGCCTCCAAGGCGAAAGGCTTACGGCACCTCAATACTCTAGTCGTTTTATGATCTGTGGAAATCCTAGCGAAATAAAATACGATTCGAGACTTCAATCAAAACTAGATCGAACTTACTTCAAGTGGAATGAACCACTCACATAATCGTGGCAGGGGTTAGCGCTGGTTCACTAACTTTCCTGGTCGGTAGGAGATCTCTAGACAAAACGTAGGAGTCAAGGGCTTTTGTTCATTAGTAGTCGTAGCGCCAAGTTGCTCCAAACCTAAACTAAAGAACGCCCTATGATGGTCTGACTCTAGCTTTGAGATAACTGTCTCAAGCTCTGACTGGTTACTAAGATGCATCAGTCTTTATACTTGTCTGGTGCTATGGCTCACCAGAGGAAGTATTTCTTATTGGAGTTAAGACCGGAAACCTTCTAATGATTGGTCTTGGGGGCTAGTGGACTGTTGAAATAATATTTAACCTGACTAGCTACGAATCCGCTAGTCTAAAATTATTGTTTCTATGTGATGATGACCAACCATTGTTTAAAGTTTTCTCTAATCTAAATGTTTTCCGGTCTGACTTGTATGGAGGCCACACAAGGTTTGATGACATCATGGGTTCATGTGTGTCATGACTGATGATGTCATTGATTCTTGACTAGTGGTTTATTTATCTAACTAGTCATTCATAAAATACTTTACTATAAGGCTAACAGTTGTAGCTACTTAATAGTCTACCCTGTTACATACGCCCGGGGGCCGCCAAAGTGTATCCCGTAGGGAGACACTTTAGTCCCTAAAAAAATGACTAATCCTTAAAAATATCGGGGTTCATGTATCCCACCAGAAATCGTGTCGGATGGAATACAACAATCAATATGTGGGAATGATGGATGAATCATATTCTATTAACATAAGTAATTGTAAGTGGTGGGGACTGATGGACATAGTTAAGGTACTTAAGTAGGGACTGATGGACATAATCAAGGGACATAAGTAATGACTGATGGACATAATCAAGGGACATAAGTAGGGACTGATGGACATAATCAAGGGACATAAGTAATGACTGATGGACATAATGAAGGTACTTAAGTAAGGACTGATGGACATAATCAATGCACATGTGTAATGACAGGGGATGACATGGTAGGAACCATTAGCAATAATAATGGGCAAAAATGGAACTGAACAATCATCAACCAACTAGCAAACCGCTTTTATGGGTTGATAGTTATCAAATATCTCTCAAATACATTATAAAACATAATACAAGATGACAAGCGAGTTAACGTCGCAAAGGAAAACTGGGAACAAAAATGGCGGGTGCCCATAAAATATGGCGGATGTACCAACTGTCTGTCACCCTACACTTCAACTGAAGTGGTGATAAAATTAATGGAACAAAATGAAAATGGAACCACAAAACGTGGTGGTAAGGTATGGGAAACATGGGTAAGTCTCAATAATAAAAATGACTGCACCGGTATAACAATAACCGGAAATAATGCAAGGATTGGAAACATGGCAATCAACGGACTAAGGTACTCAATGGTAAATAGTTAAATCACATATGTTAGTGGAACAATAACTGGAACTTCAAACAATCATGAAGCAAAAATGGAGTCAATATTACAATAAGTCATGGATGATACCAACATTAGTGGCGGGTGAAAATGTACTTTAGTTAAACACTTTTATTAGGTACAACAGGACAACAGCACACTCAAATCTGAGCAAAATCTTATAGCAAGAAAAAACAAACGGACATAAAAGATGGTCAAAAGTACAGGAAAAAAAACAAAGGGAGATTAAAGGATGGTCAAAAGTAATGGGGTGAAAAAAAAACCAAAGGGAGATAAAAGATGGTCAATTATTAAATCAGTCAAAACTAACTTGATTTAATGACACTACGCGTGTGAAAGGAAATACTTTAGCAATATATGAGGACTACACAGTTCGTTTGAGTCGGAACATCTCCATCATCAATGTGTAAAAGGAGGTTGCAAGGGTAACTGTTCATATACTGGTAGATTCGTCAATGTTTTACTTGCGGACGGAAATGTTTTAGTTCTCCATAAATGGCAATTCTTGGACTTCATAGCATAACTTGCAAAATTGATAAAAGTCCGCAACCGAGATGTCCAGGGATGCATAACAGCTGGTCTTCACTGCAACATCAGGATCAAACAATTCAGCAGCGGAAGCATTGGGTAAGAGACTTGCTTCGTAAAACACGAGAATCAGGGTGGACATCATACGAGAAAACGATTTCAGGGCTGGAAATGTCAACATGACAGGAACTGTCATCTGGAAGTATGTACAGTTCAATTCGTAATCAACTTCGCTAAAATATTCACCGCTTCCAATCTTTCAATGGCTTGCAATGACAGGCGAGGATCGTACTGTGTAGGTTGGGAGGTATGAACAATGGCATGGACAACAGGAGTGGACGGGACAGAGCTTCGTGGTGGAGGCTGTGGAATGGTAGGTGGACAACGGGGGGGGAATGCGTAATCTACGGGACGGAGGTGTGACAGGTGGGGGCGGAGGGGAGGGACTACGGTGAGGAGAATGAACATAACCACGGGAGTGACGAATACGGGGACGCACATGGGCGGCCTGCTGGAGAAGGTATTTAGGAAGGGGAGCAGAATCGCCAGATGATGTCGAATGACGACGTTTAGAAGTAAAACGAGCTGGGGTAGAAGGAAGATCAGGTTCAGTATCGGAAGAAGCAGAATCGGGGTAACTGTCAAGATCTGAGGGAGGGGGAGGAAAACAATAAGAGGTTGGAAGAGCAGGTTCAACTTCCAAAAAGTCGGAATCAAGGGCGGTATCAAGGTCGGAGGAAGGTGGATGAAGATAATCAGAGGGAGGAAGAGCGGGGTTAGATGAGATATGAGCAGAGGGAGGAGGGGAGGAAACGACAGGAGTTGTTGTAACTGGAGGTATAATAACATCATGCTGAGGCGGAGCATGAGAGGGGCCCGGAGTAATGGAGGGTAACTCAGCTAAACGCGCGTCACGGGCGTGGATACGGGAGTACAGTTCATGAGGAGGGATAGGACCTTCAGAGGCGGAACAAGAACGATAACGTCTCGTACGATCAACCATATGGGAGGGTGAAGAAGAAGAAGGTACCTTGGAGGTGGAGGGAACAGCAGCTCGACGGACTACTCTAGACCGGAGTCTGTGTAAAGCATTATCTCTGGTAGGACTATCACTATCTGATGAGGAAGCATCATAATCATGGGGCTGAACAGGTGTAAGCGGAGCAGGGGGAGTGTTAAGTGAGACGGGGGCAGATCTGATGTTGTCTGATGGAGGACTAAATGAAAGTTCAGACATGGATGGAGAGTTTGAATGGTTATATTGGAGGGTAGCATTTCGCACTGGGCGGCCAGACGGAAGAGCGGGAGGAGGGACAGTGTAGGGGCGTTGCTCATCTAGTCGCAATTGGGTAGCATGAGCTTTGGTTTCGTGGTGTCGCTCTTCATTCCAAATCACGAAGGTAACAGGGGATGTCTGTTCAACTATCTTGTACCCGGAAAGCCAGCGATGATCAAATTTATCGCTACGGACATGCTTCTTAAACCAGACCAAGTCACCAACTTGGAAGGAGGGTAGGTTAGTGCCCTTATCAAGCAAACGCTGTCGCTTCTTAAACGCCTTGAGAGCGTTATGGTGAACTTGCTGGTGGGCGAAACGTTTTTGTCGTAGGATAATCTCAATGGGATTATCACCCATATATTTCCGCTGTGGAGTAAGGAGATTATCCAAAGGTAGGCGTGGTTCCCTGCCATACAAAAGGTAGAATGGCGAGAAACCAGTCGTATCATTCACATTGACACGCAGAGCCTCAAGAGCTTGGGGTAAATAAAAATCCCAATACTGCGGATTATCAGCTGTGAATTTGGAGAGGATGTCATGAAGAGTCTTATGCATTCTTTCATTGCGGCCATTTGACTGGGGCCTATAGAAGCTGGTCATCTTATGTCTTATATTAAGGGCTGCAAGAGTAGAATGGAAAGGTCGACCAGTAAATTGCTTCCCATTATCGGAAAGAATAGTCTTAGGATAGCCGTGGCGAGGCACAAAATCATTAAGGAAGATTTCAGTTACTTCTTCAGAGGAAGAGCCACAAAGTGGAAAACATTCGGGCCAGACAGAATACTGGTCTACAAAATGCAAGACATGGGTATTACCGGACTGAGAAAGAGGATAGGGACCAGATAGATCAACGCTGACGCATTCCATAGGGAAATGTGTCAGAGACATCAGTTGGGTAGGGATACGCAGAGGACGCATGTTGCGCTGCTTGCATGTTCTACAAGAGTCAACATATTCGGCAACGTCCTTATAGAGAGAAGACCAGTAATATCGTTTAGAAATAATGTCTCGTGTTTTATCTCGCCCCATGTGTCCATTAGAGTCATGGAAATCATGGAGAACACGAGGGATAAGATGCTTAGGAAGACAGATGAGGAGTTTATCTGGACATTTAGGGTTAATCCAGTAAAGAACGTTATCAGAGGATTGAATAGTGTAATTGGAAACGGATTTAGGGTCACGCTGAAACTGAGAGCGAATCTGCAGGAGCGCAGGATCTCGAAGTTGTTCCTTCGCAGTAAAAGAAGAAAAAAGTAGCTCTTCAGGAGAGCTGGAAGAAGTGTCATGAGTAGAAATGACAGGAGGAGGACAGTCAGCATTAATGACAAGTATTTCTTTAGCGTTATCGTCAAGGTCTGATGACGCCTTAGGATCTGGCCGAGAAGAATAGGAGGGATCTGTACAAGTATCATATGGAATGCGAGACAGAAGGTCAGCTACAGTGTTATGTTCTCCTGGAATATGCTCAATTGTAGCATCATAACTCTGTAAATTCAGAGCCCAGGTTTGTAGCTTACGGGGTTGCTCAGACGTCTTGGATAGCCAAGTGAGCAAAGGCTTGTGGTCGGTACGGATTAAAACTTTTGTACCACGTAGATAGACGTCTAACTTTTGCAACGCATAGTGTATGGCAAAAGCTTCCTTCTCAGTAACGGTCCATTTTTGTTGAGACCGACTAAGTGCGTGAGAGAGGAACGCAATAGGCATCTCGTTTGGGACTTCGGCAATAATCGGAGGAGAGTCCGAAACGTTGGCCTGGACAAGGCAAGCACCAACGGCCCGAAAAGAAGCGTCCGTATACAAAATCATAGGACGTCTAATGTCTGGATACGCTAAACGAGGAATCTTAGTGAGGGAAGACTTAAGATAATTGAAAGCATCTTGGCAGGCGTCTGTCCATCAGAAACGAGCATACTTTTTTGTTAAAGCAATAAGAGGCTCGGCAGCTCGAGAGAAATCGATTATATGTTTCCTATAGTAAGAACAACTACCCAAGAAACCGCGAACGTGGCGAACAGAAGTAGGAGGAGGCATATCACGGATAACCTGCACTTTAGCATCATCCGGACGGACACCATCTTGGTTGATTATGAAGCCAAGATATTTAGCTTCGGTCTGTAAGAAGGCACATTTGCTTAACTTGAGCATAACATTATGTGCTCTCAATCGGTTAAAAACTTTCTCCACATGGAGTAAATGATCCTCAAGGGTTCCTGGAGTGTGAATCAGGATGTCATCAACATAAGCCAAGGCGTAAGATTGCATGCCCTTCAGTACTTCGCCCTTGAGGGACATATACGTGGCAGGGCTGGTCTTTAGACCGAATGGCATGACATTCCATTGGTAACTCCCAATATGTGTAGTAAAAGAGGACTTCATTTTGGCTTCCGGTGACATCGGAATGCACCAGAATCCAGAACGGGCATCTAGGGTAGTAAACCACTTAGATTTGCCAACGGTTGCCAAGATATCGTCAACCCGAGGAAGGGGCTATGAGATAACTTTGGTGATGGCATTTAAAGCCCGATAATCGCAACAGAAGCGATTAGTACCATCCTTCTTAGTGACTATTACAATTTTGGAAGACCAGGAGGATCGGGATCTCTCAATGATACCTGCTGCTAACATATCCGTAATCGATTTCTCCACGATCTCCCTATTCTTAAGTGGAGTGTGGTACGGCTTAAGTGAGACAGGCACTTCAGTGGTGGTATGGATTTCCATTGTTACAGTATTGGTTCTCTTCAGTTCCATGTATGAGAGAGCAAAAATATCATGATTTTTCTTGACGAACTGACGAATGCGACTGGCATGTGGGGAGTCAGTTGTCACCTGCTCCATTAATTGAGCAAGGCGTGTGGGTGGTACATTCAGGGAGGAGGAGGGAGAAGGAGAAAGTTGTGGAAGGAGAGGTGGAGGAGAAGGTGTTTCTTTCATCCAATGTGAAGGAGGGGGTGGCGTAGAAAATGTAGGAGAGGAAGATAAGTTGTGCTGAGGAGGGTAGTTACCATGTGGTAAACGCGCATGTGTAACAGCACTATTGGTATTCAAACTCCAAGGAGAAGGCTTCTTGAAGGAAGAAGATCGTCTATCATTTCCCAGGGGAGGACAGGTATGCAGAAGGGAGGGAGCATTGAGAGAACATGTATGGGGGGTTGGGAGTTTAGAAGACAGTTGGGAGTGGTTGGTAACACGGGCAACAATAGTACCTCTGGGTATTGTAAGAGGTTTTCCTGAAGAATTTAGGAGCATAAGGGGAAAGTCACGTGACGTGGACACAGTGACAATGCCATCGACGACATGGATACAGGGATCATCGATGATGTCTGAGTCAGGTAGAGGTTCCACGTAAGCAGAATAACCTGAGGGTATATAGTCGGACCGTTTGACCCGACCAGTAACGATAGTAAGACAATGAGGTTTTAAGGTGACAGGGGCAATAACTCTAACAAGAGACGCAATGTGGATATCATCCTGAAGAGGGATGAACTCACCATTGACGCGAATCTGTTTCAAGTCAAAGTAAATGCGCACTTTGTGATGAAGAAAGAAGTCACGACCAAGAATGAAATTCCTAGTCATCCCACTAGCAACAATAAAAGGATGCGCCAGAGATTGAGATCCAATCTGGAGGCGAATGATAGCCGTTCCAATAGAACGCAAAGGTTGTCCAGTGACAGAAGTTAAAGAAGTGGAAGAAGGAAAGAATTGGACGTGTTTGCGGATCTGGCGAAATAACTGTTCTCTTATTAAACTAACAGTAGCGCCAGTATCCACAAGAGCGCGATAATTCTTTTTATTAATGGCAATTAGACAAGAAGAAGGATCAGGAGTGACCGAAGGAGGAGAGATATAAGAGATGGAAGTCGGAGAGACCGTAGAAGAGGGAGAAAAATTTTTCGGACTTTCACAGGACTTGTGAAAGTGACGAAATGTGTTTGCTTTGCGAGAGGATCTAGTACCCAAAAGAGGTGGGTTAAAGCCACACGACGCGATCCTATCTATCGGGTGGCGGAATGTGTTTCCCTGGCCCATGAGAGGTTGGGGGTGGAACTGTCCACTGTTGAATGAACGTGGAGGGAAAGGAGGTGGTTGCATGGGGTTGGATGGTAACCATGAGAGCTGGTGCGGCTGACGTTGATCATTCACCGGGTGTTGAGGTTGTGATCTAGCGTGGTTCAAGGTCCTGTTAAGATTTTGTTGTTTCTGCACACAACTTTTTGATGTGTGTCCGGCCAAACCACAAAAGTAGCATATGACTGGAGCTACTTGTTGAACTTGTAGAGCAGATGGGTGACGTCGGTGTTGAGTGCGCTGAACAAACTGTTGGCGAGAAGATCCCGGCAATGGAATATCGCACGGCTGTAACATGGATGGTTGCTGCCAAGACTGACGGTAATGACTGATGTCCATTGGCTCTTCATCTGTGTGATCGTGTACACGAGGTTCACGCCCAAGTCTATTTGCAAACCGTTTCTTCAAATTGTCTTCATTTATTGCTAGTTGAATGGCATCAAGGATTGTCTGTGGGTCTTCCCTTATTAAATTAAGTTTCAGCGCATCTGACTGGAGACCATCGATAAAATGCCAACAAGTTGGTTTTCCGTATCAGTAGATGCAGAGGAAGGTTCCACTAAAGCATCTTCAGCCAGGTTTAACAATCTATCGGCATAAAACTGAACCGACTCGTGACGGTCCTGATGGAGTCCGCGAAGCAAAGTCCAAGCGTGTTGGTGGTCCTTAACGGAAGAGTAACGGCGGGTGAGCTCCTTCTGTAGAGAGGCGAAGGTCTCGTCTGGAAATAACTGTGCCCGGCGACGTAGATAGTCAGTGACAAGTGACTGAGATGATAAGAAGGCAACACGTTTGCGATCGGCATCAGTGGCTGATGGAATCAATGAAGTAAATTTCTCAATGTCACGTAACCACTGCCGAAAAGTGGACGGATCGCCACAAAAAGGCTTAACAATGTTATTGATGTTGTGCAGATTTGCACTCTGTGTAACCAAGCTAAGGGTGGTAGCAATAGCTTGTAGAGAACTATTAGGAACTTCAGCGTTATCTGGCAATGGTTGACTCAACGCATGCTGTTGTTGCATGTCATGTATCTGCTGTTGTAATAACAGATTTTGTTGTTGGAGCAATTGTACTTGATTTTCAAACTGCTGTTGCATATTTGGATCCATCATGCATAAGCTGTACCACACCAAAAATGACAATCTCTGGTGTGTAAAAGGTCACGGGCACCAAAAGTCTATTATGTAGCCGGGAGTGTAGACGGGAACAGTACCAAAAGAGTCATTTGTATGTGACCGGTTGAAGGAATGAGTGGACGGCACTAAAAGTCCAGGCTCGTGTGACAGTGTATATCGTGATAGTGGATTTTGTGGAAGGGATGTAATTCTGTATTTTACTTGATATAAGGGAAATAATCCCAGGACATTTCTTATTGTGTTTCTTCTGGTAAATACTGGTTAATCACCAGAGTTAGTAATTCCAGAAGGGAGGAACAACCCAGGTAATTGGTAGATCTCATAAGTGCCTTGATGGATTCTAAATTTGGTCTTGAAGGAGTGGTAAGTAATTAGCAACTCGAACAGTCAATGGAAACTTTCAATGGTGCAGAGCATTTGATAAGTCCAAATGGTTATAAAAGATGTTCTTTATTTTCGTTTCGTATTTCAAGTAAATAGTGGCAGCTCGAGATAAATTTCTGGTGGGGGAAAGCAAAACTGCCAGCTTTAGCCTCCAAGGCAAAAGGCTTACGGCACCTCAATACTCTAGTCGTTTTATGATCTGTGGAAATCCTAGCGAAATAAAATACGATTCGAGACTTCAATCAAAACTAGATCAAACTTACTTCAAGTGGAATGAACCACTCACATAATCGTGGCAGGGGTTAGCGCTGGTTCACTAACTTTCCTGGTCGGTAGGAGATCTCTAGACAAAACGTAGGAGTCAAGGGCTTTTGTTCAATAGCAGTCGTAGCGCCAAGTTGCTCCAAACCTAAAATAAAGATTTTTTTTTTTTTTAAATACCTTTATTCAGGTCAATATATCAATGTTATTTACAAAATTTTTACAAATATCACATAATGTAGGATCAATAATAAAGTAACCCCCCCCCCCCTCCCCCTCTCCCCCAAACTATCATTGCGACAAGTCAGTAACTATAATAAACAATATAACAATATAAAGTACCAAATTATTTAAACAATATCACAAAATAAACCTACTAAAGATAAACATACTAAAGATAAACCCCCTCCCCCCCCCCCCCCCCCTCCCAATAACTTTATTCAAGTCAATGTTTACAAAGGTACATGTATGAATGAAGATGAAATGATTGATGATACATTGACTAAATGATGATGACACCCTACCATGAGATGAGGACATATGTTATGGAGTATTTACAACCAAAGCTACCTGCTTTGTATGACGACCAATGGGTCAATAAGGGTTATTAATTATTTGTTTCAACGACAACAAAAAATTTCAAATTTGATCTGTTATGTGTTACGTCATACGTTCGTATATTTGTGTAAATATTGTACTGTCATAATGTCCATTGTCGTATACAGCTCTGTTCCTACATGTTCATAAAAGGTATCTAAAGTCAGCTAACAAAGTCAGTAGCTTAAGTTCTATTCGTCTCGTCATCTGTGGTAACGTGTTCATTGTGACTGCTCTATATAAATTAAGTGTCTGTTGTGAGTGTGGGGCTATTAATTTCCTTAATTTGTTTAAAGTGGGGGCCACTGTCTTACATGTGTAAAACAAGTGGTCTTCTGTCTCTGTAATGTTGTCACCGCATAATTTACATTTGGGTGCTGGTCTGTTTGCTTTTGTTAGTGATTTGTTCGAAATTGGTGTTAAACTATGTAGTAGTCTGAAGGTGACTTCTTTTGCTTGTGGTTTAATGTCTATTGCGTGGATGTTTGTAAAACGCTGCGTGTAATCAGTTATAAAGAGGTTGTACCCTCTTCGTGTGTTTATAGGTGTTTCCTGTGCTGCAACTAGAAGTTTGTATATAAGTTTGGTGTCTTGTTTTATTAAGTGTTTGTTCCCCTCTAAATTTTTCAGACATATTGCATAAAAAGGAGGTGGTGTCCCAAAAAAATGGGGTTGATTATTATTTAATTTACAAAAACTTGATAGCCTTAACCCAATATAATAGTGTGCCAGCGGATATAGACCCGGGCTCTTTATAACTTCCCCTATATATTTAATTCTTAAAGCTTTAATTTTAGTATTTATATCCTGTAGAGCTATCCCCCCTTTATTTTTAGGTTGTATTAAAGTAGCGTGTTTAACACTGTGCCAAGTGTTCCTAAAAATGAAGGCCCTAATTAGTTTATATATTTCCGTTATAATCTTTTTAGGTACTATTTGTATATTTGCTGTATAAATTATTTTTGATATAATAAAACAATTAACTAACGGGCTGATCACCCGTTTGCCAGTCACTTCGATTACGGAAACAACAGCAAATGGATTGATTTGCCGTTGCCCTAAAGACGCCAATAGGCGTGATGGGAAACAATGGCAAAGAAAACCTATCTGCTGTTGCCCTAAGACGCCACTAGGCGTAATGGCCACTGACTGCTTTGACGGTCGGTGGCTAAGGACGGAAGAAGAAGAAGAAAAACAATTAACTATTATACTTCTTCCAAAAATGGTAGCCGTTTTATATTTGTAAGTTTCTAGCATATTTTGGATTTTCTCTATCAATTTTGTCCATGTTTCTTTATTGGGCTCTTGAGGATTAAAGGAGAAGTTAATTCCATAAATTTTAATTTTATTCACTACCGTTAATTGGAAAGGGAAATCTGACCTATTGCCCCATTTACCTATCCCCATTATGCTAGATTTTTGAATATTTAGTTTGGATTCGCTGGCTATCCAAACTCTGTGAAAACCTCTAAAATATTTTTTATAGAATCCTTTGTTGTTGGAAGGAATATCGTATCATCGGCGTAGGCCAACAATTTTCTTTCCCCTGCACCGGGAACGAACGTTCCCGTGATATTTGTGTCTTGTCTTATTCTTTCCAACACAGGTTCTAGCGTTATTACATATAACAAGGGCGACAGAGGGCACCCTTGCCTAACACTTCTCGTTAATTTGAATGTTTTAGTTAAACTATGATTAATTAATATTTTACTTTCAGGTTTTTTATATAGGATTTTTATCCATGATCTAAAGTATTTCCCTATATTATTAGCTTTGAGATTTTTATGTAGGAAGGCATGTGATACTCTATCAAATGCCTTTTCCTGGTCTAAAGATAATATGGCACTCTGGCACTGCCT
Organism: Oreohelix idahoensis; assembly: GCA_024509875.1. Taxonomy (NCBI): domain Eukaryota; kingdom Metazoa; phylum Mollusca; class Gastropoda; order Stylommatophora; family Oreohelicidae; genus Oreohelix; species Oreohelix idahoensis. Next base: position 100,369 of record JAMPIV010005749.1, on the reverse strand, counting down.
ATCATGTGTGTATGTAATCAGGTCTCTAATGAAATGTGTATGTCTGCTAATGTTTCTACCATGTACACTACATTGTTGATCTGAATGTATTATTTTGTGCATGTGTGGCTTAAGCTTCAGAGTTAATGCCTTGGCTAGAATTTTATAATCCACATTTAAAAGGGAGATGGGCCTAAAATTCTTAATTGACTTTTTGTCATTACTGTCTTTAGGGATCAGGGTAATATATGACTGATTTAAACTATCCGGGAGTTCCCCTTTTTGAAAAGCCTCTTCGAACACTTTAATTAAGATAGGGCCTAAACATGGGAAGAAAAACCTGTAAAATTCTGCTGTTAGCCCATCAGGCCCAGGTGCTTTATCTTTTTGAAAAGTACTAAGTGCCCCTTGCAAATTATCTAAAGTTAGGGGTTGGTCTAGCCTTTCACTTTCCTCATCACTTAGACACTTTGTGTATTTTAGAAATTTGTCTTGTATGTTTGCATCACTTTCCTCTTTAGTATATAGCTGCTTGTAGTATTCGAAGAAAGCGTGACTAATATTGGTATTGTCTGTATGATGTTTTCCTTTCATGTCAATTATTTCGTGAATCTGTCTACTGCGCTGAATGTTTTGCTCTACTGCTAAATATTGCCTACTAGGGATTTCCTGCGTTATATTGTGTAATTTTGTCCTAAGTAATGCTCCCTGGTAGGTATACTGTCTATATTGATCTAATTGCTGTTCTAAGGTGTGTATGTGAGGGTTCGTGTTGTCTAAACTTTTAGTTAAACTAATTGCTTCTTCTAAAATCCCCTCTTCTTTTTAAAACTTTTTGTGAATAAGTGTAGCCAAAATCTGCGTTCTATCTCTAATTATGTTCTTTAGCATATCCCAATATTGAGCAATGTTATTATTTGGAATGTCTTGTGCGTAACCTTGTATCAGTTGTGTTATTTGTTCTGTATAGTAAGTGTTTTTAAGTAGGCTGTTGTTAAATTTCCAATGCGGGGATCTCTTTACTGGTTTGTGCGTGTGTCCCGTACTTAAAGATGTGTAAACTGCGTGATGATCTGTGAATTTAAGAGTATTTTTTATGTGGTATATTTTGTGTATATTATAGTCACTAGTGGTGTAAATTCTATCTAATCTTGAAGCTAGTCTAAAAAATGGGTTCGTCTTGTCATAATATGTAAAGGTTTGTTTATTGGGTTCTATTTTTCTGTATGCGTCTGAAAGGTCATGTTCGTCTAACATAGCCTGAACTTGTCGTACAAGTAAAGACTTTTCTCGTGTCTGCGCTCTCGTGAAGCCTCCAGACCGGTCAAGGTCGGATAAAATACAATTAAAATCCTCCCCTAAAATTGTCTTATTCCCCTTGTAGTGTTCCGTTAGTATGTCGTGTAATCCGTCATAAAACTTAATCCTGTCAATTTTCGTCGCAGGAGCATATATATTTATAAGTGTGTGTGTGTCATGCTTGTTGTGTTTGTTTTGTATTTGTATAATGACAATTCTGCCACAATTGTCTGTTCTATAATGTACTGCTTCCCAATCCTCATTAATTTGAAGGATGGCAGTACCACTATGGCAGGTGCCCCGGGCGAACCAACCATGCTTCAGTCCTAATCTAGTTACTATCTGGTCGGCATGATAACCAGAAGTAATCCCCGTTTGTTGCAAAAACAAAAAGTCGGGTTTCTCTTTTTTAATTAGTTTAATTACATGGTCCAGCTTATTTCTCAAACCATTGATATTGAGAGATATTATCACTAGACTGCATGACGGAGTGGTAAGCAGAAGTTGGCCACTCGTTATAAACTGTCTACTTGGCAAAGTGGCAGAGTCGTCACTTGCCATATCTAAAATATTTGAGAAAACGGGGACAGGGTGCGAATCGTCTGTCTTTTTTGAATTACAAAGCAGAGTAGTAGTCTGAGGCTGGCTACCCGCTACAGGTGAGTTACTCAATAAAACGCTAGTTGGTGATTTATCATGTATTTTAACAATTGTAGTAGGCAAAGTGATAAACTGGTCATTTATTACACATGGTTTGCACAGCATAGCGGTGCCCGTCGGCTGACCGCTTTCTGTCGTAACTAGGCCTCTCGACACATTCATGTTTGCATTACTTGACGAAGCGGTGCATAAGGGCTGACCTGCTAACCTAGTTACATGACTGCCTGACGGAATAATGATCTGGGGCTGACTATCCGTTCTGTGATTATTTAGGCTAAACGCAGATGAAACTGCGCCGCCTAGCACTCTCACCCCAACTGGGGGGGGGGAGTGGACTGCTTAAATAGAACTGTGCGCATGTTAAGATGTGTGCGTTGTGGACAAACTAAGTATCAAAAAACTATCTACATTAAAAAAACACAAGACTCTTAAATCATAAGTAACGCTATCTAAACTATGGGTATGTTCACATTTTACTATTTTTGTTACAAGGCAATTGGCGAAACTTGTTACTTGGGCCAAAAGGAGGTAAGGCATCTTCCCACGCACTGGTAGAATGGTGTCCATATTTTCGGCAAGCTCACAGAAGGGGATAACATCGGGATGTACACATGCATCGTTCGTCATCATACCTCTGTAAAACACACACATCACTTGCCTAAAGCTGGACAGTTTCTGTTTGCACTGGGCCCCAGTGCAGGAAAGAGAGGCTCGAAGGGGTAGACTCATCCGTCGCTCACGTCTTCAAGGTCTTGTCCATCAAGAAACAGACTGGTCTGCGTCATGATAGACTCCATGGCGTCATCATCTACCGCTGTCGCACTCTCTGCCGACCAAGAGGAGTACAAAAACTCTTGGATCTGCGTTGTTTTCTCTGGGGACTGGCTGGTTTGGACGCCGGTCTGCTCTGGCTCGTCAATTATAGGCATCGACTCGTACCTTGGTGTAGGCGTCCTTGGTGGTGGTGACGGTGGCAGGTTTTTCTTGCTCGGAGAGCTTTTACATGGCGACCTGCTCTCATTACGCTTGACTTCTTTGGTTTTCACCGGCCCCACTGTTTGGAGCGATATTCTCTTTCTGTTCTTTCTCTCTTTCTTTGAGAGAAACGTTTCGAAATCTCCTTCATCAGCACTGCCTTGGTGGCTATCTGGGCCAAGGAGTTCCCTTGCCTTGTCCTGTTCCGCCACTGTTTCTTTACTCTGTTCCGCCGGTGTTTTTTCGGCAACCGTCTCTTCTTCCCTTCTTTGTTTCACTTGTTGGGTGGCCGCTCTCTTCTTGGGGCATTGGCTTACCCAGTGGTCGTCTCCCCCACACACCGCACACTGGATCCTTCTCCCTGGCAGGGACACCCATACTCTGAGAAACTTATTCTCCGCTGCCTTTAGATGCACGAAGTGTGGTACGTGGAGTTCTGACTGCTTAAACATAAAGTTCCATTTATCTCGCAACATCGTTTTATTACAATATCTATTTTATAACGCAAGGGCAACAACTGCTTGAAATTTATAGTCACTTTTCTCGGTAAGCATTTGTCTTCTCGCGTTGGTATTGAATGCAGTTAAGTTTTGAGCTGTGGTCTTTTTGCGCTGGACTGCGCATGACTGGTCTTGTTTTTTGGTCGATCGGTTTCCGCCCACCACTAGTGGAGTGAGCGATTTGAATGGCGAAAGAGATGCCTCGTTGAAGAGGGGATCTCCGCTATTTTTTGTTCTGTCAGGGATGTGTAGTCCTCTTAATGGATATTTCGTTTATTCGAGATAATACCTCTAGTGTTTCCCACATGTCGGGAGGCGTGATATTTCTGTGTATTTCCTGAAGGCAAGGTAAATTGACTTTTCATTAACTCTATCGATTTTGGGTCGTGAGCGATTTCGATTCATAGCCTGTCTTCGAAAGTCGTCGTCACGAGATGTTTTCCCAGCTCACATGTCGCTGTATTGTACTGCATCGGTTGATGCATGTCCCAAGGACCATTACTTGCTACTTTGTTAAATGAACTAGGTTTGGAAAACCTTTATTATCTAGAGGATATTTTTGAGGACATTATTTATACTTCGGCAGACGTGTCTGTCTTGCTGAAGTCAGACTAAGGAGAGTGAACTGATCTCATACATCTGGTTATCTCCTGGCTGTTATAGAAAAGGATGGAGTTTTTCACCTGACTACATTTACAGCACTATGAAATATAACATGCATCTGACTCATCATTGTAATGCTGTCTACCGTCTATTGCTGTATTGAATGTTGCTGTGATAATGACTGTTTGATGTGCCTACATATTCGCGTAACCATTTTGTCACTGTGGCGTCCACAATAAATAATGAAGAAAAACGTCAACGGCTGTTACAAGAATCATTGACTTTATACGTCGTGAGTTTACTGACGTCCTATGTGGATTGCCCTGTTATTTTTGTATGAACATTGTTTTGACTGAACACATCTGCACACTACACAAAACCAGACATGCGGATACCATCCATCATCATATGGCATCACGCATCATTTGGTGGCCATAAGCTGGTTTGATTCTGGTACCAGCAAACACGGGGTCCCTTACCCACTTCATTTTCAACAAGAATTCATCAGCATCCTTCAAGAAATTAACATTCTTCAATACAGTCAACATCTTCAAAATTTTCAAAGTACTCGGCGTTGCCCGGTAAAAGTCAAAATTTCAACTTTTTGACGGAAACAAGAATTTGACAGTACCCGGCGTTGTTACATGTTGCCGGATAACTCGGACTGCTGTTATCTTTTACGCAAGTCAAGCAAGTTGCTGCTGTCAAGGTTCCAGTGCTGTCGTTTTTGTGAAGGTCAAGTGCCGGTTGAAACGGGTTGTTTTCTGAAGAAGGCCAAGTACCGATTTCCATCAACTTACTTTTGGATTAGAAGGTCAAGTGCCGAAACAACTCAACACACAGTATTTCAGAAGCTCTTGTACCATCGTGTTAGCAGTGGAAGCAGTTCAGATGTGCCATCATCGTTGGAGCTTCGCTCTTTAGGACGTTGATTGACATCCGTTTTTCTGCTGTTCTACGATTGGAAGCCTATAAGTTAAGTGGCCTGTTTGTATGTAAACTGTGCCCTTATACTTCTGCTGAGTCTTCTGTGTATCATCTCATTCTATATGTTATATGTCTATATGTTATTTGTATATTTATATGTTTATATTTCAGCGGGTTCTCGGTTGGGTGGTGTCTCCGTTAGATTATGCCACGTCATAGAGGTCGTCTATTGTGAGCGTTTTCTGTAGGGTTTGCAAATTTCCGATACTGGAATTTGCTAAGCGACTTCTGTTGCTATTTATGTTAGCTGTGATGACATGTTTTAATATTGTTTTCGTTATTATTTCGCATTCTTTAGTTTTGTTTTGATTTGTTTGTATTTGTTAGCCTACTCTTGTCTATAATTTAGTTTCATACAACATTTTTGTTTATACACTGTGGTGTCATGTATTTTGTTTAATTCTATCGCAGATATCGTCACATTTTTTGTGATATTTCATTAATTTCTGCTTTATTTTTAGTTGATTTCTGCGAACGTTTTTGTATTGTTGCTGATCTTTGTTATTGTTTACATTGTTATTGTTTACATTGTTTGCATTGTTTACATTTTCAATGTTTACATTCTGCATGTGTTTACATAGTCATTGTTTACAGTTATAGTAATTAGTTAATGGGCTATGCTAATGCACTGTTACTACTACACTGATGATAAATGAATGATGAATAGTGTCGTGCACTATTGAATGAGAAGTGCACTTATGATCAAGAATTGAGTGCTGATATTTCATATACAAGTTCTTTGATTGGAGACTTGTTTCCCACAGAGACTGGGATAATATAATGTGATGTGAATATACAAGTGCTTAATTAAGACTTGTTACACTTAGGTTTGAAATAAATTAGTTAATTATTTCAGGTTTTGGACTCATATGTTAGACAACATGTCTACATTTGAGCACTTTATTGAGCAGGGTAAATTGCTTGGGAAGACTGGTGATAAGTTAGAAGAATTTGCAACTGCTCGATATGATAAAGCAATGGAAGCTGAACAAAAGAAACTGCAGATGCAGGTGGATGAAAAAAGATTCCAAATGGAAATGGAAAAACAAAAAAGGGAATCAGAAGCTGAGGAGAGAAAACTCCAGCTACAGCTAGAAGCTGAAAATGAAAGACTTCAAAGAGAGGCTCAGGCTGAGGAAAGAAGATTACAGAGAGAGTCTGATGAGAGGAAAGAGAAAGCAAAAATGGAACATGAAGAAAAGGTCTTAGCTTTAGAGTTGGAAAAATTGAAATTGACGAGCATGAGTAATGGTAATGATTCAAACAAGGGTTCATCTTCTGGTAAGGCTAATAATGATACTTTTAAGATTAAGTTACCAACATTTAGTCCTTCCAGTGATGACATAATGTTCTATCTGGACAGATTTGAACAAGCATGTACAGCTCATAACATAGACAAAGCAAAATATGTTTATCAGTTATCAGGGATACTGACAGGTAAAGCTCTAAGTATATTAAATATGGTGGATGAACCTGACAAGAACAATTATGAGGTTGTCAGGGCCGCTTTGTTAAAGAAATATCAGCTTAACGAAGACGGCTATCGTCTACAATTTAAAAACATGTTACCTGAAAATGGAGTTGAATTCTCCGAGTTTATTGCAAGAATACGCATTACTTTCTCACGATGGGTTGAACTATCTAAGACGGAAAAAACTTATGAAGGACTTATGGACTTAATACTTAGAGACAAAGTCATGTCGTCTGTCAATGAGTCTTTCCTTGCTTTCCTTCATGAACGTAAACCTAAAACAATAAAAGAAATGGAAGATTTCTGTTGCCAATACGTAACTGCGCACCCACACATAACCATGGGTAACTCTAAGGTGAAAGAAGGTTTACCAGTTGCTTCGGCAGCTCCGTATGGTCAAAACTTTGCTCGTAGATTCCAACAAAATTTTGATAGAAAGAGTAGCGGTAATTTCTGTCAAAATCATGGAAATCAATTTCATGGTGATTCTTCTTCGAAGAATTGGAGACAACCTGATAGTACTCGTTACTATCACCCTAATAATTATAAGCATTTCAAAAGAGGATATGGTAATAGAGGTTATTCCTGCCGAAGACCTCAGAACCAAACAAATAGATGTTCGCATCAATGTGAACATGATAGTAATCGTGGAAACTGGAATTCGAACCAGGATAACAATTACAATAGAGACAATAATAACTGCAGAGATAATAATAACTCTGATAACTTCAGAGGTAATAATAGTCGGGGTAGATCTCAACACAAAAAAAAGAGATATCAGCAGGCTAATGCTGTACAACAGGAAACTGAGGGAGCCTGTAATCATGTTGTTGATAGTAAAAACTTTGACGCTGTCACTGGTTCTGCTTTTGACTTTGAGAGAGCAAACAAATGCCCCCAATGCAGTACTTTATTCGAACCGGGTACCATAACTACTTTGAGTTGTGGTCACCCACTTCCCGCTCTTCCTGCTGCTGTTGCGCATGACGGGAGGGGTTCTTTAATTCTACATAAGGGTCTTGTTAATGATACTCCGGTCTCACTACTTTTCGATTCCGGATGCACCACTATTGGTGTTAGACAATCGCTTGTAGATCCATCTTGTGCTACAGGAAGGGTTATTAAATGTGTCACATTTGGCGGCACTCTAGAAAAATATCCTACTGCTGTAATTCGCATTGCCACTCCTTTCTTTACTGGAGATGTGCATGCTTGTCTCTTACCTAATCCTATTGCGGACCTTATTATTGGTCGTATTCACGGAGTTAGGGAGTGTACCCCACAGCAGATTGCTGCTTGGGAAGATAATAACATGCAAGCTACAAATGCAGTAGTTACAAGAGCACAAGCTCTACAAACACCCGAAACTTCACTGAATAGTGATAATGAAGTTGATAGCCAAGATAGTCACTTAGTAATCACTCGTGACTCTTTCATAAAATTGCAAGAAGAAGATCCTTCTTTAAAAAAATTCTTCGTTCTTGCGAAGAAAGGTGATCCGAATCAGGATACAAATAGAAAATCTTGGATTGCAATGAGAAACGGCGTACTTGTACGTATGGTACAAGATTCGACTACGTCGGCACATTCGCAAATTCTTGTTCCCAAGAGCATGAGAGTCCAAATATTACAACATGCTCATGACTCGCAATGTGCTGGACATATGGGTTTTGCCCGTACGAAGTCGAGAGTCCTTGCGGCTTTCTTTTGGCCTTTTGTCAATAAGGACATTCGTATTTACTGCCGATCATGCAAGGTATGTCAGGAGGTCAAATCTAGAGGACCACGACATGCTGCGCCTATCCAGGCTGCTGACATTCCTATTCGGCCGTTTCAGAAAATGGCCATAGATATTATTGGCCCTTTTAAGGTCAAGTCGGCCAGAGGACATCAGTTTATCCTTACATGTGTCGATATGTGCACACGTTGGCCAGAGGCTATTCCTCTTAAGAGCATATCTACTACAGATATCGCAGATGCTCTTTGGTTGATATTTTCTCGCTTGGGGTTCCCCAGAGAAATATTGTCAGACCATGGCACTCAACTCATATCTGACACTATGTCACAGGTAATGTCTACCTTACATATTGAACGATCTCTCAGTAGTATCTACCATCCTATGTCTAATGGGTTAGTTGAGCGTCTGAATAGAACGCTCAAGACTTTGCTTGGTAAGATAACTGAAGATCATCCTCAAGATTGGGACAGGGTTTTACCCGCGGCTCTCTTTGCCTATAGAGAAGTCCCTAATGAACACACAGGATTTTCTCCCTTCGAACTTGTCTTTGGCGCGCGTCCACGCGGCCCTATGTCTTTATTACACGATCTCATCACTGCCGATGATATTAGCGATGAAACTCAATCCTCATATGAGTATGTCATTGCTCTTAGACAAAAGATCATTGAGGCATGTAAGCTAGCAACTGCTTCATCAGAAATTGCTAAAGAGAAGGCAAGGCAGTTTGCTAACAAGAATAGATGTCTACGACAACTTTGTCCAGGTGACAAAGCATTCGTCCTACTCCCCAGTAGGGAAAATAGACTTCTTATTGCATGGAAAGGTCCGTATGCAATAGTCTCTCGGATTTCCGATGTTGACTATGTGGTCGATATTGATGGAAAGCATAAAACTTTCCACATAAACATGCTTTCGGAATTTCACGAACGTCCGGACTATTTGCTGCCTATTTTCCAGGCAACGGATGATGCTCCTGCACCTCACGGTCATTATTCATCCCTGTCTGTCATACAGGATGAGGAAGCTACCTTCTCTGATGTCAACCTTCCCCTTCCAGTGGTTCCATTACATTCCACGGAATCTTGGAAAAACGTTTCTGTTTCTCCTAATCTTTCTGGTGACGAACATCGACAAGTCTCGTCGATGTTACAAACATTTCAGGATGTTCTCACTGACATTCCTGGACACACAGATGTCATAGAACATGACATAATTCTTACCGACAATAATCCAATTAGGGTTAGGCCGTATCCTATTCCTATACACTTTCAGTCGCAAGTGGAAAAGGAATTGGATGAAATGATTCAATTAAATATAATTGAACCATCGACTTCACCATATTCTTCTTCCATGGTTATTGTCCGGAAGAAGGATAAGAACATACGAATTTGCGTTGATTATCGCAAATTGAATCAGGTCACAAAGTTCGACGCTGAACCGATGCCTTTGTTAGAAGATCTACTGATTAGACTTTCTAATTCTAGATTCTTCACTAAACTTGACTTGTCTAAAGGTTATTGGCAAGTGCCTTTAGCAGAGCATGCCAAACCTCTTACTGCTTTTTCTACACCTAGGGGTCTATTTCAATGGAATGTTATGCCTTTTGGTCTCATGAACGCCCCTGCCACTTTCGTTCGCATGATGCGTCGAATTCTGTCACATCGTTCGGATGTCATCGCATACTTAGATGACATCTGTCTCTTCAGTGATACCTGGGAAGATCACTATTTAGGGTTATATGACTTACTGTCCACTCTACGTGAGAATAATTTGACAGCAAAACCTTCTAAAGCTTTTGTTGGTTTTGGTGAAATCTCTTTCCTGGGTCATCGTGTTGGTCATGGTCTCTTGAAGACAGAAGACCACAATACTTCCAAAATACTGAACATCTCTGTTCCTAAAACGAAGAAACAAGTTAGGAGTCTCTTAGGTTTAATTCAATTTTATGGGAGATTTATTCCAAATTTATCTTCGATCATGGCACCTCTCTCAACATTGTTGAAGAAAGGTTCGCCTAATCTGGTCCGTTGGTCTGAAGAATGCCAATCTTCACTAGACCAAATCAAGAATATATTTTCTTCTCCTCCCATCTTAAGATTACCTACTCTTGATAGGACTTTTGTTCTTCGGAGTGATGCTTCATCCACTGGGATTGGAGCAGCACTGATGCAAGAATATGCAAATACTCTGCATCCTGTTATGTACATTTCTAGAAAACTAAATGCGGCAGAGAGGAACTACTCGGTTTTAGACCGTGAGTTGTTAGCGATGGTTTGGTCAATTCTAAAGCTACAAAGATTCCTCCTGGGCGCACATTTCATTCTAGAGACTGATCAGAAAGCTCTTACAGCTATTCAGACTAAGAATTTGAAGAGTTCGAGATCCACTCGATATGCTATAGCTCTTCAACCTTTTCACTTCACGGTACGAGCTATCCGTGGTGCGGATAATGTGATGGCTGACATTTTGTCTAGATGCCCACATGACTCCAACTAATACTTCTGTCCTATATTTCCATATATTACAGAGTCATAACACACCTATATTTCTACAATAGATTAGCACATCTGTACTTACTTTATATGTACACACTATCGTGCTTTGTTGTCATCTTCTTCTGTTCGTTTTTTAAGATGATAGAGGAGGACTGAGTAGTTAATATAAGGGCCGTTAGTTTACTAAACAGCCACAATTATTAATAATGTATTGTACCTTATGAAGCATATTAGTTATTAATTAGCATTATATTGCTTGTACTTTCTCAGAATGTCATTGTTGAGCTGAGGACTTACCTTACTAGTATCAAGCATGACGAGTTCTAGATTGTGTACTTACCCTCGGAATACCAGAGCATATGTCCTGGATCGTCATGTAGTTTAACTTTACTATGTACTTATGTCATTACATGTCAAAGAATGTACTATTTAAATTTTCCTATCAGATTTGTACATCCATTTTTAAAGACAATATTAGAGTATGCTGTTTAATGATGATTATAGTAACTTGCATACGTATATTGTGTTTACATGCTAACGTGATGTGTGTTGGTGACACCTCCCCGATGTGAATATTTTTTGAGACATATTTATTTTTCTGTTGAGGTATATCCTCACCAGACACTCTATATTTAGCCTCATGTTAGGCAATTCAATTAATTATCAGCGCATAATTCGTGCGTTTTGAGCCGCTTATCGCATGCTCTTTGATATTTAAAAAAAAAAAATATGTTCCACATTTTTTTTTATCGGGAGGAGGTGGTGATATGTTGCGTGATAAATTCTCGCAACATCGTTTTATTACAATATCTATTTTATAACGCAAGGGCAACAACTGCTTGAAATTTATAGTCACTTTTCTCGGTAAGCATTTGTCTTCTCGCGTTGGTATCGAATGCAGTTAAGTTTTGAGCTGTGGTCTTTTTGCGCTGGACTGCGCATGACTTGTCTTGTTTTTTGGTCGATCGGTTTCCGCCCACCACTAGTGGAGTGAGCGATTTGAATGGCGAAAGAGATGCCTCGTTGAAGAGGGGATCTCCGCTATTTTTTGTTCTGTCAGGGATGTGTAGTCCTCTTAATGGATATTTCGTTTATTCGAGATAATACCTCTAGTGTTTCCCACATGTCGGGAGGCGTGATATTTCTGTGTATTTCCTGAAAGCAAGGTAAATTGACTTTTCATTAACTCTATCGATTTTGGGTCGTGAGCGATTTCGATTCATAGCCTGTCTTCGAAAGTCGTCGTCACGAGATGTTTTCCCAGCTCACATGTCGCTGTATTGTACTGCATCGGTTGATGCATGTACCAAGGACCATTACTTGCTACTTTGTTAAATGAACTAGGTTTGGAAAACCTTTATTATCTAGAGGATATTTTTGAGGACATTATTTATACTTCGGCAGACGTGTCTGTCTTGCTGAAGTCAGACTAAGGAGAGTGAACTGATCTCATACATCTGGTTATCTCCTGGCTGTTATAGAAAAGGATGGAGTTTTTCACCTGACTACATTTACAGCACTATGAAATATAACATGCATCTGACTCATCATTGTAATGCTGTCTACCGTCTATTGCTGTATTGAATGTTGCTGTGATAATGACTGTTTGATGTGCCTACATATTCGCGTAACCATTTTGTCACTGTGGCGTCCACAATAAATAATGAAGAAAAACGTCAACGGCTGTTACAAGAATCATTGACTTTATACGTCGTGAGTTTACTGACGTCCTATGTGGATTGCCCTGTTATTTTTGTATGAATATTGTTTGACTGAACACATCTGCACACTACACAAAACCAGACATGCGGATGCCATCCATCATCATATGGCATCACGCATCACTCCCCCACACACCGCACACTGGATCCTTCTCCCTGGCAGGGACACCCATACTCTGAGAAACTTATTCTCCGCTGCCTTTAGATGCACGAAGTGTGGTACGTGGAGTTCTGACTGCTTAAACATAAAGTTCCATTTATCTCCTGCCGTCTTTATTCTTGTCACTTCTGCACCCTCGTCCCCTGAGATGGTCGCCGCTAGTCTCTGCACAGCTTCCGCCTTCATGGTAGGTGGTATCCAGTTTAGGGTTCCCTTTGATTTTTCCTTATCTTGGTGTTCAATGTACACCGTCATCTGTGGGTTTGACCACTCTAGCCTCTTGCCGTGAAGGCCCTGATAATGCTTAAGTTGGGTGTCGTGAAATATTCTAATCCACATATATAAATTATCAGGTAAATGTAAAGCCTAACAAATAATTTAATAAAAGGAAAGAAGAATGGTAAAGAACAGTGCTGTCACAATGACTGTACTCGAAATCCCCCTTGTGTTCTCCTGCGTCTGCAAATTGTAACGTTTCACGTTGATAGTAAAGCCTTCTGCAGTATACACGCGTTTCCCAAACACACTAAAAAGTGTACTCCATTTCTAAGAAAAACCTTGAAATACGCAAGTTGACCTAGAATTAAAATTCCATTCATGTCTTTTTCTACACTATGTTACCAAAAACAAAAGACAGATGGACTAAAGATAGAAAGAAGGGAGAGGCAGAAAGCAGGCACAGGCAATACTAACACGAGTCGCGCGATACACAATTACTACCATCACGCGTGTAAGGCCACAAGCACTAGCTTTTTTTCAAATCGACAGTGATAAAAACACTACCCATACCAGAGTTAGGTTTTTAAACTTACAAAATTCTTATTGGGAGACATGACATTATACTGGTTTACGTTTGAAAACATTACAGTACCCAGACAGCACATCTTCGAAACAGGAGGTAGAAGAAATTGCATATTTTGAACGCAGCCACTTAGCTCTTTTAAATTTGTATATTTGGGTTCCTTAGGACTTGCTGACAAATAATATGTTAAACGTTACGCAAATAGTCTAGGAATTACCAAATTATAGCCAAAATAAAATAGTGAGGGTGTCAGACAACACCAAAATCAGAATCGCCCAGTGGCAGAATTTTAGGCCACCATTGTACGGGAAATGAGTTTCCATGTTAACTCCTATTTGATTGGAGCGCAACAAATGTAAGGCTAAACACGATTAGTCGGACTATAAATACTATCTTGTGTTGTCAGGGGAAACATGAGAAGGGGTACTTTTTTGAAAGGATGTGTAGACATGGCCTGATTGGGTAGAGCTGCGAATATACTCAATTCAGAGCGTCTGTTCAGGGCCACATCTTGTAATAAACCTACTAAGAAACAGTGCGTTGAGCACCAGGATATATTTTTTCCAAATAAAAGCCTGGGACATCGGCAGATCGGAGTTGTGCTATATTCATTGCCATTCAACGTCACTGTGTATTATTTCCATGAATTGTGGTAGGTTTGAAATATTTGACATCTTTTTAAATGAAAATTGAATGTAAATTGATACTTATGTCTGTATATATGTGTGGTTCAGTAGCGAACATGAGGTAAAGCCTATAGTGCTCCAGCCTGAACAGAAGGTGTCGGAGGAAAGTAAAACTACATGGAATTGCCAAGCAGTACACTGACACCTAGATTATTGACTAGAAAGAAATAATGCTGGAATTGCAGAGGCGTAGTAACCATTAAGGAGGAATATACTGGTGTAAAGTATTTCAGATGAAGCTGACAGTTGGCATAACGCTCTGAACTCAGGTTTGTTTGGTATTGTGCTCAGTGTAGAAATAGAGTATAAATTGGTTCTGAAGTAGGAGGTACAACCTTCTTGTTTCAGGGACCGTGGTCTTAAAGTTATTGAGCAGCACTTGGTCAGAGCTTTGCTGAATCCAGAGTCGGACAGCATACTCCTTGGTCCATATAGCTAACAGTGAGGTGTCTCCAGAGCACATGGGAGAAATCGAGCAGAGGAGTCTGTTCCTGCCGCCATCACGAAAGATAAGCTGATGTGGCCAGCTGAGCTAAACATTATGTACCCCCATCTTAAAATGACATTGTAAAATAAAATTGAGAGGGGAATTTAATTGTTTTAATGCCAGGAACTGAGAACATCTCTAATACTAGTTCCAACAGAAACAAACTATTGAAGTCATGATGACAAATACCAACAGAGCTTGAAAAAAAATAAAACAAAACCAGTATTACCTCATATTACTACTACACAACTGACACACATAGGATACTATTAATAATATATGTCACTACAAGATTCATATTGATAAATTCTGTACATATAACTTGTAATTAAAATTGATTGTGACTCCTGGTTCTCTTTGTATTTGAATCAGGACACATATACATTAATGACAGCACTGAATACATATTGATATTTGAAGATTTATCAGTGACTCATTTAAGATATTCTCATAGAGTGTTATATGTATGTGAGTGTCACAGTGTTGTCAAGTGTGGTGGAATAAATTAAATTGTTTATCTGTCTGTTGTTGTTGTGACTTACACTTCACCATATACATACCCTAGACATATAACGTAGTCATCACAGTATTCCAGAATAATTCTGACTGAGGTATACATATGTGGCAGCAAGTAAGGTTGTCTGTAAAACACTACACCTATTAGATACAGATACCTTCACAGCTGATCTCAGTCAGTACACTAAGTCCCCTATAGATATTTATAACATCCCACTTTACCACATTGGGCCGCTGCTGTGAGGGTGGCGAACCACTTAAAAGGCCCTGCAAAACGGTACAGAGTGGCAATCCCACTCGTACCTACTCCTGCAGGCCCCGCAAGGATGCTTGATATCAAGCCATATGATGCCCTGTTAGCCTGTGGGCCAGTTACCGTAATAATTAGTGTAAAAGGACGGTGTAACACACCTCCTTCAAAATCATCTTCTAGATTTACCTGAAAGATAGGCACTACTGGTGCTGACATTATATTTCCTTTCTTTCTTGGCTTTAAACCAAATTAGAACAAAACAAAAGTCACAAAAGTTAGCCTAGCTAACCAGCTAAGCTAACACTAATGTCCGGGAAAGAACAGCAGACCGTAGGAGTCAAGGGCTTTTGTTCATTAGTAGTCGTAGCGCCAAGTTGCTCCAAACCTAACCTAAAGAACGCCCTATGATGGTCTGACTCTAGCTTTGAGATAACTGTCTCAAGCTCTGACTGGTTACTAAGATGCATCAGTCTTTATACTTGTCTGGTGCTATGGCTCACCAGAGGAAGTATTTCTTATTGGAGTTAAGACCGGAAACCTTCTAATGATTGGTCTTGGGGGCTAGTGGACTGTTGAAATAATCTTTAACCTGACTAGCTACGAATCCTCTAGTCTAAAATTATTGTTTCTATGTGATGATGACCAACCATTGTTTAAAGTTCTCTCTAATCTAAATGTTTTCCGGTCTGACTTGTATGGAGGCCACACAAGGTTTGATGACATCATGGGTTCATGTGTGTCATGACTGATGATGTCATTGATTCTTGACTAGTGGTTTATTTATCTAACTAGTCATTCATAAAATACTTTACTATAAGGCTAACAGTTGTAGCTACTTAATAGTCTACCCTGTTACACACCTATTCATCAAGAAAATCCTTGATATAAATATCCTTCTATTGGGAGACTTCAAACTTCCGTCCGTCTAGGACCAAGTGCAACAAAATATGGGTACAATTACAGTGTCGTCACGTGCTACCTTATCAACGTGACACGTCACATTAAAACTAAGCAAATTATACCCCTCGCTTTCAACACCGTGAAGCGCAAAAACTATAATATATCTCTATTGTATTTCAACAACTAAAATGTGCAACTTTTATCCGAGCTCACTACCTGATTGCTACAAATCATATATCCTCTCGTAACAGCTTACACCACGGCAAAGGTACAAGATTGTAATAAACAGGCACTTATCTTATCGCAATCCGACCAGATGCAAGTCTGGAAAAAGGCGTCAATACTGGAACAACACTGTCCCTCAATACAAGTGAAGCACGGATGAAAATGTAAACAAGTACACGGTCGCAGTCAGATGGGCATCATGAACTGTGTAGATCTTGAGACGTTGTGTTGACTTGGTACAAAATAACTTGACATCGCAGTGGCATAGACTTGAAACTTGAAAGAATCTTACAAATGTTGTGATGTAGACTGGAACACGAAATAAACTTGGAAACCGGTTGGCTTGAAATTGTTATCTTGGATGTTACGGCGAACAATAGGACATTGAAACTGGAACATTGAACATGCACAGTGGCAACGTTCGCTATCCAACTGGACCCGCTGATAATGACTGGGTTCACGATTTGGTGTGTTTACAATAACACGCTGAACAAGGGTGACGATCGAATATACAGATTAAACGGCAGCAGTAAATTTGCAAAGTATGTGAGACCCATTTCCATGAAATTATCGATCCAAAACCATACTGGCTCACCAATTATATGGTGTTACGGTGGGATAAATATAGAGGATCATGCAGGATACGCAAATGATTGCAGGCTTTCATACAGGACATTATGGTCAGCATATACAACACAAGCCGGCGGGTGAACTGGTCCATGGGAAAACATGGTTGACATTTATTGTACGTTTATCACAAGAAGACATCCATCAAGATATATACATGACATAGTATATGGCAGGAAAAAACATGTGAATGCGATAAGCAGTTACGTCAGTCAATAACGAGCCTCAATCAATAGGCTTGTCTTCATCTCCCTTGTTAAACAGTAAAAGTAAATATATTGAGAGATATCCTTAAATCTCTTATCAATCCTGGCCGTGTACTAACAGGTAGGGCAATATTCCCGGTACCCAAGTAATGCCAAGTAATGTGGCGAACAAACTGATGATGGCTACTTAAACTCAGTTACCTCAATATCTTTGAGATAATCCTTACGAAGTTATCAAAAGGGGTTGTGCAAGACTTCTCAATAAGTTTTCCTTCCCCATCTAGAACATTCTTAACAAAGTGGCGGCCTTTGAAAAAATAGATTTAATATCCCAGTTAGGAAAAAACACACTCCATAAAATCCTGGAGCTTAGAAGAAATCACGTCCACTTCAAACCAGTGAACGAAAACGAACTGTCCAAATAAACAACACACTGACCCCACGACATGTGACGAGAAAAACGTCACTAGTTGACTGTCGCTCACTACGGGTGAACGCCTCGCTCACCACGGGTGAACGCTTCGTGCAAACAGTAGTTTTACTACAGGCGAACACAATTCCTCACATAAAAATGGAAATGTGCTAGCGTGTAGTAACATGCCACACTATGTTATCTGCATCCCAAATCTATCCTTAACAATAGTAATGATAATAATAACAACAACAATAATAACACTAGCAATAATAATAATAACAGTAATACCAATAATAATAGCAACATAAATACTAACAACAATAATAATAACAACAATAATAATAACAACAATAATAATAATAAAAAACTAACAATAACAATATCAATAATAATAACAATAATAAGAATAATAATAACACTAAGAGTAATAATAACACTAATAATAATAACAACAATAATAATAATAACAATAATAATAATAACAATAGCATTAATAATAACAACAATAACAATAATAACAACAATAATAATATAGCACTAATAAAAACAATAATAACAACAATACTAATTACAATAACAACAATATTAACAATAATGATAACAATAACAATAACAACAAAAGCAATAACAAAAATATCAACATTAATGTCAAAAATTATAAGAATAACAATAATAATAACTACAATAACAATAATAACGATAACAATAATAACAATAACAATAGCAATATCAACAATAACAATAATAATAACAATAAGAACAATAGCAATAATAGTAACATCAATAATAATAATAACAATAATGATAATAATAATGACAATAATAATAACAAAAATTCCATTACCATAATTACTACCGTAAGTACGTCGGTCGGTCGGTCACATTTTGCAAACCGTCATTTGCGCACGTTTTTCTATTTCCGAGAGAGTACATTAACTTTCAACCACAGCTAAGGGGGTGCAACTTAGACAATAATTGTATATGTTTCCCCTTATATGAACTCTCCCGAAAATAGAAAAAGTGTGACGGTGTGCATTAAATCAAGATACTCTTCTGTCCAGTTTCATTCGGGAAACGGATTTAACTCATCATTTTTCTTAAAAATAACCTTAAAATGTAAATTTCTGATTTTTTCTTCAAGACAAAATTTTAATTTAAAGTATTGCAGACTTATTATTATGGATCAAAATGATAAGATGGCTAAAAGGAAGAGACGATCGCGTCATTCACAGCGAGCAAGCGAGACTATAGAAGAAGCTGCAATGTAATACGTGTAACAGAAAAAACACACTACAATTAAAAACCTGCCAATACTGGGGGGTTGTTGCTAGTATATACATAAACAAGAAGTTTAGATCAGCATTGCAGGATGTAAATGTATACAGAGGAGCAGGTGTAGTCTCACCGCTGAATTGAGACACTAGTAATATACAGTGAAGAGAACGTATTAAGTTAAATGACGGTCTAAGGGAAATGACAAAAGTATTAAGTAGATAACGTATCGGTCAGAGTTATACAGGTCACATGGTATGGTGACGTAGGGTCCCCTATATAAGGACGTGTACAAGCACTAGAGGCCCGCTGGCTGTGGTAACGCTGAACAAATAATTTGTCAATCATGTAAACTAGCGAGGTTCCTTTTTTAGCTAGCCAGGAGAGAGCTAGTAGGTCTTTAAGTTACGACCGTGATTGTTGTGTGAGACCAGACTGTTAATGATTCTCATTTTCGTCGAGACACGTGGCTGTAAAATACGCTACCATCTGTGGTTGCAGATGTGACAGAGAGATTTTATTAGCAAGACAATCCAGATATATCAAGAGACTGAACATCGATCTGTTGGTACATAGTTATAATTTTACTTCCTAGAAACGACAAAAGTAGACTATCCGAATTTCGTGAAGAAAAAGACAGTAGGTGATAATTTATTGGTGAAAACTACGTAACAAGTGTAACAGACAGACGAAGAACATTATCTTATAAAAAGAAATATTTTGACTGACAATGTACATCACCCGGTGGTAGCCCGGTTTTCACAGAACGAATAATCAGTCAACTACATGAGAATTAATGTTGATACAAGTAGAACGAATATAAAGAAGTCTAGTCATGATCTGTGAGTATGAACGGATGAAAGGCACGATGCATTGTATTCCGCTGATCTATGTTAATACGTTCATTTGAAGAAGACGGAGAATAAAGTCTTAAAACACACCGGTCATAGAAGGGATCTTTCTACGTCCAGTATTGTTGTCCAAGTTAAGGAAAGGATGGAAAGGTTGAAATGGAAAAAAGAGCCTAAAATACTTTACGATCATGTGACGTCCAAAACGTCTATATTGGCCACCATCAGATCCACATCTTCTGATAGCCAAAGTAAAAATGAAACTCAAGAGATATGCAACAATGCATAGTTATAGACAACAATTTAATGTAGGACAACCAAGAAATCATGAAACAAGTGACAAATTTACGGTCACAATATCCAACAAATACCAAGTGCTTCATCAGCTGGAAGATGTAGTGAATGTGGCCGTATGACCTACCACCATAGCACTTATTCGTGCTAGAGTCTAAATATATAGAAACTATCATTCACTGTTATAGAAAACGAGCAAGCAAGATTTTTCTACAAATAAAAATAATTTAAAAAAAAGAAACAAATAAAAAACCCAACACACACTGAGTGCAGGGTGAAGAGGGGTGAAGTTGTAATTAGTTCAGCTTTGACATAACCCACGCTACGAATTGGCGGGAGTTACCATCGTGATTCAGTGACGTAGACAGGAACAGCTTTGCTCCCTGTGAGATAACATGATGGAATGACCAGTAAAAAGTGATATAGAGAAAAGCGTTAACCAATAGAAAGTGTCCAGCCACCCCGCACCACGAAGCTGGCAGAGAGATAAGATTTAGAAGTTAGTTGGAAGAAGTCAAGTATTGCATAAAGACGCGTTTGTGACCGTCTTGCTTCCACCTTGAAATACTCAAGGAAATGTGATAGGATTCGATATTCTTCAATTGTACCTGCAGAAGCAGGGGGAGATATCAAGTGATATGTATAAACATCTGCTCATGCAAATGTTAACTTACAGGTTTCACCATGTAAGTAGACCCAAGTCTTGTATCGCTTTTCATTTCAGCTCAGCTCGTCTGGTTTTTTTTAAAATTTCATATTGATACATGTAACACAAATAGAAGCAGTAAATGAAAGAACCAAAAGCAATAAGGATATTAAATGAACAAATGGTTGCAAGGATACCCACAAAGGAGATACTTAACCCTGAGATAATTGTAAAGTTTGATAGATAGGCCTGAGTTATTTATGGTCCTGTCCGAGCAGAGCGTGATAGTGAGAACTATGTGAGAGGAAGGTGTGAGAAATAGTCCTGTTTCACAAGGATAACGGGTGTAAGAGAAAGTACAGTCTTGGATTTAGTAATTGCTCTAATCCAGCCTATCTAGTACGACACGCTTTCACGGAGACGCACTTTCTCACTTGGTACAGATTCCAATTACACTACCCTCACGTACGCACACACACACACAATTTGGTGACAGAAATACGTACAGACGTAGAAACAGATAAACTATGGATCACATATAAATGGCAGGGGGGGGGGGGGGGGTTTGACCAACACAAATAGCTTAAGGTTTATGAAGTTTATTATATCGCTAGAAAATAGATCACAACATCAATACATCATTATCATTACATCCATGAATTATAGTTACCTAAGAGAAAGAAAATATAACTCTCATAAACCCTCCCTCTGGTATAGGGGAAAACTAGGAATGATCCTAACCGAGGTTATTTACCCAAAAGATCAAAACAAATGATTAACAATGGGAGTGGGGAGTAGTCAGGACGGGTAAAGAATATGTCCTTAATTTAAACTCCCCTGGGGCATTCAGATTAGTGAGAGATAAATAAAAGAGAAGATGTTATGTTAGTAGTAACTTAAGAAATAAGTTCTTTCGTTCCGTTTCACTCTCTACACACAAACCGTGAGCTCACTTCAGTTATGCTTACACCTCTGCCGACGCTGCATACATTCGATGGATGTTAGCACACACATTGTATTTAAGACTATTACGAGTCCTATTATTTGTCCAGTTCAGCCCCAGAATCTCCGTCTAGGTAACTGCTATTTGTCTCGGAGAGTCGCTGAATTGGTGCGTTGATTATATTTTTTTTTCCTGTATGTATTCCTCTTTGTATTGCAGGTATTGGTTTGAGATAAGTTTGTCTATGTGGTTTCACTGTCGTAGTGAATGTGAAAATACAGCAGAATGTTACTCCCAGGCTGTTCTCGGAAGGAAATAGCCGGGTATGACCCGTGAATTCTCTCTGTAGAATTTGGTGGTAGGAAAACTTCACTGTCATATGGGTTTGTTTAAAGAAAATTAGTGCTGTAAGCTCTACCTCATCAGGCTAGGAAAATTTATATGGATAAGATGAAAAAATCTTCTGGCATTGTCCCGTTTCAGTTAACATTTAAAAACAAATTTTACATTTAAGTGTTCTGGTTATTTAACCGCTCTCATGGATGGAGAGGGTGGACCTCGAAGGGTCTCCAACATCAGATTTTTCACCGACATTGTTTGTATGTTAGGAACATATAATTGGGATGACATAAGACATTTGATCATACATCTCTATAAGAACCGCTGGATCGCAAAGGTAGGGTCAGTCTATATAAAAAAAATAGATAACAGGTAATCATACTATAATTATATTCTAACACCCGCGTTTAGGTAAGACCTGTAAAAGTCACTCCGGTATTTAATTATTTATATTTAAAAAAACACCACGAGTGTCTAGCTAATATATCGCTATTTTAACATTAGCTATGAACATTTAGTTACTTAAGATTTACACAGGATGAAACAGAAATAAATTGTTATTAAACAAGTTCGATCGCCTAGCGTCTTATAATTATTTAACGCATCTCTTACTCGGGAAATAACGGGTAGTTACATTTTCGTTTACATCTGGAGAACTTTGCTATATGTTTATTTAATATGTTTAAATTAACACAAAAATCCCAGTGAAATATAATGTACTTAACACGTTAAAACACTTAAATGCTAATAATATTATTACCGCAAATCAAGAAATTAAAATAAATCTCCACGTTATTTCTATAGGAATCCAATAAAAAGGACTCAAAAAGCCGCGCTAGACCATTCCAGAACTCTTGATAGCAACTGACAACTTGAATTTTAGGAGGTTTCAGTATATATTAAATGGATGGAAATCGTTAGCTACATGTCCGATTTTACACTTCTCGTCCAATTTTGGGAAGTTTGTCGGTCACTCCGCTAATCAAAGTCTATTTTCACGCGTTTTCCCCGCATGATGGCCGCTTCGCAAGCGGTGGGCGCCTTAAAGGTCCGTGATGGTGAGTAAATTTCGTCCCTTGGAGCGCGATCAAAGGGATTGAGGTCGGTGGGTGGTCAACGCTCCTTGATACTGCAATTAACGAACCGTGCTCTCTCTAGAACTACAAAACCCCGTTGCCCCGCCCTCCCCATGTTTTCAGTGACCAGGCGCTTACGTGCTGACGTAAACCTGACAGCAGGTAACCCCTTTTAAAAGGAAAGACAGTTTATGAATCTACATATCTGAGTTCTTAGTGCTTGAAACGAAGACAGGAGGCGTGGCTAAACTAGGAATCGGACAGATGGCGATAGCGAAACCTGGCTTCCACGTGTTTAACGTGCATGCTTAATTAGCAGACGGAGGAAATCCACGTTGTTGTTTAGATTGAAAAAGAAATGAGGGCGCCGATGAGAATGAATTTGATCGATCAAAGTGCTAAATTGTTCATCCGTCACAATAATCATAACTGGGAACTCAGAGGATTTTGATAATGTGGAAGAATATTATACCCCTCACTGGATAGAAGTAACCAATGGAAAGTACATCATACACGCTGATAAATAAAAATGTCTTGATGGGAATGTTTTAGCCTATGTTGTAAAATTTACTGTCGATTATTTATTCTGCCCGTTGCTGTTCAATAAAAATCACTTTTTGACTGACAAGGCTGTTGAATGATTTCCTTAACAGTTGGACAGAAAAAAATGCAGGTATGAAATATTCACACCACTATCATCTCCTAATTATAACATCTAACTAGAGGAACGAACGGACCGGTAACTTATGACATAAACCAAGAAAGAAAAACTTCTGGCGGACTTTAAGCCAGTCAAGATCAAACTTGGAGTAAGAAAATAAAAAGACAAAATAAATATAAAAAAAAGAAGGAAACCTATTAGTTACCTCCAGAACAACGCGGTAACATAATAGTTAATCTGGTACCGTACCCAAACCACACTGCACCCCACGGTCACATGAATACAGAAGACCACGGGCAGCAAATCAAAACTATATGGAATGAGCCATGTGAAGAAATACTGGGGAAAAGGGAACGACAACAAAAAGCATGAATAACAACAGAAACCACCAAAAGACAGAAAAACAAGAAAGTTGAATGGAATAAAAAACAAAAAACACACACACAAATAGTAATACGTCTTACAAGGAGAAAGGACAAGAGAAACCTACGTTGCGGCCACAAGGCCTTCGTCAGGGACAGACAAACAAGAGACAGGTGGGAAAGAAAATGAGAATTAAGTAGAGAACATGAAACTATAAAAATAAGAGAAAAAAAACTCCCTTATGTCCAGTCACATGGTGAAGCAAGATGGCTGCCACTAAACCGGAAAGCGGAAGTCGATAGTACATTAAAAACAAAAAATAAGAAATAATGAAAACAAGGAATGAAAAAAAAAAAAAAAAAAAAAAAAAATTATTAAGAGAAAAATAAATAAATAAATTTAAAAAAAAATAAAATAAAATATAAAAAAAAATAAAAATAAAAATAATAATAATAATAATTATATTAAAATATATAAAGTGAGGGAAAAGCGATTATAAAAAATAAGGGTAATTTATCGCCCGGCACGCCTCAGGTAAAGACAACGCTCGGTCGCTGACCGGCCTATCTGGGTTCATGACGAATTATCACTGAGGAGTGTAAGATGATATGAAAGTACTAAATATCTGCTTGATAGCAGAGAAAGACGAGCAAAGGGGCGATCACGGAAAATTTAATACACAAAAAACAATGTAACTAAATACTACCAGAGAGGAAAAGAGATCGACACAATTTTTCTGTGACACCATCACCAAACAACAGAAGACATTGGAGATCGACTGCAGCTGACCTTTGATATGGAGATGACATTTGATGACGTCAGATTAGCATTAAGTTTAATTTTTCGAGGTTTACCATTAAAAACCAAAAAAGTCACAAAATACTTTAGTTGATGAATGTTGTCACTCACTTTAATTTATCACAGCATTTTGTGTCTTCTGTAACAGGCAAAAACAACCAAAAAACTACACACTTTCATAAATGGGTACTTGCGTAAAATAGAAGGGTAAAGTTGTGTGATAAAATCAGTCATGTGTAACTAAAACCAGACAAGTGCTAGTCAAACAGGAAATGAGAAGAAGACGCTGGAGATGGATAGAACACATACATTAAGGAAACATGTTGATAGCATTATCCAGCAGTCTTTGTTCTGGGATCTCCTGGGTAAGACATGTGGATGGAGATCTAGAACACATGGAGAAGAGAACTGGAGACAGACATGAGCAGTTGGCACGGGACAGGTAGACAGGGACAGGTAGACAGGGACAGGTAGACAGGGACCGCTACGTGTTGCTCTAATCAGTGCACCGCTACGTGTTGTGTAAATAATTCTATAATTGTTCCATGCACTGATATATTCTTTGTGGTATAATTTTTTTTTTCAGGCACCGTGTATCAACCTTAACTTTATACATATTTCTTCTTCTATAAATGTCCTACCCTCTGACGTAAGTGATCATGTATCTCAGTGATTGTCAACCTTTGTCAGTGTTACGGATTGCCTCCCCTGCTTTGCAGTAGTGGTACACCAGTGGCCAAAACGCTAGAGTATCAAAAATAGGTCATCAAAGGTGTCTACCTTCGCACAAGATTACTCTTGGCAGAGTTGTAGATAGAAGGGTAATGACGCTTCTATCTCAAGGTAGTATTCACAAGATATTTTCAGAAGTCAAGAACAATGCTGCATAGGGCAAAGTAATTGTTAACTTATATCTGATCCATTGGGAGCCACGCTGGTGTAATGGCTACAACGTTGTACTGGCGACCAGGTTTTCAAGGTTTAAGCCCGGGCGTCAGCGTTTGAAGGAATGTTTAAGACCGGGAATTTGACTGAATAACCTGAACGGCTCCTGCACATAAACCCCCTGTGGATGGGAAGGAGCGAAGCTCCTGACCGGGTTGGAAGAAAAGTCCACTGACTCCCCCCCCCCCCCACCCCCAGCCTCGCAATGACATGTCATTGGGCCAAAAGGACTGGAAAGCTCGAGTGCCGCTGGTTAAAGAAAAAAAAATCTTATCCATCACCTTTTATGAAGAATTAAGCAATGGTTTTAGCGCGTTCACGCCCCCAGGTGGTGTAAATCTAGCGAAATTCTTTTCTAAGAATTGTCTCTATCTATGTAAATATATATATATATATATATATATATATATATATATATATATATATATATATATATATATATATATATATATATATATATATATATATATATATATAAGAGTCTTGCTCATACGGATGCTTTCACACTGATAATAACTGAATCAACTAAAATTGTTATATTTTAAAATAACGTAACAAATTTAATAATTAATTAGTTTCAACACGTTAAAATAGAAATGAAATGCTGATAAATTTTAGATATAAATAAATTTATTCTTCATTGAGACTTAGGTTAGGATTTTAAAGAAAAAAATATTGTCCATTTGCTGTTTCCTGGTAATCAGAACTTAACTGATCTAGTTGAGTCCTGCAGCCATGGTTTCGTCAGTTCTTCCGTGATGATGACACTTCACAGTCTGATAGCTTTGTTTTACGAAAGGTCTGGTAGCTTCGTTCCCCGAACTGTCTGATAGCTTCGTTCCACTAAATTTAGACAAAAATAAAAAGAACAAATGCCTCTGCTGAGTACATTTGTGGGCTGCAAATTAACAGGCGCATTGTCTCGCTGTCGACCCACCAATATTAGCCTCTCTGAATAATTATATTCTTTTGAGTACACACAGCGGAACTCAGGGAAGATGATTAGAAATCACCAATATTCTTCTGGGTATTAAACTGGGAAAATATGTGCTTGGATAGCGTGGGGCAATGTCGTGCCTGAATTACAATTAACAAGGTACATATATCTCACAAAATTGATACCATACACTTGAGGTACATGTGATGTAATCATCACTCATCACTGCTGCAGTCGGAGCCTGGGGTCACCTCTGCTGTCGGTTGTCTGTACGACTAACAAGACGAAATCACCCGAGCTTACTGTAATGGTTTATGAATATACTATTTTCATATGTTGAGGATGCCAGCCTCATATTTAACCACTTAAGAAGAAAAACATGTCAAATTCACATTTGTAAAATAAATGTTTACACTTACCCCAAAGTAACTTTTGGGAACACAATCTCCTGGCAGAGTTTAGAATGGACACTAGCAACTTAGGTTAGATGCTTTCGAAACCCGTGGTCTGGAAATGATGTATTCCTCTTATGACGGGTGATCTGATTCCTTAGGACATCAGTCTGTGTATTTTAGATTGCGGGTTGCTATTTTTAAGTTTTAAAGTTGCCGAAATACTTCGATTTTATCCCTTTAAGTTTCTAGTCTGTATATTTAAAAATGAGGGTTTACTTTTAAGTTTTAAAGTTGCCCAAATACTCTGATCTGTCACTTATAATTTTGGAATCCTTTGTCCGATCCTTCTCTTTCTGGCTCTGGTGATGTTGCTAGCTTGACGTGGCAATGCAGTATGATTTGTGACTCCGATTTCGCTAGATTATATTTCCATTTCTCAGTTCTAATCCCAGGTTGTACTTGCAACGAATTTGCCAACGAGAACCATTGTGTATCCCGTCTATCAAATCGAGCCTATCAAAAGCTCTTTAGCACTATCGTGGTTGGGGTGTTTAATTCATAATCTCTCCCGCGTGTTTTAAAATATCAAATTTAAAATACCATCGCGTGACCTCTGTCTAATAATGCTGTAGTACTTCCGATTAGATTGTCTCTTCTGTTAGGTCATCTGTAATAATTACATAGCGATGGTCCCGCGGAAGCGGTTATCTACTTATCACTTGTGTCTTTGCCCGTCCATCAGACGACTTTCTTTTCTTCGATCGTTCGAGGCCATATTGAACAAACGCAGATCGCTTCTATCAAAGGTGGACAGGCGACTTTCGTGATAAAAGTATTATCCACTGCCCGGTATAATTAACCTGGTATTATTACGGTTCACCTAGCGAAACGTAAACACGTCTGCGAGTGGTCACAGCAAAAAACTGAATGAAGATGCATAAAATATGCAAAGTTAAAAGCGGATGAAGGGTGAGAGAGAGGCTCAAAAAGTACATGTACAAACGTTTTGTCACAGTCAGCATACGGCACACTAACAAGGTCCCAAAATTGTCAAGGCACACGTTAATTTTTTTTTAAATTATTTCAAAAGAGATATGTCATCACTTTTTAAAAGGAGTATTTTGATTGCGTTTAAAAGTTCAATAGCTAAAATTGTAACCATTATGTTGTTTAAAAAAAAATAGTAATCTGGATTTCAGAAGATTTTAAAATATTTATGTTCAAATTTATGTTTACCTTCCCCATACTTCCGCGACACACTTGTGGACCCTTTGCGGCACACCGGTTGACAATCACTGATGTATCTCCTCATCTTCCTGTACCCAGTGTTTCTCATTTCTGTTGCTGACTTGTTTCCTTGCCACAATGTCAAATCGTCCAGTATCTTGTCTTTTTGTTATTATCTATCGATTTTTGTTATTCAAT
Source organism: Oreohelix idahoensis (assembly GCA_024509875.1). Classification (NCBI taxonomy): domain Eukaryota; kingdom Metazoa; phylum Mollusca; class Gastropoda; order Stylommatophora; family Oreohelicidae; genus Oreohelix; species Oreohelix idahoensis. Next base: position 71,719 of record JAMPIV010005749.1, on the reverse strand, counting down.
CTTTTCTGATGTAACAATATTTTCCTGGTTTTCTATTGTCGTAATAGTGGAGTTTGGGGAAAAAAAGTAAAAGATAATACCTCTTATTAGGACAAAAGACGAGAAGAAAAAAACCTACGTTGCGGCCACAAGGCATTCACCAGTGACAGACGAACAAAAACAGAAATTGAAAAGTAAGTAATAGGCCTGAAAAATAAAAGCTACCGGTAAGCAATGTCGTCCTGCAGCCTTCCCATTTCCTTATTGTCATATATATCTAAATAAAATCAAACATACAATTGTAATGTTCAACAGAAAAGAATTCAAAAATAGAAAGAAGAGTTGTGAAAATAGACCTTTCTTTGAAGGAAATAAATTCAAATAATAAAACTCAGCCATCCAGGCTGGAAGGAGGTTCTACGCCGTATATCAGTTATTCATCTGAAGGATGATAAGGAACAGATGAGTAGTATGTCATGTGCGCTACGGTTAGCATTCAGGTGGATGAGCGTGACTTTTATATAATAAAATACTCCGATCGATTCAGGTGGATGAGCGTGACTTTTATATAAGAATATATTAGATCAATAATGGCGGGTTAGTAGGTAACTAAGGAGAGATAAGTAGGTTGTAGTTAATTACTGGTGTTAGCTGGTCGGTGGGGGTGGTATTGACTTTGGCTGGCGGGGGTGCCGACTCATGGGGTGTAGCTGGTGGGTGTTTTTTGTGTGTATTGTGTTGTTTATTTATACAACATATTTTACAACAGGTAGACAATATTTAGACAATATTTATACATACAATATATATACATATATATACAACATACATAAAAAGTGATAAAAGCCTGCACTCTTGAGATAAAGAGGAAAATATAAAAAATCGATAAATCGCTTAGTTTGAGTTTTATAGAGGAAGATGGCTAATGATCGTGGTGTGGTGTTGATTTTTGAGTGCGCAGAGGGGATTGGTTTTGCCTGTCGGGGGTGATGACTCATGAGTGCGTGTTGGGGTGTAGCGCCGGAGTAAGACAATGTATAAGTGGTGTGGTGTAGGTGGTATTGCTTTTGGTTTGTCTGGTGTGTTGTGTGTAGGTATTTTAATTGTTGTGTATTGTTGTATTGTGCTGGTATTGTGTTGTTTCTTCATACAATATATATATATATATATATATATATATATATATATATATATATATATATATATATATATATATATATACACATATATACAACAGACATAAAAATCGATACAATCCTGCACTCTTGAGATAAAGAGGTAAATAAAAAAAATCGATAAATTCGCTTAGTATGAGTTTTATAGAGAAAATGGCTAATGAACGGGGTGTGGTGTTGATTTTAGAGTGTGCGGGGGGTATTGGTTTTGGCTGGCAGGAGTGATGACTCATGGGTGTATGGTGTTGTGTAGCGCCGGAGTAAGACAATGTATAAGCGGTGGGGTGTGGGTGGTATTGCTTTTGGTTTGTCTGGTGTGTTGTGTGTAGGTATTTTAATTGTTGTGTGTTGTTGTATTGTGCTGGTATTGTGTTGTTTCTTCATACAATATATATATATATACAAATATACAACAGACATAACAATCGATAAAATCCTGCACTCTTGAGATAAAAAGGAAAATATAAAAATCGATAAATTCGCTTAGAATGAGTTTTATAGAAGCAGATGGCGAATGAGCAGGGTGTGGTGTTGATTTTTGAATGCGCGTGGGGTATTGGTTTTGGCTGGCGGGGGTGATGACTCATGAGTGTGTGTTGGCGTGAGGAAATATGACGTCAAAAAACCGATAAAATGGAGGAGCAAAGGCTAATTACTGTCGTTAGGTGGTCGGTGGGATTTTTAATGGAGAGTGTATTGATGCTGACTGGCGCGGGTGATGACGCATGGGTGTATTGGCGCGGGCGTAAGACAATGTATAAGCACAGAGGCGAAATAAGTGTTTATATATAAATTTTTATTATATTATTATTATTATTAAGTGGTTACATTATCGGCGTGTACCTGTCTTTTTATGTAAAAATAGGACAGAGAATTTCTGTGCTGGGGTGTAGCGGGGCACCGGAGTAAGACAATATATATATATATATATATATATATATATATATATATATATATATATATATATATATATATATATATATATATATATATATATATATATATATATATAATTATCGTCGTTAGGTGGTAGGTGGGGTATGGAGAGTGCTCGGGGGTACTGATTTTGGCTGGCGGGGGTGATGAAGGGTGAGAAAAAACCAATGAGTTTATGTAAGGAAATAGGACGGCTAAAAAACCGATAAAATGTGGGAGCAAAGGTTAATTATTGGTGTTAAGTGGTCAGTGGGGTTTTTAATGGAGAGTGTATTGATGCTGACTGGCGGGGGTGATGACTCATGGGTGTATTGGTGCGGAAGTAAGACAATGTATAAGCACAGAGGCGTATAAACAGAGGTGTAATAACTGTTTATATATAAATTTATATTATATTATTATTATGAAGTGGGGACATTGTCGGCGTGTACCTGTCTTTTTATTTTAAGATATGACAGGGAATTTCCGTTGTTGGGTGAATGTAATTATATATTGATACGGGTTCTGGTTAACGGGGTAGTTTTCTATATTATTTATAATATATCATGAGTAATAAGTCTACTCAGGCCAATGTCCATCTAGTGGTATGTAAGTGACCTCACACACAGCCGTATTCTCCAACATAAAAAATGCTGTCAAAGGCCAGGCTGGACAATGCCAAATAGACAGTTTTATTGAACACAATGAGGCTCCGTAGAGATATATCCCATATGCAGACTAGATTATGGCGTCAACTAGTCAATCCTTAGTGTCGTTGTACAGGCTGCAACCGGAACAATGTCGAGGCCATTTTCATCCATTTTTAATAAAGGTCAAACACGCAACTGCTTTTACCGCTAGCAATAAACTCGGACCGATGGTCCGCGCAAAACTTCGCGAGGAAACCATTGATCGTATACTTTATAAAATTTCGTTAGCATAGAGGGTGACGTCAGGGCTAAATAAAGCTATCTAGAAAAGCGTAATAAAATGCTAACATGCAAAGTTTTGCGTATTGGTAGACGAAAAATCTTATCTGCAACGAGATTTACCTTTGTAAGACTAACATTTACCTTTGTAAGAGTAACCCTGCTACTTATTTCTGTTCACTTCATTGCAGACAAACTCAAAACACAAGTGATCAATAGTAGAAATTTATAAAAGAAGCATTCCTTCGTTCGTATGTTCGAACCCCCGTGATTTAAGGTTTCACTCTTTTTACACGTGCGGCATCTGGTGATAAGTTTTATATTGTCTCCCAATTGTTTCAAACATGCGGCGACCACGGAAATTTAGTACATTAAATAAATGTAACTAAGTATTTGTTTCAGTTATCAAACGGTTATCTACTTTTTTTATCCGGCAATTTTCAAACTTTAGTGACAATTTGTCTTCCAATCACCAAAGACGGTCCCAAAATTTTTCCCAGTCCTACTCAAAGGTTCCAACCTGTAGGTAAATAGATCAGCTGTCAAATACTTCTTTAAATATTTCTTTAAATATTTCTTGCAGTTTTCCAAACTTTTCACAGCGTACTGAGAAAACGATCGTTTGCTCGATCGGTTTTCTTCAATCTTTGCCATTTACACTCCCACATTTCAACTACTGGAACCTTAACCTCTTTAGATAGGTACTCGCGAATTTCGCGCGTTTTTTCGAACAACTCTGTCAATGGGTTTTTATTGACAGGATTAATGTCTCTACCACGGGTAAGTGACCAGTCTGGATGACCGTGAAACAAACAACCGTGAAATTGATAAACGGCTCGCGACACATTAAATAAATGTAACTAAGTATTTGTTTCAGTTATCAAACGGTTATCTACTTTTTTTGTCCTACAATTGTCATACTTTAGTGAAAACCTTTCTTCCAATCAGGAAAGATGGTCCTAAAATTTTTCCCATTCCTACTCAAAGGTTCCAACTTGTAGGTAAATAGATAGCTGTCAAATACTTCTTGAAATATTTCTTGCTGTTTTCCAAACTTTTGATTAAATGTTTTTTCCTTTAATTTTTTTTCCCGTTGTCAGTACTTGACAAGGCAAAAAATTCTTTCAGCTGTTAAAAATTTCTTCCAGTTGTCAAATATTTCTTCAAACGTTTTGCCACTTGTCAAATATTTCTTCAAATTTTTTTTTCCACTTGTCAAATATCTCTTCAAATTTTTTTCCCGCTTGTCAAATATTTCCTATAGTTGTCGAATATTTATGCAAATAATTCTTGTAGCTGTCAAAAAATTCTTCCAGTTGTCAAATATTTCTTCAAACGTTTTGCCACTTGTCAAATATTTCTTCAAAATTTATTTTCCACTTGTCAAATATTTCTTCAAATTTTTTCCACTTGTCAAATATTTCTTACAGTAGTCAAATATTTATGTAAATGTTTCTTGCATGTGTCAAATATTTATGAAAATATTTCTTACAGTTGTCAAATATTTCTTCACATTTTTTTTACAGTTGTCAAATATTTCTTACAGTTGTCAAATATTTATGCAAATGTTTCTTCCACTTGCCATATATTTCTTCAAATTTTTTTTCCACTTGGCAAATATTTCTTACAGTTGTCAAATATTTATGCAAATGTTTCTTGCATGTGTCAAATATTTATGCAAATGTTTTGTTCCAGTTGTCAGATATTTCTTCACATGTTTTTCCAGCGGTCAAATATTTCTTACAGTTGTCAAATATTTATGCAAATGTTTTTTTCCAGTTGTCAAATATTTCTTGAAATTTTTTTTTCCACTTGTCAGATATTTCTTCAAATATTTCTTACAGTTGTCAAATATTTATGCAAATGTTTTTTCCAGTATCAAATATTTCTTCAAATGTTTTTCCAGTGGTCAAATATTTCTTCAAATGTTTTTTTCCAATTGTCAAATATTTATGCAAACGTTTTTGTCAGTTGTCAAATATTTCTTCAAATGTTTTGTTTCTAGTTGTCAAATATTTCTTACAGTTGTCAAACGTTTCAGCCATGTGTCAAATGTTTCTTCAAATGTTTTTTTTCTAGTTGTCAAATATTTCTTACAGTTGTCAAATATTTCTTATAGTTGTCAAATATTTATGCAAATTTTTTTTTTCCAGTTGCCAAATATTTATCCAAATACTTTTTCCAGTTATTAAATATTTCTTCGAATGTTTCTTGCAGTTGCCAAATATTTCTTCAAATATTTCTTCAAAGAGGTCTTGCAGTTGTCACATATTTCAGCAAATGACTAATCCGGTTCCCAATATTTCTTGCAGCTGTCAAATACTTCTTTAATTATTTCTTTAAATATTTCTTGCAGTTTTCCAAACTTTTCCTGTTGTCAGTGCTTGACAATTCAAATAATTCTTCCAGTTTTCAAACATTTCTCGTAATTGCCAAATATTTCTTCAAATATTTCTTCTAGTTGCCAAATATTTCTTCAAATATTTCTTCAAATAGCTCATGCAGTTGTCACATATTTCATCAAATGACTAATCCGGTTGTCAATGATTCTAGCAGCTGTCAAATACTTCATTAAATATTTTTTCATTAAATATTTTCTCCTGTTGTCAGTACTTGACAATTCAAATAAGCATTGCAGCTGTCAGCAATTTCTTCCAGTTGTCAAATGTTTCTAACAGTTGTCAAATACTTCTAACAGTTGTAAAATATTTCTTACAGTTGTCAAATATTTCTTAATATATTTATGCTAGTCGCCAAACATTTCTTCAAAGACGACCATCTTTCATGCGGCGAATATGGCCAAGCCAGCGTAGTCTTCCCTGTTTCAGCCGAGTATACAGGCTTTGAAGGACAGAAATTGATAGCCTCATTAACAAAGCTGCAGCTTCCTTTGCCGGCCTCACATCACGTGTTTGGGGAAACGCCAAACTCACAACGGCGACCAAAGCTGCGATATATAACGCCTGTATCACCAGCTTACTTTTATATGGCAGTGAGAAATATGTGAAAATGGAAGAAATACTCGACAAAAAATATGTGGCAGCTATAAGGAATATTTAAAGAAATGTTTGACACCTGGAAGACATTTTTGACAGCCGCAAGAATTATTTGCAGTACTTGACAACAGGACAAAATATTTAATGACCAGTTAGGAAAACTATAAGAAATATTTAAAGAAATATTTAAAGAAGTCTTTGACAGCTACAAGAAATATTGGCAACCGGATTAGTCATTTGCTAGATTATGTGACAACTGCAAGAACTATTTGAAGAAATATGTGAAGAAATATTTGGCAACTGCAAGAAACATTCGAAGAAATATTTGGTAATGAGAAGAAATAGTTTACGAACTTTTTTATAAGTGCAAGAAATATTTGAAGAAATATTAGGTAACTGCAAGAATGAGTTGGATAAATATTTTAAAAAAATATTTGACAACCGCAAGAGCCATGTGAAGAACTATTTGACAAAGGCAAGAATTATTTAATGAAATCTTTACAATTACAAGAACCAACTGAAGAAATATTTGACAACTGGAAGAAACATATGAAGAAATATTTGACACTAGTAAGAAATATTTGAAGAAATATTTGACAATTGGAAAAAGACATTTGAAGAAATATTTGACAACTGCAAGAAATATTTGACACCTGGGAAAAAACATTTGAAGAAACATTTGACAACTGGGAAAAAATATTTGCATAAATATTTGACAAGTGGAAAAAAATTTGAAGAAATATTTGACAAGTGGAAAAAAAATTTGAAGAAATATTTGACAACTGGAAGAAACATTTGCACATATATTTTACAACTGTAAGAAATATTTGACAACCGGAAAAACGTTTGAAGAAATATTTGACAACTGGAAGAAATTTTTGACAGCTGCAAGAATTATTTGCCTTGTCAAGTACTGACAATGGGAAAAATATTTAATGAAAAGTTTAGAAAACTGCAAGAAATATTTAAAGAAATATTTAAAGAAGTATTTGACATCTGATCTATTTACCTACAGGTTGGAACCTTTGAGTAGGACTGGGAAAAGTTTTGGAACTCTCTTTGGTGATTGGAAGAAAAATTGTCACTAAAGTCTGAAAATTGCCGGACAAAAAAAGTAGATAACCGTTTGATAACTGAAACAAATACTTAGTTACATTTATTTTATGTACTAAATTTCCGTGGTCGCCGCATGTTTGAAACAATTGGGAGACAATATAAAATCTACCACCAGATGCCTCACGTGTAAAAAGAGTGAAACCTTAAATCACAGGGGTTCGAACATACGAACGAAGGAATGCTTCTTTTATAAATTTCTACTATTGATCACTTGTGTTTTGAGCTTGTCTGCAATGAAGTGAACAGAAATAAGTAGCAGGGTTAGTCTTACAAAGGTAAATGTTAGTCTTACAAAGGTAAGTCTCGTTGCAGATAGGATTTTTCGTCTACCAATACGCAAAACTCTGCATGTTAGAATTTTATTACACCTTTCTAGATAGCTATATTTAGCCCTGCCGTCATTTTCCTCTTTATTCTATAGCGGGCAGGAAAAAGGGACTTCACTTAGTGCGTGCTTAAAAAAAATCCTTCTTCTCAAGCCAAGCAGCAACATAGTTGCATGAAGGTTTTGGAACAAATCGGTTGTTATATTCATGTAAAAAGGTAAAAGCACAACACCTTCCAATAAAAAGTGTTAAAGCTACGTCTAAATCAGCTTGTTGTTTGTAACAAGACTACAGCACATCCACACAGATAACAACGTTCTGATGAGCTCACTTTTGGTCAGAGTACCTATACCTAAGCTTTCATGAAATACACAAAAATCTCCTGTTATTGATTAAAAATACACTGCCTCCAAAATAATTGGTCAATCTACACAAGTCTGCGGTATGGCCTCTTTAAAAGCGACAGTGAAAAGTCAACATATAATTGCTCCTGTAAAGATTTTGTGTGTGTGTGAAGCGTTAATTTATGCGCGCATGTGCATCCACCCTCGATGCTCTGATAAATATACATCTAGAACATATTCAGCGTCGAGATGGCCGACAAAAATATCAACCAGACAAACCTCGCCGGCTGACCACCTCTACACCCCCCTTATTATATAAAATTTTAAAAAATTTAACTCACTTCGCGTACATTTATATCCTCTCTACTTAAAATACCAGTACCCAAAAAAAAATTTTTTTTCACATCGACAACGCGTCAACGATCGATTAATATTTCGACTAATCAGCCCTCTGTTAGCGCGCAACAAATCTGGACACGTTTCAAAAACCAGATTAAACTAGTTTTTCTTCATATAAATAGACACTTGGGAGACCAACACCCAGGCACTCGCGAGCACAACGTTCTGAAGATGCCTACCCCCGGCACCGTTCCCACAAACTGGGTGTATATGCGTAGAAGTGATGAAATGCTTAAACCATGGAGGGTGGGCGGAAGGCCGCGTCTGTAAGTTTTTACCGAGACCAGCCTTACTACACGTGCGACAATACTTTGGTGATTCACGTCTAAAGTTTTCTACTAAAATCGGCATTACGTTGACTCGCCCTGAATTTGAACATCTGCTGGCTTTACAGGGTGAAATCCTCGCCGAATTTGACCGACTACAGTTACCAAACACAGATACCTATCCTACTACTTGTAACAGTAACACGTTTGACCACCACATCAACTCCAGTTGTTATCAACCAATATTCCCAGAACCGAGTTGGTGTCCTAACACCAACCCTTATACCCCTACAGCAGCTCCAACCATAGACAATCACCCGGATGATGTCTTTAATCTACAACAACAACCGAAACGACAAAGAAGCGCCTGAAACTAGAGATTTCGCTTGACATTTCGTATTCTTTTAAAAGAGCTCATTAAATATATTTATTACAATTAAAAAACCTTGGCCTTTGTTATCTATGTTGTATAAATATTGTATGTATATATGTATTTATTGTATAAATGTTGTCTACCTGTGGTTATATATATATATATATATATATATATATATATATATATTATATATGTATATATATGTTGTATGACTAAGAAACAACACACTACAACAACACACAACAATTAAAATACCTACACACAACACACCAGACAAACCAAAAGCAATACCACCCACACCACACCGCTTATACATTGTCTTACTCCGGCGCTACACCCCAACACACACCCATGCGTCATCACCCCCGCCAGCCAAAACCAATACCCCCCGCGCACTCAAAAATCAACACCACACCACGCTCATTAGCCATCTTCCTCTATAAAACTCATACTAAGCGAATTTATCGATTTTTTATATTTTCCTCTTTATCTCAAGAGTGCCGGATTTTATCGATTTTTATGTATGTTGTATATATGTATATATTGTATGTATATATATATATATATATATATATTGTGTAAATATTGTCTACCTGTTGTAAAATATATTGTATGACTAAGAAACAACACAACAACCAACACACTACCAGCACAAAATCCCACACCCACTAGCTACAACACACGAGTCGGCACCCCCACCATCATCATGTGACATATTCTTTCCAGAACGTTGTCTCCATTACAGCTGCTCTGAACGCATCACGATTCTGGGCAAGTCGACCTGCATCAGCCAAAGACAAGTTCAGACTCTCTGTGATGTCCTGGGTCCACCGTCGTCTAGGTCGACCCCTTCCCCTTTTTCCAGGGACCATGCCTTCCATCACTGTTTTTTCCAGACTATTAAGTCTTTTTATATGACCGAAAAATTTCAGCTTCCTTATTGCGATGGTATTTAGGAGCCAATGTTCCTGTACGTTTAGTGAGTGCAGTACTTCTCTGTTGGTCTTTTTTTCTGTCCAGGGTATTCTCAACATCCTTCTGTAGCATTTCATTTCGAATGATGTAATCTTTTTTGCAACTGTTTTATTAAGTGTCCAAGTCTCGCAGCCGTATGTTGCTACTGGGAATATACATGCTCTGATCAGTTGTAACTTTGTTTCTTTGCTTGTGCCTTGCCATAGGTTTTTCATCTGTATTAGCTTATGTGAAGCAATTGCAAGTCTTCTTTTAATTTCTACTGCACAGTCGCCAGAGCTGTTAATGATTGATCCTAAGTATTCGAATTCATTGACACTTTCCAGTTCTTCTCACCCCCACCAACCAAAGTCAATACCCTTCTCCCTACCTCCACCGACCAGCACAATACAACAACACGCAACAATTAAAATACCTACTTATCTCTCCTTAATTACCTACTTCTTCTTCTTCGATCCTTAATCACCGACCGTCAAAGCAGTCAGTGGCCATCACGCCTAGTGGCGTCTTGTAGGGCAACAACAAATTGATTCCACTTTGCACGGTCGGTGGCCATCCTTCGTACAGTGCCCCAACTCTGGTTCATTCTTTGCATCTCAGCCTCCACAGTCCTCCGCCAAGTTGTTTTTGGTCGGCCTCTCTTTCGCTTTCCTTCAGGGGTCCAAAACATAGCTGTTCTTGTGATGGCATCAGGGTCTCTTCTGAGGACATGACCAACCCAGCTCCAGCGTCTGCCAGCTATGATGGTGTGCATGTCCTCTTGCTTGCTACGAGTAAGCAGATCTTGGTTGGTGATGGTATTCGGCCAAATTACCTACTAACCCGCCATTATTGATCTAATATATTGCTAAATAAAAGTCAGCGCATCCACCTGAATCGATCGGAGTATTTTCCTATATAAAAAGTTCGCGCATCCACCTGAATGCTAACCGTTTTGCGCATTACATACTACTTAGATGAGCCCATGCAGACCCGATTGGAACAGTCCGAGTTGCGATGGTTTGGCCATGTCTGCAGAACGGGAGAAGATCGACTACCACGGCTAAAATGTGTAACAAAGAGCCAGAGATCCAGTCCTGCAGGATTACCCAGAGTTCATTGAGAGGACAACATCACACATCTCTGAAGGACCGAGAACTGGACTGGAACCAGGTCAAAAGAAAGACATCCGATAGAATAGTATGGTGCTCTCTCTGACAAACCTCTACAACCCCAAGGTAAAAGATGAGCAACTAAGTAAAGTAGAGTTTCCAGCAAAGAACGGACAAGAATTAAGAAAAATGACACATTTTTTTAAAAAATAGGAAAGCTGTGAAATTAATAAGTTCTTAAAATATATCGTTTTTACACAGAGAAATGCATGTGCCCATTGATTATCTGGGTAAGGCTGTACACAAACTAAGCAGACGTATTGGCTGTCCATCAACCAGTATAAGAAAGACAGCCTTGTGGACACTCAAAATGCTGAACGTTTCTGATCAGGAAATCAGCTTCTTCATATTGCTAACTTTGCTTGACGTAAAGGTACAGTATTGAAACACTAAGTGTTGAGAAACGTGTTCCTAACGTCTCTGTGTTTAAGGAATATTATTGCCAACAACTCGTAACGAGACAATAGAGAACAGATCCTCTACACTTAATGAATAAGACAACTCTTGAATGACGATCCTTCAGTGTAATTAATCGGCTCCCACAAAACAACTATATAATTCAGGAGTCGATACAAGCATCCCATACAAGATGTCTACTTTGACAAATGACCATTGTGTCAACAGGTATGGATGTTCCATTCATAATGTTTATTCCGAACATAAGCATCATTCTATTTGACAATATCAGTGTGGCGCAGTCAATCAAGTTTTCTAGAAATTTCAAACATATTTGTTGTGTAACAGTATATTTAGGAAATAGGACTTCCTTCTTTTTGATGGCATAAACTACTGTGTAACAGTAAGGAACTGGAAAGAATGTGAGAAATGATTGTGAAGGTGTGTATGTGTTATTTACTGTAATGGGTTTTTCATATGTATGCGTGACGTTTGGCAGTGAGAGTAAATAAATATTAGACAAACATAAAGGTATGTTTTCAGGCACTCGTAAGAAATAAAGGAATAGAAAACTAGACAACAGAAAAACAACAAACGTGAGTTGCTTACTCAGGACTCGAACCCAGGACCTTCCTTGCGACAACCCCGCCTAGCTATGCAAGCGAATCACACTATCCTCCCTGCCATTTAGGGATCACTAAAAAATGATGCTTCGATGACGGGTCATTACTGCGACCCGCAACACATAACACCGGAAAGTTACCCAGGGCAGTCCAGCCTATTAATGACGCAATCACTCCTGTCGTTCCCCTATTATACAGTATAGGTCAGACACCACAAGACAAAGACCTTAATACTGTGTCTAGTAAATGATAGAAGACTAAGAACAGTAAGTACATGACAGAGAGTAGGTTTTGGTATTGTATAAACATTTATAACACATAAGGAAGGGAAACCCGAGGCCTGGAAACAGTTGTGTTTTAGAGAAGTGCAGTGAATGTTTTTGAAATGAAGTTGGATTCAGTGCACTAGTGAGAGAGCTGAGATAATTTCTGAGTACTGGTGTGTGTGCAGCACGCACTGTCCTTAGTATTTCTGGATCGTTTTGATCCGTCAAATGTAATTGTGTTTGCTGCATATGTACCTTTGAAGTCATCACCTGTTTCTGCGAATTAAATACTGCTGTCACCAACTCGTCATTTGATGACCCATACACAACCATGTGACCGCGTTCTGTGCTGAGTATCTGTTCATTATATAGTGTACTAACTGTAAGGACCCGGCGTTGTCCGGGTTTTCCTAATAACATGAAATGTCTAAATAAAATTATAATATTTTGATATTCGAGTGAAAATGAATTTTCATTTACCGTAAGTTTATGACTACCGCTTTAAGTGACTATCCTCGTGCCTTGCTTACTGTAATTGCAAATGCAAGCCGCACAAAATACTGTTATTCCTTATGGTTCACCCAGAAGAGTGATTTCACTTTTGCTTTTCAATTTGCTTCCGAATTTTTCCAAAATACTCTTATTTCTTATTATGGAATCGCAAAAGCAATTTTATTCTGCTTCCGAGTTTTAGCAAGAAGCAAATTAATAAGACACATTTTCCCTTTCCGACCTGGCGCTCCAAGAAAGAATAGTCCAACTCATCCTTTTTTAACGTTCTAACTACTGTTTTTCGTAGCACGTTCTTCACAAACATGTATACATTATTACTTGTAAAAAAAAAAACGTGATTATTATTTTCTGCCATACATACTACAAATATAAAAGACACAGTGATTGTGTTGAGTTATATTATTTAAACAGAAGTTTCTCATTTCGGTGAGGCACGACCCATTCAACCGAGACACACGTATAACGCCTGTTATATTAGGACACATATTTAAATAAAGATCTTTCGTTTTTGTGTATTGTTTATCTTTGAGCAAGTTTATTTTTTTAAGGGCCAAAAAAAAATATTTAAATTTTGCTTTACTTTGGCGAGGCGCACTCCGTTTGAGACTGGCACATGTACAATTGTAACAGGGAGCGGCACCACTTTAAACTTACGTGATAGTGCCTATCAACCATTTATTCATGTGTGGCCGTTAGATAACGTTTATAAGTCATATGTCACCTTTTTGCTTATGTGACAGGTGGTTAGGTTTTGGTGATAGTTATGGGAATCTCTCGAGTAAAACTGGTTACCACCAGAGCTGTTAGTACCCGAATGAAAGATGATTCAACCCAAGTTCTTATTACTCACACAGGCTGTCACGTTATCTATTCTCCTTGATACCTTCCACTACGACATGCTTATTCAAATGACTCACTGGTTTTATAAACAATCCATTTATTTACAAGTCCAACTGGACTATATGGTTCATGTAATGGACACAACATATAACATTGTTCCTTGTATAAACGACAGCCTCAATGAAATACTGTCCAATGTCATTTGTAAACAATGGAGGCTTCTACTGATACTTCACTACAAACTTCATGGTTAAAGGTTAACATAATGTCATAAAAACGATCGAGAGTACAAACCTTATACAATTCTTCTAACTTAATATCTTGACTTAGTCGTGTGAAAAGGTTACACTTGCAGAAAGGGATAGTTCTCAACTTCTAACAAGGAAAACTCACCGATCTGCAAGACTAATGTGTCTCGCCCGGAAGCTAGTTCTCGGCTGTGCTTAAAAAGCACTCAGTCCGTGCAAAGCTTTCTGTACACACTCAAGTGTCAACAATGCCTAGCTTCGCCTATTGATTAAGGGGAGCTAACTATTAATTTCTAAGAGTTATCTTACTATTAATTTCTAAGAGTTATCTTCCTTTGACCATTGCTTATACTTGCTAGTCTTACTAAAGTATTTCGGTCTGTTTAGACTTTATTTCTAATACTAACGTGATAACTTGCGTTAGTGTGGCCGTACTGTAACACAATTATAGAAGACCCTCTTCTTTTACAAAAGATATTGCAGTTTGTTTCCGTTATGAAGTGCTTAGTCTTCGAAATACTATGTAATATTTGGTAAATAAATAGAAACTGCTTTGTAAAATGTAATTAAATTTGATATAAAAAGTAATAATAACTTTTAAATACTACATCAAAGTAATGTTTTTATTTTATTTTCGTATAACGCATTTGTGTCTGTTTAAATAAGGTGGTCAGTTGTAGTGGTGTAGGCTTGCTGCAAAAGGGGGGGGGGGGTCTGATATGGTGTAGGCTTGCTGCAAAAGAGGGGGGGGGGGTCTGGTGGGGTGTAGGCTTGCTGCAAGGTGGTCAGTTTTAGTGGTATAGTCTTGCTGCAAGGTGGTCAGTTTGTAGTGGTATAGTCTTGCTGCAAAGTGGTCAGTTGTAGTGGCTTAGGCTTGCTGCAAGGTGGTCAGTTGTAGTGGTGTAGGCTTGTTGCAAGATGGTCAGTTTTAGTGGTATAGTCTTGCTGCAAGGTGGGCAGTTGTAGTTGTGTAAGCTTGCTGCAAGGTGGTCAGTTGTAGTGGTGTAGGCTTGCTGCAAGGTGGTCAGTTGTAGTGGTGAAGGCTTGCTGCAAGGTGGTCAGTTGAAGTGGTGTAGGCTTGCTGCAAGGTGGTCAGTTGTAGTGGTGTAGGTTTGCTGCAAGGTGGTCAGTTGTAGTGGTGTAAGCTTGCTGCAAGGTGGTCAGTTGTAGTGGTGTAGGTTTGCTGCAAGGTGCTCAGTTGTAGTGGTGTAGGCTTGCTGCAAGGTGGTCAGTTGTAGTGGTGTAGGCTAGCTGCAAGGTGGTCAGTTGTAGTGGTGTAGGCTTGCTGCAAGGTGGTCAGTTGTAGTGGTGTAGGCTTGCTGCAAGGTGGTCAGTTTTAGTGGTATAGTCTTGCTGCAAGGTGGTCAGTTGTAGTGGTATAGGCTTGCTGCAAGGTGGTCAGTTTTAGTGGTATAGTCTTGCTGCAAGGTGGTCAGTTGTAGTGGTGTAGGCTTGCTGCAAGGTGGTCAGTTGTAGTGGTGTAGGTTTGCTGCAAGTTGCTCAGTTGTAGTGGTGTAGGCTTGCTGCAAGGTGGTCAGTTGTAGTGGTGTAGGCTTGCTGCAAGGTGGTCAGTTGTAGTGGTGTAGGCTTGCTGCAAGGTGGTCACTTGTAGTGGTGTAGGCTTGCTGCAAGGTGGTCAGTTGTAGTGGTGTAGGCTTGCTGCAAGGTGGTCAGTTGTAGTGGTGTAGGCTTGCTGCAAGGTGGTCAGTTGTAGTGGTATAGTCTTGCTGCAAGGTAGTCAGTTGTAGGGGTGTAGGCTTGCTGCAAGGTGGTCATTTGTAGTGGTGTAGGCTTGCTGCAAGGTGGTCAGTTTTAGTGGTATAGTCTTGCTGCAAGGTGGTCAGTTGTAGTGGTGTAGGCTCGCTGCAACGTGGTCAGTTGTAGTGGTGTAGGTTTGCTGCAAGGTGGTCAGTTGTAGTGGTGTAGGCTTGCTGCAAGGTGGTCAGTTGTAGTGGTGTAGGCTTGCTGCAAGGTGCTCAGTTGTAGTGGTGACTCTATAGTCCACGGGGAGCAATAAGGAAAATAACCAACCTGGAAGTTTAACCTTAACCCTAACCTGGAAATTTAACCTTAACCCTAACCTTGAAACTTAGAGAGATGAGAATTCTAAAAAAAACTGGCTCGACAGAAAAGAAGAACATCATGACAGTATAGGGAATAAGTAACAAAGAAGCAAAGACGTTAATAATAATCCTTTATTTTTTCAATAAATTTGACGTCTCTCCAGGCAGAAATACAAAAAGTCAACAACCCATATTTCTTTATCAAAATGAAATACAGTTTTTGTTTATTTGTTCATTCATTCATTCCCAGACTGAAGTAAGACAAGAAATAATTTACGTTTTGATTGAGATGATAGGAGGGTCAGAGTTCAAGGTTGGGTTGGCCTGTGTATTGTCTTCACTTGGAATAAAAAAATCAATCAGCACCAAACAAGAACAGGTTAGTAATACAGGTTTTTTACATGTTATATAGGGTGGCCACTGAAAGACTGAAGGGTATAAAACAAAAATAACTTTTACAAACACATGTTTTTTTAATTTTTTATTATTTTATTTGGAAATATAATTAATGAATATTTTCCAGTATTATGTGTGAAAAACGACATCCCTCAAATGACCACCATTTTCCTGCTCACAAATACAGGCTCTTTCCACAGCATTTTCCATGACCGAACGCAAGGTTTCAGGTCCTAAACGTCGGATTTCGGCTCGAATGTTCTCCTTAAGTTCTTGAATTGTTGGAGGTTTATTTGCGTAAACCCGTTCTTTCAAGTAGCCCCACAAAAAGAAGTCTGGTGCCATCAAATCAGGTGAACGCGGAGGCCAAACAAATTCAGCATTTTTTGAAATTATTCGTTCACCGAAAATTTCTCGCAGGAGGTCCATCCTGGCAGTGTGCGCAGTAGCTCCATCCTGTTGAAACCATACCTCCTGATTATCTTCGACCGCTTGGCGTAAACAATTTTCAAGCATTGTCCTATACAGGGCCCCGTTGATTCTTTCTGGCTGACCTTCCTCATTTTCAAAGAAATAGGGATCGATAACTCTTTCAGCCATAACACCGCACCAAACAGTGCATTTTTGGGGATGCAATTGATGCTGATTTAATTCCCTGGGATTCTCAGTACCCCAAAATCTGCAGTTTTGTTTGTTGATGTAACCGGGCTATTAGGTTCCGAATCATGTTATCGCTAGGAGATACTCTGACATTAAAATGTTGGCGATATTTTCTCTGAGTTTGAATAATTGATCTTTCACTGGAATAGAAAAAGTCAATGAGTTTTACTCGTTGCTGGACATCATACGTAGCCATTTTAATCTCCAAGGGATGCTCTATAACCAAAAATAAAAAATAAAATAAAAAAGATTGAAAATGAACAAGTTATGACTTTTCCTAACCCTTCAGTCTTTCAGTGGCCACCCAGTAGTATTACAAGTTTTCTACCCGTAGTAGTAATACGTTTCCTACCAGTCATAGTAATTCACATTATCTACCTGTTATAGTGTTTTCTACCTGTTATAGTAATACAGGTTTTCTACCTGTTAAAATAATACCCGTTTTCTATCTGTATAGTAGTACAGGTTTTCTACCTGTTATAATAATTCACATTTTCTACCTGTTATAGTAATACTCGTTTTCTACTAGCTATAGTAGTACGGGTTTTCTACCTGTTATAGTAATACACGTTTTCTACCAGATATAGTAATACACGTTTTCTACCAGTTATAGTGGTACGGGTTTTCTACCTGTTACAGTAATACAGGTTTTCTATCTGTTATAGTAGTACAGGTTTTCTACCTGTTATAGTAGTATAATCGGGAGCCGCGCTGGTGTAATGGTTACAACGTTGCGTTGGCGACCAGGTTTTCAAGATTCAAGCTCGGGCGCGCGCATTTGTAGGAGTGTCATCGACCGGGATTTTGACTGAATAACCTGAACGGCTCCTGAGATAAACCCTCTGTGATGGGAAGGAGCGAAGCTCCTGACAGGGTTGGAAGGAAAGTCCACAGGCTCCGCAGCCTCGCAATGACATGTCATTGGGCCGAAGGGCTGAAAGCCCAAGTGCTGCTGGTTAAGGAACAAAAAAAAAAATAGTAGTATACGTTTTATACCAGTTATAGTAATACATGTTTTCTATCTGTTATAGTAATAACATTTTCTACCCGTTTTATGAATATGCTTTTGTTACCTGTTAGAGTAAGACAGGTTTTCTACCTGTTATAGTTATACATGTTTTCTACCTGTTATAGTAAAACATGGTTTCTACCTGTTATATTAATGCATGTTTTATACCTGTTATGGTAATACATGTTTTTAGCTGTTATAACAGTACATGTTGTCTACCTGTAACATGGTTTCCTCCAGTTATAGTAGTACAGGTTTTCTACTTGTAAAAGTAGTACAGCTAGACGTTGTATTCAGGTTTGTCTTTCCTCAGTTTTTGGCTGTCCTAAGCCTACATAAAAGGCAGCTGGTGGTTTGAAGTCAGAGTTATGTTTCTCCTAGATTAGTTCCCACCCAAGGCTTATGAGCGTCATGTACTTGCAGCCTTCTGGTTTTAGGGCTCTCGAGGTCAACCCTTATTCCTTCTCCTGTAAGAGTACCGCCGCAAGAAGGCTCGGAGCTGGGCTAATTTAGAGGCTTGCATCAAAAAGGTCAAGGCAATTCCAAGGCAGGTACTGCACTAGAGGAGTGAAATGCTAGAGACTTGGCATAAATAGGTCCAGTTTATGAGGTGAGCTGACCAGTTCCCTTCCTCACTGCCTTCTCTTTTCCTAACTCAAAAGCAAAATTAGTACCCATGTACAGCTGGGTAGACGGGACGTGACGCTACCAGATTTCGAACTCGACACTTGGTTACTGTGACACGAGAGGAAACGCTCTAACCGTTTAGCCAATTAGGTACTCTGTGCTTACATTGGGAACATTTAAAATGAGTTAAGAGCTGATCCTTAATTCCATTCCATGTTATGATATCATCTGGCATTTATTTTATCTTTAGAAGTTATTTTTCCTTCACTTTCTAGCAAGCAGCCATCGAGGAAATTAGTAGCCACCTCCAAGCTGAAGCAGAAAGTCTAGAACTGTCCTCACCTGATGTTCTGAAACAACGAGCCCATACATGGTTGTCTGTACTGATGTTACCTCAAGTTACAAGCACAGGTAGGAGTGATCAGATAAGAAGTCAGCTGATTGACAAGAGACCAACGGACAGCCTCCTGATGCCACATGGAACACGTGACATGAGTGCAGAAAAGTACATTGGCAGACTTTCAGTCACGTCTGACTTGGGGGTGAAGGACAAGAAGAGCGGGAGAGGAAAATACAAGAGTGAGTACTACCATTCTAGCCTTCATATCAACTGATTTAGTTCACACATTTGTCAAAATAGAGTACTCCCATTCTAGCCTTCATATCAACTGATTTAGTTCACACATTTGTCAAAATAGAGTACTCCCATTCTAGCCTTCATATCAACTGATTTAGTTCACACATTTGTCAAAATAGAGTACTCCCATTCTAGCCTTCATATCAACTGATTTAGTTCACACATTTGTCAAAATAGAGTACTCCCATTCTAGCCTTCATATCAACTGATTTAGTTCACACATTTGTCAAAATAGAGTACTACCATTATAGCCTTCATACCAACTGATTTAGTTCACACATTTGTCAAAATAGAGTACTCCCATTCTAGCCTTCATACCAACTGATTTAGTTCACACATTTGTCAAAATAGAGTACTACCATTCTAGCCTTCATATCAACTGATTTAGTTCACACATTTGTCAAAATAGAGTACTACCATTATAGCCTTCATATCAACTGATTTAGTTCACACATTTGTCAAAATAGAGTACTCCCATTCTAGCCTTCATATCAACTGATTTAGTTCACACATTTGTCAAAATAGAGTACTACCATTATAGCCTTCATACCAACTGATTAAGTTCACACATTTGTCAAAATAGAGTACTCCCATTCTAGCCTTCATACCAACTGATTTAGTTCACACATTTGTCAAAATAGAGTACTACCATTCTAGCCTTCATATCAACTGATTTAGTTCACACATTTATCAAAATAGAGTACTACCATTATAGCCTTCATACCAACTGATTTAGTTCACACATTTGTCAAAATAGAGTACTCCCATTCTAGCCTTCATACCAACTGATTTAGTTCACACATTTGTCAAAATAGAGTACTCCCATTCTAGCCTTCATATCAACTGATTTAGTTCACACATTTGTCAAAATAGAGTACTACCATTATAGCCTTCATATCAACTGATTTAGTTCACACATTTGTCAAAATAGAGTACTACCATTATAGCCTTTCGCACAGTGGGCTGATCACCTGCTTGCCAACCAATCTGATTACGGAAACAGCGATAGATTGTTTGGTCTGTTTTTGTTCCACAAAGACGCCACTAGGCGTGGTGGAAACAGCGATAGATTGATCAATTTGTTGTTGCCCTAAGACGCCACTAGGCGTACTGGCCACATACTGCTTTGCCGGTTGGTGGCTAAGGATGGAAGAAGAAAGAAGAAGATTCTAGCCTTCATACCAACTGATTTAGTTCACACATTTGTCAAAATAGAGTACTCCCATTCTAGCCTTCATACCAACTGATTTAGTTCACACATTTGTCAAAATAGAGTACTCCCATTCTAGCCTTCATATCAACTGATTTAGTTCACACATTTGTCAAAATAGAGTACTCCCATTCTAGCCTTCATATCAACTGATTTAGTTCACACATTTGTCAAAATAGAGTACTCCCATTCTAGCCTTCATATCAACTGATTTAGTTCACACATTTGTCAAAATAGAGTACTCCCATTCTATTCATATCAACTGATTTAGTTCACGCATTTGTCAAAATAGAGTACTCCCATTCTAGCCTTCATATCAACTGATTTAGTTCACGCATTTGTCAAAATAGAGTACTCCCATTCTAGCCTTCATATCAACTGATTTAGTTCACACATTTGTCAAAATAGAGTACTCCCATTCTAGCCTTCATATCAAATGATTTAGTTCACGCATTTACCAAAATAGAGTACTCCCATTCTAGCCTTCATATCAACTGATTTAGTTCACACATTTGTCAAAATAGAGTACTCCCATTCTAGCCTTCATATCAACTGATTTAGTTCACACATTTGTCAAAATAGAGTACTCCCATTCTAGCCTTCATACCAACTGATTTAGTTCACGCATTGGCAAAATAGAGTACTCCCATTCTAGCCTTCATATCAACTGATTTAGTTCACACATTTGTCAAAATAGAGTACTCCTATTCTAGCCTTCATATCAACTGATTTAGTTCACACATTTGTCAAAATAGAGTACTCCCATTCTAGCCTTCATATCAACTGATTTAGTTCACACATTTGTCAAAATAGAGTACTCCCATTCTAGCCTTCATATCAACTGATTTAGTTCACACATTTGTCAAAATAGAGTACTCCCATTCTAGCCTTCATATCAACTGATTTAGTTCACACATTTGTCAAAATAGAGTACTCCCATTCTAGCCTTCATACCAACTGATTTAGTTCACGCATTTGTCAAAATAGAGTACTCCCATTCTAGCCTTCATATCAACTGATTTAGTTCACGCATTTGTCAAAATAGAGTACTCCCATTCTAGCCGTCATATCAACTGATTTAGTTCACGCATTTGTCAAAATAGAGTACTCCCATTCTAGCCTTCATATCAACTGATTTAGTTCACACATTTGTCAAAATAGAGTACTCCCATTCTAGCCTTCATATCAACTGATTTAGTTCACGCATTTGTCAAAATAGGGTACTCCCATTCTAGCCTTCATATCAACTGATTTAGTTCACACATTTGTCAAAATAGAGTACTCCCATTCTAGCCTTCATATCATCTGATTTAGTTCACACATTTGTCAAAATAGAGTACTCCCATTCTAGCCTTCATACCAACTGATTTAGTTCACGCATTTGTCAAAATAGAGTACTCCCATTCTAGCCTTCATATCAACTGATTTAGTTCACACATTTGTCAAAATAGAGTACTCCCATTCTAGCCTTCATATCAACTGATTTAGTTCACACATTTGTCAAAATAGAGTACTCCCATTCTAGCTTTCATATCAACTGATTTAGTTCACACATTTGTCAAAATAGAGTACTCCCATTCTAGCCTTCATATCAACTGATTTAGTTCACACATTTGTCAAAATAGAGTACTCCCATTCTAGCCTTCATATCAACTGATTTAGTTCACACATTTGTCAAAATAGAGTACTCCCATTCTAGCCTTCATACCAACTGATTTAGTTCACGCATTTGTCAAAATAGAGTACTCCCATTCTAGCCTTCACCAACGGGCTGATCACCCGTTTGCCAGTCACTTCGATTACGGAAACAACAGCAAATGGATTGATTTGCCATTGCCCTAAAGACGCCACTAGGCGTGATGGGAAATAATGGCAAAGAAAACCTATCTGCTGTTGCCCTAAGACGCCATTAGGCGTAATGGCCACTGACTACTTTGACGGTCGGTGGCTAAGGATGGAAGAAGAAGAAGATTCTAGCCTTCATATCAACTGATTTAGTTCCCGTATTTGTCAAAATAGAGTACTCCCATTCTAGCCTTCATATCAACTGATTTAGTTCACACATTTGTCAAAATAGAGTATTCCCATTCTAGCCTTCATATCAACTGATTTAGTTCACACATTTGTCAAAATAGAGTACTCCCATTCTAGCCTTCATATCAACTGATTTAGTTCACACATTTGTCAAAATAGAGTACTCCCATTCTAGCCTTCATATCAACTGATTTAGTTCACACATTTGTCAAAATAGAGTACTCCCATTCTAGCCTTCATATCAACTGATTTAGTTCACACATTTGTCAAAAGAGAGTACTCCCATTCTAGCCTTCATATCAACTGATTTAGTTCACACATTTGTCAAAATAGAGTACTCCCATTCTAGCCTTTATACCAACTGATTTAGTTCACGCATTTGTCAAAATAGAGTACTCCCATTCTAGCCTTCATACCAACTGATTTAGTTCACACATTTGTCAAAATAGAGTACTCCCATTCTAGCCTTCATATCAACTGATTTAGTTCACACATTTGTCAAAATAGAGTACTTTCATCCTAGCCTTCATATCAACTGATTTAGTTCACACATTTGTCAAAATAGAGTACTCCCATTCTAGCCTTCACATCAACTGATTTAGTTCACGCATTTGTCAAAATAGAGTACTCCCATTCTAGCCTTCATATCAACTGATTTAGTTCACGCATTTGTCAAAATAGAGTACTCCCATTCTAGCCTTCATATCAACTGATTTAGTTCACTTATTTGTCAAAATAGAGTACTCCCATTCTAGCCTTCATATCAACTGATATAGTTCACACATTTGTCAAAATAGAGTACTCCCATTCTAGCCTTCATATCAACTGATTTAGTTCACACATTTGTCAAAATAGAGTACTCCCATTCTAGCCTTCATATCAACTGATTTAGTTCACACATTTGTCAAAATAGAGTACTCCCATTCTAGCCTTCATACCAACTGATTTAGTTCACACATTTGTCAAAATAGAGTACTCCCATTTTAGCCTTCATACCAACTGATTTAGTTCACACATTTGTCAAAATGGAGTACTCCCATTCTAGCCTTCATACCAACTGATTTAGTTCACACATTTGTCAAAATAGAGTACTCCCATTCTAGCCTTCATACCAACTGATTTAGTTCACGCATTTGTCAAAATAGAGTACTCCCATTCTAGCCTTCATACCAACTGATTTAGTTCACACATTTGTCAAAATAGAGTACTCCCATTCTAGCCTTCATATCAACTGATATAGTTCACGTATTTGTCAAAATAGAGTACTCCCATTCTAGCCTTCATATCAACTGATTTAGTTCACACATTTGTCAAAATAGAGTATTCCCATTCTAGCCTTCATATCAACTGATTTAGTTCACACATTTGTCAAAATAGAGTACTCCCGTTCTAGCCTTCATACCAACTGATTTAGTTCACGCATTTGTCAAAATAGAGTACTCCCATTCTAGCCTTTATATCAACTGATTTAGTTCACACATTTGTCAAAATAGAGTACTCCCATTCTAGCCTTCATATCAACTGATTTAGTTCACACATTTGTCAAAATAGAGTACTCCCATTCTAGCCTTCATATCAACTGATTTAGTTCACACATTTGTCAAAATAGAGTACTCCCATTCTAGCCTTCATATCAACTGATTTAGTTCACACATTTGTCAAAATAGAGTACTCCCATTCTAGCCTTCATATCAACTGATTTAGTTCACACATTTGTCAAAATAGAGTACTCCCATTCTAGCCTTCATATCAACTGATTTAGTTCACACATTTGTCAAAATAGAGTACTCCCATTCTAGCCTTCATATCAACTGATTTAGTTCACACATTTGTCAAAATAGAGTACTCCCATTCTAGCCTTTATACCAACTGATTTAGTTCACGCATTTGTCAAAATAGAGTACTCCCATTCTAGCCTTCATACCAACTGATTTAGTTCACACATTTGTCAAAATAGAGTACTCCCATTCTAGCCTTCATATCAACTGATTTAGTTCACACATTTGTCAAAATAGAGTACTCCCATTCTAGCCTTCATATCAACTGATTTAGTTCACACATTTGTCAAAATAGAGTACTCCCATTCTAGCCTTCATATCAACTGATTTAGTTCACACATTTGTCAAAATAGAGTACTCCCATTCTAGCCTTCATACCAACTGATTTAGTTCACACATTTGTCAAAATAGAGTACTCCCATTCTAGCCTTCATTCCAACTGATTTAGTTCACACATTTGTCAAAATAGAGTACTCCCATTCTAGCCTTCATACCAACTGATTTAGTTCACGCATTTGTCAAAATAGAGTACTCCCATTCTAGCCTTCATATCAACTGATTTAGTTCACACATTTGTCAAAATAGAGTACTCCCATTCTAGCCTTCATATCAACTGATTTAGTTCACACATTTGTCAAAAAAGAGTACTCCCATTCTAGCCTTCATATCAACTGATATAGTTCACACATTTGTCAAAATAGAGTACTCCCATTCTAGCCTTCATATCAACTGATTTAGTTCACACATTTGTCAAAATAGAGTACTCCCATTCTAGCCTTCATATCAACTGATTTAGTTCACACATTTGTCAAAATAGAGTACTCCCATTCTAGCCTTCATATCAACTGATTTAGTTCACACATTTGTCAAAATAGAGTACTCCCATTCTAGCCTTCATATCAACTGATTTAGTTCACACATTTGTCAAAATAGAGTACTCCCATTCTAGCCTTCATTCCAACTGATTTAGTTCACACATTTGTCAAAATAGAGTACTCCCATTCTAGCCTTCATACCAACTGATTTAGTTCACGCATTTGTCAAAATAGAGTACTCCCATTCTAGCCTTCATATCAACTGATTTAGTTCACACATTTGTCAAAATAGAGTACTCCCATTTTAGCCTTCATACTACTGATTTAGTTCACACATTTGTCAAAATAGAGTACTCCCATTCTAGCCTTCATACCAACTGATTTAGTTCACACATTTGTCAAAATAGAGTACTCCCATTCTAGCCTTCATACCAACTGATTTAGTTCACGCATTTGTCAAAATAGAGTACTCCCATTCAAGCCTTCATAGCAACTGATTTAGTTCACACATTTGTCAAAATAGAGTACTCCCATTCTAGCCTTCATACCAACTGATTTAGTTCACACATTTGTCAAAATAGAGTACTCCCATTCTAGCCTTCATACCAACTGATTTAGTTCACACATTTGTCAAAATAGAGTACTCCCATTCTAGCCTTCATACCAACTGATTTAGTTCACGCATTTGTCAAAATAGAGTACTCCCATTCTAGCCTTCATATCAACTTATTTAGTTCACACATTTGTCAAAATAGAAGAGTTTTTTTTAAATTAACGAAAAGTCAGAATATTTTGTGTCCCTACTAAATTTGTTTGAAATAATGTAAGAACATTTCACGAATGCAAAGGAGTGGATTTTGTCATATTCAAAGGAATAGTGTCAATTGTAATTCTTAGCACAATGATTGAGAATTAAAGGTTACATTTCTGCCAAGTGGATTGAATGGATGATGATATTATTATAAGATTGATTGTAGCATTACGATTTGTTGCTATAATTGATTGCTTATTTCAATTGCATGGCGTATAAAACGGGTTTTTGTTTCATCTTCATCTGATGATGGTGATTCTGATAATGGTATGATTTTGATGATGATGGTGATGTTGATGTTGATGGTGATGATGATTTATATTTTCTATTCCAGAACCAGAAACGATCAAATCCAGACTAAGAAGACATCAAAAGTCCTCAGTTATGACGTCAGAGAACAAAATGGTGACAGCGGCAATAATTAATTCAGTAAGGGAGGCCACTGTACCAATCTTGCAAGTCTAAACGTTCTCATTTTTATTTCCCTTATTTAATTAGACTGCCTCTCCTTGCAACGTTATCGGGTTCCGGGACTGAAACCTGCTAGCGTCACACTCCCGTCTACCCAGCTATAAATGGGTACCTGACACTTGCTCTTGATCTAGGGAAAGGCAAAGGCAGCGAGAAAGTGAACTGGTCATCCCAGTTTAAAAGGCTGGAGCGAGTATAGTGAAATTTCTAACATATGACTCTCTGAAGGCAGTATCTGCAATGGGAGTTTTGACCTACTATTGATACATTTATTTACAGATTCCATTTGGGTATAGAATTATCATCACCATTTTTCTCTGGCTCCTTACGGAGCACGGAGCCGCCACTGCACGTAGCTGGTTCCCTAGCAGGGAGCCTGCACTAATGCATTCACATGGTGAGGTGGCCAACCTCATGCACAACCTCATATAAGTCGCCTTGTACGACATGCTTGAGGGAGCAGTAGTTCTGTTCTGTCTTTATCTCGTCAGAGTCCCCCCGGGGACTACAGGGACCAGTGAAAACAAACCTCTAACATTGACCCGGATGAAGATAATGATCCAGCAAAATGTATGAAGTTAATGGTTGTTAAATAAATAATATACATACATGAGACGAAGACCATAAAGATGGATTGGACTTTTTCTTCAAGTACCATGCCTGATGGTGTAGACGATCATGTCGCTTCACAACTTCCTGTCTCCAGTACTGTTTATTAAGTCTGATGTTGTGTTCTTTCTACGTCATGATGTCAGGTATCTTCTCTCTTTGCCATTCTCTATCTTTTTGTTTTCTTCAATGATATACTCCAGCTTTCTTCTCATAACATGCACAGAGAACGTGGATTGGATCCTTCTACCATGAGGAATAAGATTCCTTTGTGCATTAGCCCCTTTGAGGATAATAGATAGGACAAACTTTAAGAAAATAGGTTAATAGTGTTACGAGGTAGTCCTTTTCTGTAATCCTCTGGGGAAGAGACTAAAAGCAACATCAAAAGTAACAACAACAACAACAATAACACAAACGTGTTGGCGACAACCTCTGAGATTACGCTGGGGCAAGATGTATCATGTGAAGACTTGTAAAATAAATATTTAGTTCCTTCCTCCGCCCTGGATGGCCGACATTGTGTCTTGCATGTTTATCCGACACTTCTGGTGGACGATAATACTAAATATTTGCAGGAGCGGCTGAGAGAACATTATCGACAACCAAGATGGTTCATCACCAGCGTGGCCGATATCAGTACACACATTAATACGTACATCGTCCCAGTGCAGTCTGCTTAATCACTTATAAGGCACGGGTGCGTCTCCGCTAAGGTTGTAAAGAGACGGATTTTGTGTGTGCTCAAGCAACAGATAAGACATTACTTTAGCTAAAGTAATAATTTGTTACATCTTACACACATTGTCGTGTGAGGTTACCGATATGTCTGTAAGTTCGCCTGCTGGCAATCGGATGTTTACAGCCCATTTTCAGAAAAGTAATGTTTGAAATTTTGCACTAGATGAGTCATGCAAAATATTCAAAGCAGATTGGCTGATCATTTGAGCCCCATAACAAACAGAGGAGGGTAAGACAGTGAATATAACCTGACACATTTTAGTTGTTTTTTTCACTGTGAGATTCACGCTTGCCAAAGACACCAGACGTGCTAGTTAGAATTCAGACTTTCCATTTATCAGACCGGACATCTTTTATTGGAGTATTCATCAGGACTTACAATTCAGCCCAGGAAATCTCTATCATTTTAATAATGAAATCAAATTTACTGAATAAGGTCGCTAAAGATAGTCTATCCAACAAAGAATCTAACAAAAGTAAAGGTTCTGTATAGGAAAAAGTATATTGGAGTATTCATTAGGATTTACAATTTAGCCCAGGAAATCTCTAGTATTTTAATAAGGAAAGCCGCTGTCTGAGGAAACTGAAGGAAACACAAGGAATCAGAAAGGGAATTAAAGTTCAAATTAACGACCCCAAGAACTCGTGTAATTATGCAACTGCCAGTGCCTTTTATTCATCTGAGCAAAAAGTCTGCGAGCCAGGATTGGCTTAAATTGTGATTTTACTTTCTATATTTTATAACTAACATGTGAACAAACATATATATGTATATATTACCATGTGAATTTTAATATGTGAAAATTGCTAGTCGATGTCCCAGTCATTTGAAGCTGGCAACCTCAGCGTATAGAATGATGATTCATGAACCACCACTGCACGGGCTGGTGATTGCTTTATTGCTAGTTTCGTAAAGAGAACTTACTTACTTACTTAGTCATTCCCCTTCTACCGTGAGGTGTAGAGGTTTGGAAGAGAGAGCGCCAGACTATCCTATCGGCTGTCTTCCTCCTGGCCTGGTTCCATTCTAGTCCTCGGTCCTTCAAAGACTGTCTAATGTTGTCCTCCAAGCGGACTCTGGGTCGTCCTGGGGTCTGGATCCCTGGCTCTTTGTTTCCCATGCTTGTCGTGGTAGCCAATCTTCTCCCATTCTGCAGACATGGCCAAACCATCCTGGTTGGGACTGTTCTACTTGGGTCTGCAGGGGGTGGGATTTTAGGCCTTGACGTATCGTCTGGTTGCGGACCATGTCTCTTCTTGTTACTTCAACCACCTTCCTCAGATACCTCATTTCTGAGGTTTGGATCTTGCTTTTATGGGTTGTAGTCATTGCCCATGACTCGCATCCATATGTCAAGACTGGGGCATAGGTGGAGCGGTATAGAGCCATCTTCGTTCTCTTACCAACCTCTCTCGTGCTGAGGAATCCTCGATTTCTGGCCTGAAAAAGTCTCCCACCTACTGCTTTTCGAGTGGCCAACTCTTCTTTGATGCCTCCCTTTCGGTCAATAATAGCTCCGAGATATTTAAAGTGGTCGACCTGCTTCAGGACCTGTTCTCCCAGCTTAATCTGATGTCTTCTTTCTTCTCGTGATATCACCATGGATTGTGTTTTAGAGCTGCTTATGACCATCCCTCTCTTCTCCAGCTCTTCCTTCCAGACTTGCAGGTTGGATTGGAGATGTGCCTCTGATTTAGCAATCAGGGCAACATCATCAGCAAATGCCACCTCTGAAATACATACCTGTCTCATCTTCCAGTACCCCACTGAATACTTTCTTGTTATCTCCTTACATGACTTGATAACATCGTCCATGAGGAGTATGAAAAGATAAGGTGACTGGATATCACCTTGTCTTACACCAGTGGTGGTCCTGAACTCTTCTGACTTATGGTTTGCTGTCCTCACATAATTTCTGCAAGACTTGTAGAAGCTCTGTATAGCATGAATCAGAAGTGCTGGAATGTTCTTCCTTGCCAAACAGTCCCGAAGTTTGCTCCAGGGGACCCTGTCAAATGCCTTTTCCAGATCTATGAAACAAAGATGGATCTCACTCTTATACTCAAGGGCCTTTTCACTCAGCTGCCTGAGTGTGAAGATTAGGTCTTGAGTACTTCGGTTTGCTCGGAATCCGCACTGGACCTCATCCAATTGTGGCTCAGCTAGGCGTCGGAGTCTCTGCTCCAGGATTCTAGAGAAGATTTTACCAGGGACACTGAGAAGGGATATGCCTCTATGGTTTCCACATTGTCGATTGTCACCCTTTTTGAAAATTGGTGTTATGATGGCAATCTCCCAGTCCTTTGGTATGGTCGTGTTGCACCACGCTGCCTGTAGGACCCTTAAGAGTAATAGGTCGTCTGATGCTCCCATGTACTTAACCATTTCTGGTGTTATACCATCATGCCCTGCTGCTTTGCCCATCTTGATTTTCTCCAGTGCTGCCTTCAGTTCTTCCATCTTTATGTCATCTTCACCATCATTGGTTTTCTCTTCTCTGCTAGTGGTTATCATTTCTGATGCTTGACCTTGCTAACCATCAAGGAGTTCTTAGAAATATTCTTTCCATCTTTCCATTACTTGCTTCGGGGCATTAAGCAATTTGCCTTACTTGTCCTTTATAAATTTGAGAGGGCAATGTTTTTCCTTCCTCATGTTCTTTAGGGTCTTATAGAACAATTTCTGGTTTTCTTGTGCATCTTTTTCTAGCTTTTCTCCAAATTCTTCCCAGGACTTCTGTTTTGCTGCTAGCACGTTGTTCTTTGCTTCTGTTCTGAGTATCACATATTCTCTATATTTCTCTGTTTGCTGTGTTTTTAGCTACTAAGTATTGTTTCCATGCCATTTTCTTCTCTCTTATTTTCTCTTTGACTTCATCTGTCCACTAAGGTGTTCTCTTTCTCTTGTTCCCAAGTCGGGCTTCACCACATGCTTCTGCAGCAGCTGTCTTTATGATGTCTTTGAATGTAAGCCACAAGGTTTCCAAGTCATCAGGTTGTTCTTCTGTGTTTCTCACCGCTGTAGCAATAAGCCCCTGATATCTGGTCTTAATTTCTGGCTCTCTCAGCTTGTAGGTCTTAATGCTCATTTCTTCCGTTCGTTTACTTGGTTTCTTGCGTGATGCTGGGCAGTTCCTTGGCTGAGCAACTCTTTCAGTTGTTCTCTTGATTGTAAGCAGGTAGTAATCACTTCCAATCTCTGGCCCCCTTCAGACTCTAGCATTGTGATAAAATTAACCGTGATACAACGTTAAAATATCTCCAAAGATAAAATGTAGGGATAAAAATAATGCGTAAGCTACTAGAAGACATGATCGCCCATGCCGCGGTTCATTACCCGCCATGAAACTAACTTGTTAGACGTGAAGGCAAAATGTTTACCCTTGGAGACGGGAGGCAACGGAGATCAAAAAGAAAAAATATGACTGAACACGTGCTTGAAACTAGCAAGGCTAAAAAGACGCAGTTGGTGGGGAAAGGAAAAAAATTCACGTCCCCAAGTTGACACAAGGTAAAGAAATGGACAAAAGGGACCTTAGCTATTATACGCAACAGTCATTTCTTGGACGCTTTTGCGATACTTAGTCCTTTATTTGAATTCAGCGGCAAACGCATTACAGAAGATGCTCGAACATATTTCAAAAAAACAACTACAGTAACCTTGAAAAGTAACTTTTTCTTAATAATAATGTTAGGAATATAAAACCTAGCTGGCCTGATGGCCCATCTTGAGCAGAGAAATAATATGCTTTCATTTATACAGACGGATAGATAATAATGAAGATATTGACAAAAGACTGTGTTGTTCATAACAGACGAGCGACTGCACTGTTGGGAAAATGTCACTAATTTTCAAAAAATTGCGGCCTTGAGACTCAAGTGCTAAAATCTAGTTGGAATGAAAGAGAGGGGGAGATAGTGGAAAATTGTGGCTAAAAATAACTCTAGAGGCAGATTCGTGTAGGAAATGCATGTAGAAACAAGTGTGTTTTTGTAAAAAACGCAAGTAGAGACAGACGGACCAACAGACAATAATACATACTTGACTGAGGTATGACTGAATTGACTTTTGGTTGGATGTTTGAAATTTGAAAAGGGGGAAAGGCGGGGATTGGCCACCGATAATCATATTATCGGCGCTCAGACGCGCATTTTTGCCATTCAACATAAATTGTCCAGTAGTAGACACAGTAATTCTTCAGTGGTGTATTTCGCAAAAGCTAATTGCAATATTTAGAGGGACGCCATACTAGAGCCAGCAGCTCAGCTGAGTTTTGCTAGCATATAACTGTGTTCTCTATTCATAATTCTGGTAAGACTGAAAGTATTTCTTTGTATATTTTAATATTGTTTTGTTTCGAGTGATTTGATACTGCCATATCAAAATCTATCCCTTACAACAAGTAAGGATTCGCTCTAGATCCCCAGCCCCAGTTCAGGGTCTAGAGACAAACAAAATACATAAACGCCAGCAAGGATTATGAAGGGCGGATCAAGTGTTGAGATCAGTGGAACATATCACCTATCCTATTCAATGGCAGGAAGCTAATGAACATATTTCTGAATATGTAGTCTTGGGGAACTTATACTATGTGAAACCAACTTGGTAAGATGTGCTGTATGGTCAGAGAGATCTGACCCCGTCTATGTGGTGTTGTTGTGTAGTGTTGTGTGTAGAAATGGCTCAGGAGGTAGAGTTCTGACACATGACCCAATACTTTTATTTCAGAACTGTGAGTTTTTTATTTGGCACCAAAGTGGTGTCAAATGCTGTGTTGAAAAATACAAGTGTGGACCCGTGCAGTCTAATATTTTGGCAGAGCAGCCTTTAGTTGCCCCCAAGCACGGAGAGGTGGGGCCACCAGATTCCAGCACCAAAACTACTCAGTCAAGATACGTGAGCGTCTGGCCTGCTGGACATTCACCAACTTATTTTCTAACTAACACACCAACTATATTCCCACCAACTAGAACATACCATGTTGGGAAATAAACTTGTATTCCTCCCATCAGTAAAAGGACAATGTTTGGTAGCCATAGACTGGGAGTGATGAAGTCACCCCAACAGCACATCCATTAATCGTTCTCCCAGATAAATTACAAATATAAACAGTAGTAATATTAACTAGTCTTGTGAAATACATATGTACACACCTTTCATTTATTATGCCATATATTCATGCATTTCATTCATAATTTCAAAACCTATCATATGTTCTGACCAAAATAAAACCTTGGTTCAGAACAAATAAACTTAAAGAAAATTTACTATCAAAATTTTACACAGCTTGAGTTAGTTCAGTGTGTTATAAATTTTTATTAATAGTATTAGACTTATAAAATATCTGTGTGTGTGTGTGTATGTAATCTACCACAACACATTCCATATCAGTACCCTAGATTTTTAACGTAGCCACATTCATTAGTAAAAAAAGATATGTGTGAGGTCGTAAGTGGTAGCAAGAAGGGCCTTCTGTAAATTCACAGCTACATTTATCTCAGGAGCCTTCACAGCTGACCTCATGCATCACACTAGGTAATATCACAACCATACAGTACCATCAAATCCACTACAAGCATCCCGGACATATTTGAATGAGCTCCTCCTTACAATGGCATAGTCGATCACTGACTTCTCATTCTTTGTTGGTTCACACCTAATGTATGCATGTATGCGCTTATGGGGGAACTTTGTGTTGGTAATGATCAGATTCTGCTCACTGCATAATCTAAGGAGTCGCTTTCCATTGTCATTGAGAGTATCTTCTCCATATCTTCCGATAACTCCACCCCATCTAGCATGGTCATTTCCAACTCTGGCATTGAAATCTCCGAGCATGATAATTTCATCTAGGCAGTCATCCACTGTCCTTTGAAGCAGCTCAAAGAATTCCTCCTTGACCTCTGCTCTCTCATCCTCATTTGGCCCATACACTATGACCAGGTTGACTATGGTTTCTCCTTCTTTTATTTTTACAACCATAATGCGCTCAGATACACAGTTCCATTCCTTGATACTATCTTTCTGGTTTTTGGCCACAATGCAACCCACGCCCCCTTTAGCTCTTTCAGATGTGGGTACAGTACTGCATAGCAGCGTGGTGCCATCGAGATCCATGACTACTTGTCCCTTTTTCTTTGTTTCCGTAATAGCCAGGATTTCTAGTTTTGCTTTCCTCATCTGTTCCACCAGCTCCTCTTCTTTCCCATTTATACTTCTTGTGTTCCAAGTTCCATAAGGCCGCTTACACACGAGCGTTTCTTGATGCGCGTTTCTCACGCGTGATGAATGAAAGAGTAAGGGATTTACAGGTTGCTCAGCCGAGCGAGACTGTCTGTAAATCCGTACTCTTTCATTCGTCACGCGTGAGAAACGCGTGTCAAGAAACGCTCGTGTGTAAGCGGCCTAAGTCGTAGTCCGTAGTCCGTTCCAGTTCGTCGCCTTTAGAATCAGTCCGGTTTTCTCTCTTGTAGTTCTCGTAATTATGATTTAAAGCAACCAGGTGATTGACCTGTTGTGCCTTTGCATGGTGGAGGGGCTGCCTCCTTACTGCCTCCATGCAGGCCGCCCTTTCCTTTTTCAGCCGGGCTTGGGACCGGCCTTGGCTGAGTTGTAAAGCGAACTAAAAGCATAAAGTAGTCCCAGGTTCCATACGGAGCAGGGAGGGAAAGATGAAAGAAATGATTTACTTTCTAAGTATAATACTTACTGTTTCAAACCAGTGTAAATGTCGATGATTAACATATGCACTTTAAAATTAATGGAAGTTTCAGACTTTTCAAATCAGTGTAAGCATAAATGAAAACATATTCAACTTATATTGTGAACACTTTTCTATCATTGGAAATGTAAATGTAAACATATTTTATCTGTACTATTAACCTTTTTATTTAAATGTAAAGTAAAGCCAAAGCTATTCAATTTAAATGTAAACGAAAGTTTTATCCCGCGAGATTAAATTTAATTCTCATCGAGGGTAAATTCTGAGTTAAAGGGAGTGGTGGAATGGGAAGATAGGGACCCATAATCATGGGTTGGAAAAAGCAATACTCAGGAGAGCGTTTCCTTTCTATTCTTTACCATAGTTATTGGTGGTACAGCAGAAATTACTATCTCTGGAACAAGAAAGGAACAGTGGCCTGAGCTTTAAGACGAAGGACTAACTTTGTAGACTTTCCCTGACATTTCTGGGAAACGAGATACACCCGACAACCTTGACCAGCGACGAGCGGGAGCAGTGGAAAAAGAACCAACCCATCAGAAGGAGCAGAACCGTCATTGGCAGCTAAGTTCCATTAATAAGCTGCCCAAGGAAACTTTTTTCATCATCTCTATTATCCATCAATGATGAAACTTTTCTTCTAAACTATTCAATTATTTTCAAACTGTTAACACTTAAGTGATTATTAAATTTTGTTATTTGTAATTTTACAAATTTAACTTCGATCTAATCATTAAGGTTACTGCATGTTTGTCTCAGTCAATTTACTACACACACTCTAAACAAAGCTATACCAGCATAATAAGAATTCCCCTTAGTAAATCAGAGGTGGGGGCTTAACGAGCTAAAATTAATCATTACTTAATTCTTCACAAAAGTGGTTGTCAGATTCTAAAATTAACGTGCTAAGCCAAAGCAGCACTGTTTTCACTTATCTGAATATCTTGTGAAGACTCGCTTTGTGATAGAAGTGTTATTACCCTTCTATCTACATCCCTGCCAAGAGTAATCTTGTGCGAAGGTAGATACCTTTAAAGCCCATATTAGATACTCTTGAGTTTTGGCCACTGTTGGATCACTACTGCAAAGCAGGGAGGCAATACCGTTACAAGTGTATGCGGAAAACTTTCCCAGAGGTGAGCGGCTTCGAGTCCCAAGCAGAAACTGCCACAGGGAGTGAATTTTTAACGCCTCCACTATACGAGATTCAGCTTTATCTCCTATGCTCCTTAGGGAGGTAAAGGTATTGAATGATAGATGAGATACGTGCATATAGGCCCGTCTTGCATTTTGCCCTTTCTCATCTTTTATTGCTAGTTATTCAGACATTCTCCAACATACTTAAAGTATTAATTTAATGGCAATGCAACATTATAAGTAGTATTAAAAGCATACATATACAGTATCTGATTACCATTAAGAAGTAAAGTATATTAAAATGAAAAACTAGATCATCAGACCCTCCATACAGTATATTAAATAATAATAATTCGAAACATAATCAGTTAGGGCGGCATATAATCAGCACTCATAATGTATTTGAACAGTCTACGATTATATGAGTAGGGACTGTGCGTGTTTTTCAGGTCATGATTGTTCCAAAGATGAGCAGCTGAGTAAGCCAAGCTCTTCTTGAACAAGTCTAGTCTAGGCGTGGGTACCTGAAAATTGTTTAAGCGCTGACTACGTTTTTCATTGTATTTTTAAAGTGGCCACAGATACGTTGGAGCATTCTGTGACAAGATTGTGTGAGCGAATTTAGCTTTGTTAAATAGGAAGCGCTTTCTGAGGGGTAATATTTTAAGATAATTATAGAGAGAGGTAGAAGAAGACCAAAAACACGAGGAAAGAAGAAGGAAACAAATATTAAAGGGAAAGAGAAGACGTGAGAGGATTTTGAGAGGATGTCACAGCACGAGAGGAAAACTTGGCATGGATTTATTAAAGACGTATGCTCCTTGGGAAGCTGAACGGTAATGAATGCATAAATATTGTTTTCTCTTTCTGGAAAAATCAGACTTAATGCACTATTTTTGTTGCAATTAAATAGTTTGACCTCATTACAGGGTGATCTTCAGTATAATGACACAAGTGAAACAGGGCAGCCGAGAGATGATGATCATGAGATTATGGATGATGAAGATGAGAAGAAATACAGTAGCTCAGATAACAGTGAAGATGATGAGAAAAATAAAAATTATAACGATGATGAAGATTACGGTGACGATGAAGATGTCAAGGAGAATTGTGAAGAACAGAAAGATTTTAATCTTCTTCTCCGAAGGGAATCTGGATCACCAACTATTTCAGATTATAGAACTGCTTCCAGGTAAGTTTAAGGTTCCTCATGTTGTTGTCATGGTGTTGTCATGGTGTCTCTGAGGGGACGCAGAAAGAATTGGACGATTGGTTTTTTTAAGGGTTTTTTTTTGTTTTTTTTTTGTTTGCGTTCGCCCGCTAATACTCGAGGCGAAATCTCAGGTTATCATTTATGTCTAACCTGACATTGATTTTACGTGAGTATCCCTTTATTTCTTGTACAGAGACAAATGTCCCTCGCCATTCAGGCAAATACTCGCCGATTTCGGAGGTACCCATTGCAGCTGGGTCGGCCCAGGAGCCGCCAGTCCCTGGTCGACGACACTCCTTCAAATGTCCTCGCCAGGTCTCGAGTTAATCCTGTCCAAATCCCGGTCGACGAAAAATCCTCAAATGCCGTCGCCCGGGTTTGATCCTGTATCACCCGGTCGCCAGAGCGGTGTTGTAACCACTACGCTAGCGCGGCTCTTTTTTAAGGTCTGTAAGGGGAGACTAACATGAGGTTGTGCCTGGGGCTGGCAACTTCATCATTTAAAAGAAATTGTTTCAGAAACTGGAACTACAACAACAACATGGATGTTTACAAACCAGCAGCTGTTGTGGCTCCATGCTTCATAAGGACCTCAAAGTAAAATGACGAACTTGATGATGACGATGACAATGGTGGCGATGACACATATAATGCAGGATGTAGTTCCTACAATTTTTCTGACGTCATCATTTCTCATTCTGTCTCTCCTGGTAACATTTATGGTTCTTCTTAAGCATCTCACCTCACAAGTTGTGACGTTCATCTCCTGCGCTCTGACCATCAATCATGTTTGACGCTGATAGCAAAAAGTTGGTAAGCAAATATCTATTTACCAGCTGCCGTTTAGTTTCCATACTAATATTTAGACGTTTGAGTAGTGGTGGCAGTTGGTACGTCACGGCAGTGGCACAGGAAATACAAACAGAAGACAGACATTATTTGAGATTTATTGCAGCAAACCTTGGATGTGGAAGTAGCAGAATGTTTAGAAAAGAAAGAAGGAAGGTATCACATCAAGTCAGTACAGTGTATATGTGACGTTACTAAAGTCGTTTAGTCATTTATCCAGTCACATACGCATTCCTCTGTCCATTTGTAGATAAGCTCCATCCAAAAATATATATCTACGTGCATACTTACCTATCTACCTGACCTATCTACCTGCCTACCTACCTGCCGGCCTGCATATCTATCTATCTATCTATCTATCTATCTATCTATCTATCTATCTATCTATCTATCTATCTATCTATCTATCTATCTATCTATCTATCTATCTATCTATCTATCTATCTATCTATCTATCTATCTATCTATCTATCTATCTGTCTGTCTGTCTGTCTGTCTGTCTGTCTGTCTGTCTGTCTGTCTGTCTGTCTGTCTGTCTGTCTGTCTGTCTATCTATCTATCTATCTATCTATCTATCTATCTATCTATCTGTCGCCCGACCGCCTGTTTGTCTGTCTGCATATCTGTCTCTCTGTCTGATGCAAGTTTGATTCATTATGTCAAAGAATGGATTGGGGCAACCCATTCTTCTTCCTAATTTCTGTGTCACTACGGCAGGATGCGTTTGTAAGTTGGTACACAGAGCGATCGGATGTTTACAGCCCATTTTCAGAAAAGTGATGTTTGAAATTTTGCACTTGATGAGTCATGCAAAATATTCAAAGCAGATTGGTTGATTATTTGAGCCCCATAACAAACAGAGGGGGGTAAGACAGGGAATATAACCTGACACATTTCAGTTTTTTTTTCACTGTGAGATTCACGCTCGCCAAAGACACCAGACGTGCCAGTTAGAATTCAGAATTTCCATTTATCAGACCGGACATCTTTTATTGGAGTATTCATCAGGACTTACAATTCAGCCCAGAAAATCTCTATCATTTTAATAAGGAAATCAAATTTACTGAATAAGGTCGCTAAAGTTAGTCTATCCAACAAAGAATCTAACAAAGGTAGAGGTTCAGTATAGGAAAATGTATATTAGTTTGCGACAGTCAATTCATAGTGCCATTATGTTAGCATTCTTCATAACAATGACCATTAAAATGAACAACATCATTAGCCTCATCATAAGTACAGATGGGAAACACGACCTTCTGTGAATGATGTAAATGATTAGTGTAAATAATACATTCACGTCCCTGTATATGAACAAGTATGAAGTTATTATGTTCTGCAAATGGTGTAACACAAATTGTAGCACCTGAAGCAAGAAACAATATTGTTAATGCCGCCCCGCTAACCAATGTAGTGACCAGTACATACCACATGACATCATGGTATGTCAGCATCTGAAAAAAAAAATCTAAAGTAATATTAATGACCTTGAAGTTCCTGAATGAAAAAGAAGAACCTGATACTAAAAAGACAATGGAAAGAAGGAAAATAAGCAGCCAAATATACAGTTTTGACTGAAGAGTATATGACCAAAGTGATCACCATCGGCATCATCAATTCTAGGTATCGCATCATCACTGATGGATGTGGTTGGTCCCATATCAGTAGCATCGAGTGATTCACTCGAGTCGAAATAGTCATCTGATGATTCCTCATTAGTTTGGAGATCATCAAGGGAATCCTCAATTATGGGAGGAAGAAAGTTTGTATTATCAACATCACCATCCCTCAGAACTGTGTTACTGAGAGTCCGATCGTGTGACCGTGCATGCAACTGCTTAAGAGCCTGTGCTCTGGTAGTATCAACCCTGGCAGTATATACATGTCATTCCCATTTTAAAATATCAACATTAATGCACTCATGATGCCCAGGGATATTCCCCAAAATTATCCCAGCAACTGGTTTTGCCAACAAACACACGAGAGTTCTTCCTGTAAAATAAGAGGTGCCTAAAAATACTTCTGCAGTTGGATAATATTTAGCTGTGCCCCCGAATGTGATGCACTGGACTTCTTTGCCTGTTTAATCCGCAGGGTCCACTAATGATCTTCGAGCCCCCACAGTGGCGGAACCAGTGTCCCTGAGCAATGAAATAAGTTGGTTGTTTGTAAAACCTTTATCAAACACCACTGATCCTGTCCCATTGTAAGAGGACATGACTTGCAAAGGGTGGCTGCACAGGAGCCTAGGAACCCCCTCTAGCTGAAACAAAGAATTACATTCAGAACAATTAGTACTATTGGATAAGTCCACACTACATGCATTTGCATGAGAAGCAACATTGTTATTTTGGACACTGTGAACTGTATCATTTTCACTCTGATGCCCATCTGCATTGGAACGTTCAGTATTTCTAAGACGTCGAAAGTTATTGTTCTGTTGAAAACTCCTGTATTGTAATTATTTTCATTGTTTCCATAGAATGACATGTGTCCTCTGTTTTTGATTGGGAATTGTATCCACCTCTGTTCCAATACCCGCTAGGTCTGGGAGAGGATTTTTGAGGTATATATTTATGATCATGTGGTTGGAAATTCCTTTGAGGTTCTGTGACCTATTGTTAAAATTATACCTCCCTCTAAAAGATCCAGTATTATTATCTCAATTTAATCTAAAATTTCTATCCATACCGTTTGTCTGGGTGGATTGTACAGCATAGTTCTTGCAGCTGCCACTGGCAATGGATCCTTTATGTTAGCTCTACTAAGACTTCTTCCAGGATGTGCAATTTTGGTACTGTCGTCCAAGACTTTCCAAAGCAGATAATGATTCAGGCTTTCTCTCCTGCAAAAATTACAAAATGTCACCACTGACTGAAAACAGCACTTTGTCTCTAAAAATTAAGTCAGCCAGCCCAACAAAAGTTTTATCAATCTTTGATAAATCAATCCAACTAGAAAAGCAAAGCTTAATGAATGAAATAAATTCAGAAAAATCTTTGGCTGAATCAGGCAACAATGATATCAGTATCAATCTGTATTCATTTTCCTCCAGTTGATACTTTTTAGCAATAAAGCCATCACAGCATCATAATCATTTCTAGTATGATCATTCATAGTGCAGACTGCAGTAAGAGCCTCACCAACTAATAAACCCATTAACCTGCTAGGCTATCTAGCTCTATCAATCTTGAACTCCCGGCAACATGTTTCATATATATTTAAAAAGCATGAAATATCGTCTATATTGGGATTAAATTTGGGCAAATTTAATTTAAAAGTAGAAGCACGGTCTTTCTTTCCAGCCACTTCACCTGCTGGATTAACCTGTTTATGTTCAAATTTTAATTTGTCCAACTCAATTTCGGCCATCCTCTGAACATAGGCTAATTTTTTCTTCTCAAGTTCTTGCTTTGCCTTTATTTCTGCTTGAGCTTGTGCATGTGCCAATTTTGTTTCCTCAACTTCTTGTTGTGCCTTTATTTCTGCTTGAGCATGTGCCAATTTATTTTCCTCAAGTTCAAGCTCTAGCCTTTTTTCTCGTGAGCTAATTCATCCTGTTTTCTCTTCGCAGCTAATTATTCCTGTCTTTTTATTTTATCTCTAGCAAAGATTCTCTCATCTCTTGCTATGTTCTCTAACCTCTTCACTTCCTTTGCATGCTCAGTGAATGCAAAGGTTTTTAAAGCTTCTCCCTCCATACCATATTCCTTACCAAGCTTGGTAAAATACTCCAGGGTAGCCTTAATGCACTATTAATGTGACTCCAAATTGTCTAGTAAAGATTTAATTAATATTTTTTTTAAAATATGTGATCAATATCACCACAAAATCTTTCACCAATCAATATCAATCAACTGCATCGAACTACAGATGGTACATTAGGAGATAAAACAATTGCAGTACAAACAAGATTACAGGAGAACAGTAGAAAGAGCCAAACCAAGAAAATACTAATGAATAAACCAAGGCAAAAATTTATGAACTGTATGAAAATGAAAAACAAATTGGCTCTACCACACTTACGACACTACAAGCACAATATCACAAAATATAATACATCTAATAAATGAAGGATAGCAAGATGAGATGCACAAATTTCACAAACAATAATGAAGAATAAACCAAATAAAATACAATGAACTTGACAACAAATACAAATTTACAAATAAACAGGGCAAAACAGCTAACAGAAATGGTTATAGTGAACTCAGTAGTAGCAGTGAAACACACAGCTTTGGAATGCCGGCCCCACTATCTGAGAAGACTATACACCAACCCTATAGAACAACCAAGAATTCACGACCATAGGATTGGTATTGTGAATTCATGGTTCCCTCGCCAACCAACCCGCCTAGCAAACAACCATGTAAATACAGATATACATGAAACATGTAATAGCAAGAAACCTGTCAAAATGAGGTTTTTAAAAACTGAAGCTGCATGAATCAATACATTTACTTATCTCTTTTTGAAAAAAACTTCCTCCTGGGTCCAACGTTTAAGCCTCAGGGAAAAACGATTCAATAATGCAGTAACCAGGGTTAGATTTAGAAATCAAACATTTTCGCAGCCGACCAGAACCACCATCTTGAAATATATTCTCTTGAAAAATTAGTCATCAGACTTGAAAATACTTGGCCTACTTGGAACAGTTCAAAATGATACGTTCAGATCCCAGCTTGAGACCACCAAACACTGATGCGTGCCTAAATATATAAACGTTCGGAGAAGGTCTTCGTGGCCAAAGTACCACTAGGGGTAATCAAACAACACGTTTCAGCATAACTTCAGTGAGCTGGCAACACCTCCTTCACAATTTACGATACACAGATTATTTTAATGGAAACAAAGCTCCGTGACATAGTATAATAGCCCAATGGCAAATGAAGTAATAGGCAGTCTTCCAGTCCGATCACTATCAAACGATGTCCTGTAATTCATACAGTCTTTATTCTAATCGTACACTTGACATCTTCGTAACTATCTATACTTCCTGACTAGGATAAACTAGGGACACCTCAACATAGTATCTTGATGCCCTAGTGATAGAATGATGCAGGAAAAACACAGTAGTCTGCAGGAGCTCAATACACATACGTCCGCTTACATTAAAACACAAGCCGCATCTTCCCAGCAGACGATCACCCACTTCTGCTTCAAAAATTCGCGTCTGCTTCTACACCATATTGGTATGACGTCACTTCCTTTATTAGTGAGTAGTCCGTATAAAATTATCAGAAAAGGAGCCCTGTCGAACTTTCTATAATATCTACTTAATCGTTATGAATTATAATCATAACACCGTCATACATTCGAAAATTACAAAATCATTTTAGCTTTCAAAAGTTTTTGACTGTCCGTAATAAATCTAGTAAATCTAATAAAACTGACTTACAATTTTTTTTTCTTTCTAACTCTCAAGTCCTGGACATCTTGAAGAAAAGCGAGCCTACAGGTTTTATGAAACAAAAGAATCAGCTGCCAGTTTGGACAGCGAAGATCCTTTCAGGCAGACTGGAGGGAATGAAAATATGTGTTTGGAAGGTGTGGGTTTGTATACGTATATAGTTAATGTGTGGGCATGTGCAGGTGAAGTGCACACGCACACACACACACACACACACACATACATACATATATATATATATATGGAAAGATAAAGTGACAAATGTCGAGGTGTTGTCACGTGCTGGCCTTCAAAGTATGTATACGCTTCTTAGACAGCGCAGACTTCGCTGGCTTGGCCATGTTCGCCGCATGGATGATGGTCGCATCCCAAAAGATATCTTCTACGGACAGTTAGCAGATGGCAAGAGAACAGTTGGGCGACCACAGCTGAGGTTCAAAGATGTGTGCAAGAGAGATATGAGGGCACTGGACATGGATCCAGCAACATGGGAGGATGAAGCTGCCGATCACACTAAGTAGCGATGCTATTTACGGCGCCACCTCAGATTGGGCGAAGAGAGGCTCACACAAGAAGCAGAGGTGAGGAGAAAACGTCGAAAGGAGCACCAGGAAAATAAGCAGCTGAGGGCTGTCACCTCAGGGGCGCATTCCCATAGTCAGTTATGACTAAAGGGGCTATTATTATTATTATTATATATATATATATATATATATATATATATATATATATATATATATATATATATATATATATATATATATATATATATATATATATATATATATATATATATATATATATATGCGGGAGCTGCATGTATGTAGATGTTGGAGAGGTGAAAGTATATATGTGTAGCAGTTAGGTTGGTTAAGAGGAACAATTCTATTAGATTTATTTTAATGAGATTGATTTTTATGATTGTTATTAGCTGAGTTTAATTTATAGTCAAAGGGAAGAAATACATAGAATGTAAATGGGGGGACAAAATACGTCTTACATCCCTTCTTTAGTTACAGGGGCATAAGCCTTTGTTTATGTCGTGAGATGAGCTAAGTGATCGTAATTCACGTGTTTTGAATGGAGTGGTTATTTGTTTGTCAGACAAAGTGTTCTGGGGTGTTCGAAAATAGACTTCGTTGTAAATCGACGTTTTAGATTAAATCAGTTTTCTCCGAGATTTGATAGAGTTAGCTTCTAGATGTGGTAGCGAGTAGAA
The DNA here is from genome assembly GCA_024509875.1 of Oreohelix idahoensis. NCBI lineage: Eukaryota > Metazoa > Mollusca > Gastropoda > Stylommatophora > Oreohelicidae > Oreohelix > Oreohelix idahoensis. Next base: position 27,478 of record JAMPIV010005749.1, on the reverse strand, counting down.
GTTCCATCGGGTGATAAGCAAATGTATATTGGTTGCTTCTGCGGTGGCAGAAGAGCTGAACTATCGTCCAGACGTCTATCTCGATATTTGCTACGTTTGTGTATGACAGTGGTTATTTGTTCTGAGGACGAGGTGTCAGTGTTTCCAGGGAGAGAAATGTGTGTATTCGAGATACCAGGTATGTAGAGTTTACATAAAACATGTCGATGAACTTTTAGGTAAATGAGAAGAACGGTAGACAGCCGATAGTCTTGAGCTTAGAAGATAGACTTGGTAAATGTACACCCCAGGCGGTTAGGCCAGTTTCGTTAATATACACCAAGACAGAAGCATAAGAATATGTCAGAGCATAGGAGAGGCGTGTGTTTACATATCAAGAGATAGATGGCAGGTCAAATTATGGCAACAGTGGTTCTCAAAGTGTGGTCCTCAATATCCACTAGAGACAGTTATGATAACTGAAGCAGCGAAAGAGATAGAGTGACATTGAAATATTACCTACTGATCTTGTTGTACAAGTCTGCCAACATCAGGTGGAAGGTTGGGCATATTGTTTTGCAGATGTTGTCAAGAGCCAGCATTTGGCCTATTTTACAATGGCTTGTGTAAATAAGATTCTACGTTTAATATGAAGCCTGCTGTCATCGTAACTCATTTATCAACTGGTGTTCTGAGTAACGTTGTCGTCTGAAAGAAAGAATGTTCTTACCATACAACAAGCAGCCTACTGTCAGGGCAGAGATACGAACGTATACGATCAACCAAATAGAATTAGGGTATAAAAGACGAGCCTGTCTGTCAACGGCCACACATGTATGTGTGTAGGAATCTTTAGGTGTGTATGTCTGCATTCATGAGGATGTATGGGTATGTGTATGTAGATATATTGTTTGGAAGATGTAAAAGTATGGGTTTGTGTATGTTTACAAACATGTATGGGGTATGTATGTAAGCATGTGTATGTGGTGTAGGGTGATGAGATGTGTTGTGTGATGCGTGATGCCATATGATGATGGATGGTATCCGCAAGTCTGGTTTTGTGTGGTGTGCAGATGTGTTCAGTCAAAACAATGTTCATACAAAAATAACAGGGCAATCCACATAGGACGTCAGTAAACTCACGACGTATAAAGTCAATGATTCTTGTAACAGCCGTTGACGTTTTTCTTCATTATTTATTGTGGACGCCACAGTGACAAAATGGTTACGCGAATATGTAGGCACATCAAACAGTCATTATCACAGCAACATTCAATACAGCAATAGACGGTAGACAGCATTACAATGATGAGTCAGATGCATGTTATATTTCATAGTGCTGTAAATGTAGTCAGGTGAAAAACTCCATCCTTTTCTATAACAGCCAGGAGATAACCAGATGTATGAGATCAGTTCACTCTCCTTAGTTTGACTTCAGCAAGACAGACACGTCTGCCGAAGTATAAATAATGTCCTCAAAAATATCCTCTAGATAATAAAGGTTTTTCAAACCTAGTTCATTTAACAAAGTAGCAAGTAATGGTCCTTGGTACCTGCATCAACCGATGCAGTACAATACAGCGACATGTGAGCTGGGAAAACATCTCGTGACGACGACTTTCGAAGACAGGCTATGAATCGAAATCGCTCACGACCAAAAATCGATAGAGTTAATGAAAAAGTCAATTTACCTTGCTTTCATGAAATACACAGAAATATCACGCCTCCCGGCATGTGGAAAACACTAGAGGTATTATCTCGAATAAACGAAATATCCATAAGAGGACTACACATCCCTGACAGAACAAAAAAATAGCGGAGATCCCCTCTTCAACGAGGCATCTCTTTCGCCATTCCAAATCGCTCACTCCACTAGTGGTGGGCGGAAACCGATCGACCAAGAAGCAAGACAAGTCATGCGCAGTCCAGCGCAAAATGACCACAGCTCAAACTTAACTGCATTCGATACCAACGCGAGAAGACAAATGCTTACCGAGAAAAGTGACTATAAATTTCAAGCAGTTGTTGCCCTTGCGTTATAAAATAGATATTGAAATAAAACGATGTTGCGAGAATTTATCACGCAACATATCACCACCTCCTCCCGATAAAAAAAAAATGTGGAACATATTTTTTTTTTCAATATCAAAGAGCATGCGATAAGCGGCTCAAAACGCACGAATTATGCGCTGATAATTAATTAAATTGCCAAACAATAGGCTAATTATAGAGTGTCTGGTGAGGATATACCTCAACAGAAAAATAAATATGTCTCAAAAAATATTCACATCGGGGAGGTGTCACCAACACACATCACGTTAGCATGTAAACACAATATACGTATGCAAGTTACTATAATCATCATTAAACAGCATACTCTAATATTGTCTTTAAAAATGGATGTACAAATCTGATAGGAAAATTTAAATAGTACATTCTTTGACATGTAATGACATAAGTACATAGTAAAGTTAAACTACATGACGATCCAGGACATATGCTCTGGTATTCCGAGGGTAAGTACACAATCTAGAACTCGTCATGCTTGATACTAGTAAGGTAAGTCCTCAGCTCAACAATGACATTCTGAGAAAGTACAAGCAATATAATGCTAATTAATAACTAATATGCTTCATAAGGTACAATACATTATTAATAATTGTGGCTGTTTAGTAAACTAACGGCCCTTATATTAACTACTCAGTCCTCCTCTATCATCTTAAAAAACGAACAGAAGAAGATGACAACAAAGCACGATAGTGTGTACATATAAAGTAAGTACAGATGTGCTAATCTATTGTAGAAATATAGGTGTGTTATGACTCTGTAATATATGGAAATATAGGACAGAAGTATTAGTTGGAGTCATGTGGGCATCTAGACAAAATGTCAGCCATCACATTATCCGCACCACGGATAGCTCGTACCGTGAAGTGAAAAGGTTGAAGAGCTATAGCATATCGAGTGGATCTCGAACTCTTCAAATTCTTAGTCTGAATAGCTGTAAGAGCTTTCTGATCAGTCTCTAGAATGAAATGTGCGCCCAGGAGGAATCTTTGTAGCTTTAGAATTGACCAAACCATCGCTAACAACTCACGGTCTAAAACCGAGTAGTTCCTCTCTGCCGCATTTAGTTTTCTAGAAATGTACATAACAGGATGCAGAGTATTTGCATATTCTTGCATCAGTGCTGCTCCAATCCCAGTGGATGAAGCATCACTCCGAAGAACAAAAGTCCTATCAAGAGTAGGTAATCTTAAGATGGGAGGAGAAGAAAATATATTCTTGATTTGGTCTAGTGAAGATTGGCATTCTTCAGACCAACGGACCAGATTAGGCGAACCTTTCTTCAACAATGTTGAGAGAGGTGCCATGATCGAAGATAAATTTGGAATAAATCTCCCATAAAATTGAATTAAACCTAAGAGACTCCTAACTTGTTTCTTCGTTTTAGGAACAGAGATGTTCAGTATTTTGGAAGTATTGTGGTCTTCTGTCTTCAAGAGACCATGACCAACACGATGACCCAGGAAAGAGATTTCACCAAAACCAACAAAAGCTTTAGAAGGTTTTGCTGTCAAATTATTCTCACGTAGAGTGGACAGTAAGTCATATAACCCTAAATAGTGATCTTCCCAGGTATCACTGAAGAGACAGATGTCATCTAAGTATGCGATGACATCCGAACGATGTGACAGAATTCGACGCATCATGCGAACGAAAGTGGCAGGGGCGTTCATGAGACCAAAAGGCATAACATTCCATTGAAATAGACCCCTAGGTGTAGAAAAAGCAGTAAGAGGTTTGGCATGCTCTGCTAAAGGCACTTGCCAATAACCTTTAGACAAGTCAAGTTTAGTGAAGAATCTAGAATTAGAAAGTCTAATCAGTAGATCTTCTAACAAAGGCATCGGTTCAGCGTCGAACTTTGTGACCTGATTCAATTTGCGATAATCAACGCAAATTCGTATGTTCTTATCCTTCTTCCGGACAATAACCATGGAAGAAGAATATGGTGAAGTCGATGGTTCAATTATATTTAATTGAATCATTTCATCCAATTCCTTTTCCACTTGCGACTGAAAGTGTATAGGAATAGGATACGGCCTAACCCTAATTGGATTATTGTCGGTAAGAATTATGTCATGTTCTATGACATCTGTGTGTCCAGGAATGTCAGTGAGAACATCCTGAAATGTTTGTAACATCGACGAGACTTGTCGATGTTCGTCACCAGAAAGATTAGGAGAAACAGAAACGTTTTTCCAAGATTCCGTGGAATGTAATGGAACCACTGGAAGGGGAAGGTTGACATCAGAGAAGGTAGCTTCCTCATCCTGAATGACAGACAGGGATGAATAATGACCGTGAGGTGCAGGAGCATCATCCGTTGCCTGGAAAATAGGCAGCAAATAGTCCGGACGTTCGTGAAATTCCGAAAGCATGTTTATGTGGAAAGTTTTATGCTTTCCATCAATATCGACCACATAGTCAACATCGGAAATCCGAGAGACTATTGCATACGGACCTTTCCATGCAATAAGAAGTCTATTTTCCCTACTGGGGAGTAGGACGAATGCTTTGTCACCTGGACAAAGTTGTCGTAGACATCTATTCTTGTTAGCAAACTGCCTTGCCTTCTCTTTAGCAATTTCTGATGAAGCAGTTGCTAGCTTACATGCCTCAATGATCTTTTGTCTAAGAGCAATGACATACTCATATGAGGATTGAGTTTCATCGCTAATATCATCGGCAGTGATGAGATCGTGTAATAAAGACATAGGGCCGCGTGGACGCGCGCCAAAGACAAGTTCGAAGGGAGAAAATCCTGTGTGTTCATTAGGGACTTCTCTATAGGCAAAGAGAGCCGCGGGTAAAACCCTGTCCCAATCTTGAGGATGATCTTCAGTTATCTTACCAAGCAAAGTCTTGAGCGTTCTATTCAGACGCTCAACTAACCCATTAGACATAGGATGGTAGATACTACTGAGAGATCGTTCAATATGTAAGGTAGACATTACCTGTGACATAGTGTCAGATATGAGTTGAGTGCCATGGTCTGACAATATTTCTCTGGGGAACCCCAAGCGAGAAAATATCAACCAAAGAGCATCTGCGATATCTGTAGTAGATATGCTCTTAAGAGGAATAGCCTCTGGCCAACGTGTGCACATATCGACACATGTAAGGATAAACTGATGTCCTCTGGCCGACTTGACCTTAAAAGGGCCAATAATATCTATGGCCATTTTCTGAAACGGCCGAATAGGAATGTCAGCAGCCTGGATAGGCGCAGCATGTCGTGGTCCTCTAGATTTGACCTCCTGACATACCTTGCATGATCGGCAGTAAATACGAATGTCCTTATTGACAAAAGGCCAAAAGAAAGCCGCAAGGACTCTCGACTTCGTACGGGCAAAACCCATATGTCCAGCACATTGCGAGTCATGAGCATGTTGTAATATTTGGACTCTCATGCTCTTGGGAACAAGAATTTGCGAATGTGCCGACGTAGTCGAATCTTGTACCATACGTACAAGTACGCCGTTTCTCATTGCAATCCAAGATTTTCTATTTGTATCCTGATTCGGATCACCTTTCTTCGCAAGAACGAAGAATTTTTTTAAAGAAGGATCTTCTTCTTGCAATTTTATGAAAGAGTCACGAGTGATTACTAAGTGACTATCTTGGCTATCAACTTCATTATCACTATTCAGTGAAGTTTCGGGTGTTTGTAGAGCTTGTGCTCTTGTAACTACTGCATTTGTAGCTTGCATGTTATTATCTTCCCAAGCAGCAATCTGCTGTGGGGTACACTCCCTAACTCCGTGAATACGACCAATAATAAGGTCCGCAATAGGATTAGGTAAGAGACAAGCATGCACATCTCCAGTAAAGAAAGGAGTGGCAATGCGAATTACAGCAGTAGGATATTTTTCTAGAGTGCCGCCAAATGTGACACATTTAATAACCCTTCCTGTAGCACAAGATGGATCTACAAGCGATTGTCTAACACCAATAGTGGTGCATCCGGAATCGAAAAGTAGTGAGACCGGAGTATCATTAACAAGACCCTTATGTAGAATTAAAGAACCCCTCCCGTCATGCGCAACAGCAGCAGGAAGAGCGGGAAGTGGGTGACCACAACTCAAAGTAGTTATGGTACCCGGTTCGAATAAAGTACTGCATTGGGGGCATTTGTTTGCTCTCTCAAAGTCAAAAGCAGAACCAGTGACAGCGTCAAAGTTTTTACTATCAACAACATGATTACAGGCTCCCTCAGTTTCCTGTTGTACAGCATTAGCCTGCTGATATCTCTTTTTTTTGTGTTGAGATCTACCCCGACTATTATTACCTCTGAAGTTATCAGAGTTATTATTATCTCTGCAGTTATTATTGTCTCTATTGTAATTGTTATCCTGGTTCGAATTCCAGTTTCCACGATTACTATCATGTTCACATTGATGCGAACATCTATTTGTTTGGTTCTGAGGTCTTCGGCAGGAATAACCTCTATTACCATATCCTCTTTTGAAATGCTTATAATTATTAGGGTGATAGTAACGAGTACTATCAGGTTGTCTCCAATTCTTCGAAGAAGAATCACCATGAAATTGATTTCCATGATTTTGACAGAAATTACCGCTACTCTTTCTATCAAAATTTTGTTGGAATCTACGAGCAAAGTTTTGACCATACGGAGCTGCCGAAGCAACTGGTAAACCTTCTTTCACCTTAGAGTTACCCATGGTTATGTGTGGGTGCGCAGTTACGTATTGGCAACAGAAATCTTCCATTTCTTTTATTGTTTTAGGTTTACGTTCATGAAGGAAAGCAAGGAAAGACTCATTGACAGACGACATGACTTTGTCTCTAAGTATTAAGTCCATAAGTCCTTCATAAGTTTTTTCCGTCTTAGATAGTTCAACCCATCGTGAGAAAGTAATGCGTATTCTTGCAATAAACTCGGAGAATTCAACTCCATTTTCAGGTAACATGTTTTTAAATTGTAGACGATAGCCGTCTTCGTTAAGCTGATATTTCTTTAACAAAGCGGCCCTGACAACCTCATAATTGTTCTTGTCAGGTTCATCCACCATATTTAATATACTTAGAGCTTTACCTGTCAGTATCCCTGATAACTGATAAACATATTTTGCTTTGTCTATGTTATGAGCTGTACATGCTTGTTCAAATCTGTCCAGATAGAACATTATGTCATCACTGGAAGGACTAAATGTTGGTAACTTAATCTTAAAAGTATCATTATTAGCCTTACCAGAAGATGAACCCTTGTTTGAATCATTACCATTACTCATGCTCGTCAATTTCAATTTTTCCAACTCTAAAGCTAAGACCTTTTCTTCATGTTCCATTTTTGCTTTCTCTTTCCTCTCATCAGACTCTCTCTGTAATCTTCTTTCCTCAGCCTGAGCCTCTTTTTGAAGTCTTTCATTTTCAGCTTCTTTTTCAAGTCTTTTATTTTCAGCCTCTTTTTCAAGTCTTTTATTCTAGCTGCTGGAGTTTTCTTTCCTCAGCTTCTGATTCCCTTTTTTGTTTTTCCATTTCCATTTGGAATCTTTTTTCATCCACCTGCATCTGCAGTTTCTTTTGTTCAGCTTCCATCTGCAGTTTCTTTTGTTCAGCTTCCATTGCTTTATCATATCGAGCAGTTGCAAATTCTTCTAACTTATCACCAGTCTTCCCAAGCAATTTACCCTGCTCAATAAAGTGCTCAAATGTAGACATGTTGTCTAACATATGAGTCCAAAACCTGAAATAATTAACTAATTTATTTCAAACCTAAGTGTAACAAGTCTTAATTAAGCACTTGTATATTCACATCACCTTATATTATCCCAGTCTCTGTGGGAAACAAGTCTCCAATCAAAGAACTTGTATATGAAATATCAACACTCAATTCTTGATCATAAGTGCACTTCTCATTCAATAGTGCACGACACTATTCATCATTCATTTATCATCAGTGTAGTAGTAACAGTGCATTAGCATAGCCCATTAACTAATTACTATAACTGTAAACAATGACTATGTAAACACATGCAGAATGTAAACATTGAAAATGTAAACAATACAAACAATGTAAACAATAACAATGTAAACAATAACAAAGATCAGCAACAATACAAAAACGTTCGCAGAAATCAACTAAAAATAAAGCAGAAATTAATGAAATATCACAAAAAATGTGACGATATCTGCGATAGAATTAAACAAAATACATGACACCACAGTGTATAAACAAAAATGTTGTATGAAACTAAATTATAGACAAGAGTAGGCTAACAAATACAAACAAATCAAAACAAAACTAAAGAATGCGAAATAATAACGAAAACAATATTAAAACATGTCATCACAGCTAACATAAATAGCAACAGAAGTCGCTTAGCAAATTCCAGTATCGGAAATTTGCAAACCCTACAGAAAACGCTCACAATAGACGACCTCTATGACGTGGCATAATCTAACGGAGACACCACCCAACCGAGAACCCGCTGAAATATAAACATATAAATATACAAATAACATATAAACATATAACATATAGAATGAGATGATACACAGAAGACTCAGCAGAAGTATAAGGGCACAGTTTACATACAAACAGGCCACTTAACTTATAGGCTTCCAATCGTAGAACAGCAGAAAAAACGGATGTCAATCAACGTCCTAAAGAGCGAAGCTCCAACGATGATGGCACATCTGAACTGCTTCCACTGCTAACACGATGGTACAAGAGCTTCTGAAATACTGTGTGTTGAGTTGTTTCGGCACTTGACCTTCTAATCCAAAAGTAAGTTGATGGAAATCGGTACTTGGCCTTCTTCAGAAAACAACCCGTTTCAACCGGCACTTGACCTTCACAAAAACGACAGCACTGGAACCTTGACAGCAGCAACTTGCTTGACTTGCGTAAAAGATAACAGCAGTCCGAGTTATCCGGCAACATGTAACAACGCCGGGTACTGTCAAATTCTTGTTTCCGTCAAAAAGTTGAAATTTTGACTTTTACCGGGCAACGCCGAGTACTTTGAAAATTTTGAAGATGTTGACTGTATTGAAGAATGTTAATTTCTTGAAGGATGCTGATGAATTCTTGTTGAAAATGAAGTGGGTAAGGGACCCCGTGTTTGCTGGTACCAGAATCAAACCAGCTTATGGCCACCAAATGATGCGTGATGCCATATGATGATGGATGGTATCCGCATGTCTGGTTTTGTGTAGTGTGCAGATGTGTTCAGTCAAAACAATGTTCATACAAAAATAACAGGGCAATCCACATAGGACGTCAGTAAACTCACGACGTATAAAGTCAATGATTCTTGTAACAGCCGTTGACGTTTTTCTTCATTATTTATTGTGGACGCCACAGTGACAAAATGGTTACGCGAATATGTAGGCACATCAAACAGTCATTATCACAGCAACATTCAATACAGCAATAGACGGTAGACAGCATTACAATGATGAGTCAGATGCATGTTATATTTCAAAGTGCTGTAAATGTAGTCAGGTGAAAAACTCCATCCTTTTCTATAACAGCCAGGAGATAACCAGATGTATGAGATCAGTTCACTCTCCTTAGTCTGACTTCAGCAAGACAGACACGTCTGCCGAAGTATAAATAATGTCCTCAAAAATATCCTCTAGATAATAAAGGTTTTTCAAACCTAGTTCATTTAACAAAGTAGCAAGTAATGGTCCTTGGAACCTGCATCAACCGATGCAGTACAATACAGCGACATGTGAGCTAGGAAAACATCTCGTGACGACGACTTTCGAAGACAGGCTATGAACCAGAAATCGTTCACGACCAAAAATCGATAGAGTTAATGAAAATGTTAATTTACCTTGCCTTCCGGAAATACACAGAAATATTATGCCTCCCGGCATGTGCAAATACACTAGAGGTATTATCTCGAATAAACGAAATATCCATAAGAGGACTCTCACATTCCTGACAGAACAAAAAAAATAGCGGAGATCCCCTCTTCAACGAGGCATCTCTTTCGCCATTCCAAATCGCTCACTCCACTAGTGGTGGGCGGAAACCGATCGACCAAGAAGCAAGACAAGTCATGCGCAGTCCAGCGCAAAATGACCACAGCTCAAACTTAACTGCATTCGATACCAACGCGAGAAGACAAATGCTTACCGAGAAAAGTGACTATAAATTTCAAGCAGTTGTTGCCCTTGCGTTATAAAATAGATATTGAAATAAAACGATGTTGCGAGAATTTATCACGCAACATGTGTATGAAGATATATAGTGTAAAAATGTTGGGCATTATGTGTTTGTAAGTTTAAAGACACATGTGTATTTGCATGCTATATATTAGATGTGGATATATAAATATGGGTATTTGTGTATGTATCAAGGAGTTCTTTATGGTATTGTGTACTTGTAAAATATCTGTGTTTCACGGGGAGCTGTATTTGTGTTGTGTTTGGAAGTTTGGATGTTTGGAAGTTTGATAGGATGTGAGACGCTATCTCGTTGGATGGTTTGATCGTTATGACTAGGTTACGAGTGTGTACTGACGTGGCATGAATAGTATCAGTGACTAACTGAGTGAAACTCGGGCAAGTTTGGCTGTGTAACTTCTGATGACTTTAAAAAAAAAATCAGTTGCTTGCTAGTTTTGAAGCGAGAAGGTCGCATGTTTAGATTGTTGCAGGAGTATTATGTCTCCGATTACTACACAGGAAGAAATAATATTCTTGTTCAGACCTGGAATAATGCTGGGTCAGAGTAGGGCAGGGATAAGAAGGTATTCGTCTATGGATGTAAAATGCCTAGATCATGAAGGTGTAAGGTTAGTAAAGTGTTCAGAAACCAAAAATAAATGTATCCAGTACTGTCTTCTTCTTCCTTGATCCTTAGCCGCCGACCGTCAAAGCAGTCAGTGGCCATAACGCCTAGTGGCGTCTTGTAGGGCAACAACAAATTGATTCCACTTTGCTCGGTCGGCGGCCATCCTTCGTACAGTGCCCCAACTCTGGTTCATTCTTTGCATCTCAGCCTCCACAGTTCTCCGCCAAGTTGCTTTTTGTCGGCCTCTCTTTCGTTTTCCTTTAGGGGTCCAAAGCATAGCTGTTCTTGTGATGGCATCGGGGTCTCTTCTGAGGACATGCCAACCCAGCTCCAGCGTCTGCCAGCTATGATGGTGTGCATGTCCTCTTGCTTGCTCCGAGTAAGCAGATCTTGGTTGGTGATGGTATTCGGCCAAAAGATTCGGTGAATTTTTCTTAGGCATGTTGTGTGAAAAGAGGACAATTTCGACATTTCCTTCTCTGTAACTCTCCAGCATTCCGCACCATAGAGAAGCACAGAAAGCACACAGCTCTATAATCTTAATTTTGTGCTTTTGCTGTATTGAGAGGACTTCCAGATGTTGTTTAGGCTAAAAAAGGCTGTTCTTGCCTTATTCATTCTGATGTTGATGTCTTTGCCTGCCCCGCCGTCTGGTGTTACTATGCTTCCTAGGTATGTGAAGGTGTCTGTCTGTACCAGTTGCTGATTCCTTACTGATATGGGCTCAGGGTTGCTCACATTGAGCGTCATGACCTCTGACTTCTTTAAATTGATGTTCAAGCCCACCAGCTGGCTAAACTTATTAAGTCTATCCGTTTTTTCATGGATGTGTTGATGTGAATGTGCCAGTACTGTAAACAAGCAGAAAGACTGAAGGTATGCAACCTACTTACACCCCTGTACAACGAGACCAAACACGACGTGGTGTGGTGACATAGAACCATCATTAATCCGTGTCAATGTATATATGCATGAGGTGGTGTGGTCACATAGAACCATCATTAACCCGTGTCAATGTATATATGCATGAGGTGGTGTGGTCACTTAGAACCATCATTAACCCGTGTCAATGTATATATGCATGAGGTGGTGTGGTCACATAGAACCATCATTAACCCGTGTCAATGTATATATGCAGGAGGTGGTGTGGTCACATAGAACCATCATTAACCCGTGTCAATGTATATATGCAGGAGGTGGTGTGGTCACATAAAACCATCATTAACCCGTGTCAATGTATATATGCAGGAGGTGGTGTGGTCACATAGAACCATCATTAACCCGTGTCAATGTATATATGCATGAGGTGGTGTGGTCACATAGAACCATCATTAACCCATGTCAATGTATATATGCAGGAGGTGGTGTGATCACATAGAACCATCATTAACCCGTGTCAATGTATATATGCATGAGGTGGTGTGGTCACATAGAACCATCATTAACCCGTGTCAATGTATATCTCATGATCATCACTTCCTTATCGCTCCATGTGGAGCATGGAGCCACCACTGCAGCTGGTACAGGACGACTATCTAAAGCATTAACATGCTCTTGTAGCGGTTGTTTCAATTTATGTGGCATGGTGTAGTTGCCAGCCCCATGCACAACCTTATATTAGTCGCCTTGTACGACATGCCTGTGGCAGCTTTAGTCCTTTGCGTATGTGCGCGTGTATATATATATATATTGTTAAGGGATAGAGAAATTGCCCGAATTCTTTCATTTTGTTGTCTAGGGTCCATTTGTTTGAATAAAGAGGTGGAAGTTCTTTTATTTTTAATTTGGTTTGCATTGTCAAATATTCTGGAAATCAATCTTCTTGGATACCTCCTTCTGTCTATCTTCAATTATTAAATAAGGCTATCAACTGGTTAACTGAACCTTGAATGATTGAAGGAACCTCTCGGCTTAGACGATTTTGTAACAGTTTAATACACAGTAAGTACGAATTCACAAAATGTCACAATCACGAACATGGCATGAATACTCCCTCTAACTTTCAGTCCAACATTATCTTGGTTCGCTTTTATACAATGTTACTCAACTTTTCCTTAGTTGATACTTTTCTAACATCCTCCCTTTTTATTCTATTTAACATCGGGGTATTAGAGCATCCCGGCATATCAAATCTTCAGTATATCTTTTTCCAACAACATCGGGGTGTTTGAGCATCCCGGCATATCAAATCTTCAGTATATCTTTTTCCAACAACATCGGGGTGTTTGAGCATCCCGGCATATCAAATCTTTATTCCATAAACTTCGGGGAATGAGTCCTCCCGTTATCACTGTTCAATTATAATTTCAACACACGTCTTTGTATTGGGAATCACCGTCCCGTACTGACTTCAACTATACTCCTGGCATATTCTCATGCCTCTCATTTAAAGCACATAGCTTACCCTTTTTCCAGAAATATTTCATGAATACATACTCCAACATAATGGCTGATACACACGCCATTTTTTAAGTACCCCAGTTTATTTCTCTCCTGTTAAGGGATAGAGAAATTGCCCGAATTCTTTCATTTTGTTGTCTAGGGTCCATTTGTTTGAATAAAGAGGTGGAAGTTCTTTTATTTTTAATTTGGTTTGCATTGTCAAATATTCTGGAAATCAATCTTCTTGGATACCTCCTTCTGTCTATCTTCAATTATTAAATAAGGCTATCAACTGGTTAACTGAACCTTGAATGATTGAAGGAACCTCTCGGCTTAGACGATTTTGTAACAGTTTAATACACAGTAAGTACGAATTCACAAAATGTCACAATCACGAACATGGCATGAATACTCCCTCTAACTTTCAGTCCAACATTATCTTGGTTCGCTTTTATACAATGTTACTCAACTTTTCCTTAGTTGATACTTTTCTAACATCCTCCCTTTTTATTCTATTTAACATCGGGGTATTAGAGCATCCCGGCATATCAAATCTTCAGTATATCTTTTTCCAACAACATCGGGGTGTTTGAGCATCCCGGCATATCAAATCTTCAGTATATCTTTTTCCAACAACATCGGGGTGTTTGAGCATCCCGGCATATCAAATCTTCAGTATATCTTTTTCCAACAACATCGGGGTGTTTGAGCATCCCGGCATATCAAATCTTTATTCCATAAACTTCGGGGAATGAGTCCTCCCGTTATTACTGTTCAATTATAATTTCAACACACGTCTTTGTATTGGGAATCACCGTCCCGTACTGACTTCAACTATACTCCTGGCATATTCTCATGCCTCTCATTTAAAGCACATAGCTTACCCTTTTTCCAGAAATATTTCATGAATACATACTCCAACATAATGGCTGATACACACGCCATTTTTTAAGTACCCCAGTTTATTTCTCTCCTGTTAAGGGATAGAGAAATTGCCCGAATTCTTTCATTTTGTTGTCTAGGGTCCATTTGTTTGAATAAAGAGGTGGAAGTTCTTTTATTTTTAATTTGGTTTGCATTGTCAAATATTCTGGAAATCAATCTTCTTGGATACCTCCTTCTGTCTATCTTCAATTATTAAATAAGGCTATCAACTGGTTAACTGAACCTTGAATGATTGAAGGAACCTCTCGGCTTAGACGATTTTGTAACAGTTTAATACACAGTAAGTACGAATTCACAAAATGTCACAATCACGAACATGGCATGAATACTCCCTCTAACTTTCAGTCCAACATTATCTTGGTTCGCTTTTATACAATGTTACTCAACTTTTCCTTAGTTGATACTTTTCTAACATCCTCCCTTTATTCTATTTAACATCGGGGTATTAGAGCATCCCGGCATATCAAATCTTCAGTATATCTTTTTCCAACAACATCGGGGTGTTTGAGCATCCCGGCATATCAAATCTTCAGTATATCTTTTTCCAACAACATCGGGGTGTTTGAGCATCCCGGCATATCAAATCTTCAGTATATCTTTTTCCAACAACATCGGGGTGTTTGAGCATCCCAGCATATCAAATCTTTATTCCATAAACTTCGGGGAATGAGTCCTCCCGTTATCACTGTTCAATTATAATTTCAACACACGTCTTTGTATTGGGAATCACCGTCCCGTACTGACTTCAACTATACTCCTGGCATATTCTCATGCCTCTCATTTAAAGCACATAGCTTACCCTTTTTCCAGAAATATTTCATGAATACATACTCCAACATAATGGCTGATACACACGCCATTTTTTAAGTACACATCTTGACGCTCTGACGTCACATTCCACTCTCTGCATCATACCTAGATACTCATCTCACCGCGACCGCTTTCATATATTTCTTGCGTTCCGTTGAGGTACAACATGGTGTGACAAAACCCTGGCACTAATAATAAGTTGCCCTGATAAAAATCGCACCATGAAGCAGCCTCAACGTATATATATATATATATATATATATATATATATATATATATATATATATATATATATATATATATATATATATACTTGTATATATATGTCACGGCGTGTTAACTGGTGGCAGAAAAACTAGGTTGGTGACATCGTTATCAGCGAGTTTTGGCAACCTGATAACTTTTTAAAAAACGACTGAGTCACGTGAAGAGGACGGAAGTCGAAAAAGATTAAGCGGGAAAGAGAGAGAGTTTTCTGGCTTGTCCGAGACGGACGGTTTTTGGTTTCCCTTTCCATTGAGTATGGATTATGGCCGAGAGTTTGCTATAGTGGTTTATTCTGATGGAAATAATTATAATTCTGGAGTGGTTTAGTGTCCAGTGATATTATTGTCAGGCCATCGGGTATAATTTGCCAGTGGATTGAGATTTCCATTGTTGTAGATTTTGGTTCGCCATAGTGAGCGATTTTCAGTACAGAGTTTAGATAACACTGTTATACTGTCATGTCTGAGATTAATCTGTTATATTAATTTAGACAAGTTTATCGGGCATTGTCATGTGTATTTCATACTGTTATTAGCCGTGTGTGGCTATACTGTGTGCAGTTATTTATTAAAGGGAAAGTCTTGTAGAAAGTGTTATTTCTTCTGTGTCACCCATTGTATGTTGTGGTCGTCTCCTAGCGGAGCGAGCCAAGTATTAAATTAGTGTCATTATTAAATCCACAGCATAAATTGGTAGTTGACAATATATATATATATATATATATAGAAAGAGAGAGAGAGAGAGAGAGAGAGAGAGAGAGAGAGAGAGAGAGATGTGTGTTTGTGAGTTCTTCCATCATCAAGTTATGTCTGTTTTTTATTCTCTCTTAATGTCTTCTGCTTTAGGACCAGAAATGACTGAGATATTTGGGCCTGACGAAGATCAAGAAAACAGAACGGCTTCAAACTTCACATTTATTGATTTGAATGATCAGCAAGTTGGTGTCCCAATGCTTCCAGCAGTCATGTACACCAGGACAAAACAATCCACTTTACCAGGGATGGCAGACTTAAGGCTTTTACATTCATCACATATGACTCAGAAGGTATGTTTGTTTGTAGTTTGAAAAAAAAAACATAGGGTTATTAGGTTGGTGAAGACACTGTCTTGGATCTTTGTAATGGTGAACACAGTTATTGATCGGTTGATTTTTTCACATTGAAACGTTGGCTGTAATTGATCTCCAACATCCTGACAGTGTACCCTGATAGGCTCTTTTCTGTTCATCTTTTGATGTTATCTTTCCCATTACAGTCTTCTTTTTGCATGTTTGCTTTTAGCTCTTCCTCCCATTATGGTCTTCAGGTGTTGCATCTTTATATAATGAAAATATCTCAGCTAACTTTGACCTCATTTATTGTTTGTCTTTTCATTTCTAGTTTTTCTATGACCTCTGCATTTGTTTTCTTTTCTTTTCACGAGACGTGCTCCATTTTTGTATATATCCACATCTCAAGATTAAACAATTATTCAACAATCATGTAAAAAACACTACAAGGTTACAAACTTGGTAAAAGATTATGTGGGTTTGATGACAGTAAATTTGTAATAAAAATTAATAGATAAAAGAATTTTAAAACGAGCGTTATGTTAATTTTTCTGAATAGGTGATCACATTCAAATGCATTTTGATTGTCTTCTCCTTCTTGGATCCTTAACCGCTGACTGATAAAACATCTAGTTGTCATTACGCCTTTGTGAGACAAAACAAACTCTCTTTACTTCCATTGGTCCGTAACTATTCTTCATTCTGTGCCCCATCTCTGGTTCACCATTTTAAATATTCTTAAGATACATTATGACACATGTGACCTATACCATGTGACAGCAGATAAATGAACTGTAAAAAGATACAAAATTGTCATCATCATCATCACCACCCTTCAGTTCCCCATGGGGCATAGGCCTTCAATAAACTCATGCCAAGTTCTCCTGCCCCGTGCCATCAGTTCCAGGTCTTTCTATGTCTACCTCATCCCTTTCATTTCTATCTCCAGTTCTCTTCTCCATGTGTTTTTTCATGTCCATCTGTCTCTCTTATCACAGGCATTCCAGATCAAGAACTCGCGTGTAATGCTACAAAGAGGTTTCCTCAATGTGTGTCTTTTTCATCACCAGCACCTTCTGCTGATCTGTTGTTCCACTGGTACTCGTACTTGTCTGGTTCTTAACTCTTAAAAAACGTGGCAGTTGTCAAATGCTTGAGACAAGGATTGTTCTGTGGCTTTGAGTTTTCTTATAGTTTTAACATTTAAACACGGTTCTTTCGTAGTTTTTTTTTTCTCCATTAAAATATGGTAATGCTATACACATTTGTACAGAAAAATGAATGAGGATTAAAATAAAATAGAATAAATTTGGACGAAGAAAACGAAAATTTAATTCAGACAGACCAGCCCTTGTGGTACACTATTCCAATGCTTGATCGCACTGTACCTTTTTCATCACCTTCTTATTTTTTCTCTCTCCAGTATGTGCTTTTTCATCCTTTTTAAAGTAATCTTTCTTAATCACGGATTTTACCGAAGTTCAGCTTAAATCCCATCTTTTCTATTTCCCAAAACTTACATTATCTTTTGGAACAAACCTGGCTCGGTAGACATCGTTGTTAGCGCGGGAGACGTGAACTTCATTAAGGGCTCTTTCGTTATGAAAACTTTCCATCATTCATTAGAAAACACGTTCTAATGGAGAGTATTCTCCTTCTCTTCAGCTTGTCGTTATCTCGAATAGGTCTCTTTCTTTCTTAACAGCCAATTTATGTAGACCTTTTTGACAACATTCCATATGTCATCCCCATAGACAACTACTATTGTAGTTGCACACGATACGACGATTGGGAACGCTTGTCGCGAGATATTAGAACCGTGCCATACAGTTGTGGTAATTGCATAATTTGTTCGCTTGTTTCAGAGATTACCTCTTAGATTGAATCTTTAAGTATTGTCTTTGTTGTAGAGGGACCAAATATGTATATCTAAAACACGAGAGATGCTAGTATAAAAAAATAAAATAAATTAAGTATCAGATGATAGTGTAAACACTTATCGAGAACAGAGAATACTGTAAGAGATCGGGAAAAAATTCTTTTATCGTAACTGCTGGATAAATGTTTTATTATAACTGCTTGATAAATGTTTTATTATAACTGCTGGATAAATGTTTTATTATAACTGCTTAATTCATTTTTTTTCATAGTAATTGTTATATAATCAGGTATCTTTATTTTTTAATAATACGTTGAGAGTGATTTTTTTTTTAAAAGTACATTTTTGAATTGGTTTGCCATTTTAAAGCTAGCTGTTTTAAAGTGTTAATTACGTGTGCTGCTGAAATAATAGTGTTTGGAATTCACAGTCAACCTTTCCATTCGCGAACTACTACTGTATATCATGGCACACGCTGCAAAAATTAGAGTTGTTTTTATGGATGCAGGGCTGGAATTCGGGTTAAATGGAAGGGAGCTGATGAGGTTTGTAAGCGAGGAGACCGATAAACTCCGTGCAAGAAAGATTGAGTTACAGAAACTTACAATGGAGAAGAAGAAACGCCACAGAAGAGCGGAAGGCTGCCTCAGATGCAGCTGATCGGAAGGAGAAGCCCGTCGCTGTGGAGTGGATGGAAATAGCTCAATATGAACAAGCACTTTAAATGAAGCAACTGGAAATCCAGGGAAAAACCAACCAGATAGACGTGGCAAAAAGTACAGCGACTTCCAACTCTGCTGTAGGTCCCTTGCCCCGCTCAGACTGTGTGCCTGCTTTACAACTCGTGTCACCCGACACCACGAACATTCAGCTGGAACCTTTCTCCGAGAAGAACAACACCATGGACGCCAATTTAGACCGCTTCCAACGCTATGCAACACGATTTGGCTTGGAAGAACGAAGTGGAACTTTAATCTTTCCCAGGCCTGAGAGGGGCAGCCTAAGAGGTATTTATTAACTTCCGGCAGTGGAGCAAGATGAAAATGAGGCATTGAAAAAAGCTCCCTTGGTGAGATATACGCTTCATTCAGAGGCTTACCGGAAAAAAGTTTAGAGGCTCTAAGAAACGGTGCAGAATAGTCGTTCTCTCTGTTTGCGGTCCGTATTGAAAAAAAAATAATAAATTACCAGTTGAAGTGGTATACATTGCGAAATTTCACCGATGACTATGACGGTTTGAAAGAAATAAATGTAATAGAACAGCTGAAGTAGTCCGTGTCGACAGAAATGAGTGAATTTCTTACAGAGAACAGCGCTGTTCGATTAGAAACTATTAATACACTGCTAGATAGATTCTAAACATGTATGGAATTTCTAGGAGCCATAATGATGTTTCCAGAGCATCAAACAACTAGCTCGCCCACATTCAGACCAACAACCCAAAAGATCACGAACCTCGAATAAACATCAAGGTAAACCGGACAATCCTCTAAAAACTACTGGAAAGATTGTGAGGAATAACGGACAGGAAGATAAATTGTGCAGGTACTGTCTTTTGAATAATCACCTGACTCGTAAACGGACAGTCCATAGAATGTCTTCGTAACACGAGAGTTGCATAGTCAGAGCATCTCTCGTCAACGTTGAACAGATTACAAAAGATTACAGAAGAGAGTGTCGACATTCAAGGTCCGTCAAAGGATGTAGCACCCGCGACACTGCCTACTGCACGTATCAGTGTGGAATCTCGTTAGGGAACAGGAGAGATTCGTGCAGCTGTAATGGAAGAACCAATCCACACTCTAATCATGGGATGAAGATATGTATTTCTTGGAGAGCCTTCGCAACCACCTGTCATGGCCGCCGTACAGTCTAGAGGACAGTCGAACATGGACATCGAGCAGGAACTTCCTATTAATACCCTCCTAGAGGAATTGAGGAGGGCCCAAAACATAAAATTCTTCACTGGCGCCGTGTTTAAAAAAAATTACATGTAATACGCAACCCATCTACCAAAGTAGACTTCATTATGAGGAATGGATCGATGTATTGTAAGGCTGGAAATGGGCAACCAATTAGTAGTTCCAAATACCTATAGGAACCAGGTGCTGGAGAGCAGCGACGCTTTTCCATTTAGTGGACACATGGGAATGAGTGTCACGTGTCAGCGGATCGCCTGTCACTATTATTGGCCAGCAATCACTGGCGACATCGAAAGGTTTGTCAAATCTTGACCTCAGTGCCAGAAAGATGTACCAAAAACACTGGACCGCACAAGCGACAGTTGAGGAGATGCCGATCTTTGGCACCCCATTTACAAAATGTGGCCGTGGATATAATTGAACCTCTGTTGAGAACTAAGAAGAGGAACACCCATATTCTTACCTTAGTGGATACCTGTTCCATGTGGAGCGAAGCCACAGCAATGCCAGCAAGTGACTGAGTGCATATGACAGAAGCTTTACTATTAACTGAAGAGGTGCTTAGGACATTCATGACTAAGCATTCCCATACTTCGCCCTATCACGTTCAGAGTAACTAGCAAGTCGAACGATTTAAGGGAAGGTTCGCCGGTATTCTCCGGGAGTTGACACAGGATAAACCCAAAACGTATGATCACAACCCTCCCGCTGCATTATTTGCTTACTCGGAAGTATTTCATGCTTCGACGGGAGTCCCTCCGGTAACATTACTTTTCAGCAGACTATTAAGGGTCCATTATAAGCTTTATTAAGTTCGGGGCACAGCGGATTGATCTACCGCTTGCTTGTCACATTGATCACAGAAACAACAATTAAAAGTCTGTTGTACCAATATACGCCGTTAGGTGTGACGGAACAACGGACGATTTCTTGTTGCCCTAATGACGCCGCATCTTTGTCCTCTCAAGGCTGTGTGTGGTCCCGGTTGCCGGGTCCTCCCAGCACAGAAGAGGCAGTGAGTGGGAACTGTGCCTGTGCCAGACTGCCCTTTTTAGAGGACCTTCGGTCCCGAATGGATTTTGGCTGGACGGGCGGCTGGGAGGCATGGCGATATGGTTTTATAGCGACAGGAGTAGAGTACACATGAGGGCAAGTTCGGGGCACAGCGGATTGATCTACCGCTTGCTTGTCACATTGATCACAGAAACAACAATTAAAAGTCTGTTGTACCAATATACGCCGTTAGGTGTGACGGAACAACGGACGATTTCTTGTTGCCCTAATGACGCCGCAAGGTGTTATGGCCGAAGTCTGCGTAGGCGGGCGGCGGTCAAAGGAATAATAATAATAATAATAAGCTTTATTAAAGAAATGGACAGGTGTCAAGGCAGATGACACTACCACGTCAGCCTTCAGATATGTCACAGACATGAAACATGACTGAAGACTAGCTGGAAATTAGCGACAGCTAAGGGCCGCGAAGCCTGGCGCAAACATGCGCAGTATCATCGCAGTATAACAATGGATCGCGATTTCGAGATCGGTCAAATGGTGTCGGTAAGGCTGTCAAGCAGCAGTATCGGTAGGGCTGTCAAACAGCAGTATCGGTAAATTTGTCAAGCAGCATTATCGGTAAGGCTGCCAAGCAGCAGTATCGGTAAGGCTGACAAGCAGCAGTATCGGTAAGGCTGCCAAGCAGCAGTATCGGTAAGGTTGCCAAGCAGCATTATCGGTAAGGCTGTCAAGCAGCAGTATCGGTAAGGCTGCCAAGCAGCAGTATCGGTAAGGCTGCCAAGCAGCAGTATCGGTAAGGTTGCGAAGCAGCATTATCGGTAAGGCTGTCAAGCAGCAGCATCGGTAGGGCTGTCAAGCAGCAGTATCGGTAAGGTTGCCAAGCAGCATTATCGGTAAGGCTGACAAGCAGCAGTATCGGTAATGCTGCCAAGCAGCAGTATCGGTAAGGCTGCCAGCAGCAGTAATAAGTTGCAACTCTGGTCTCCCGTCACTTGCGCCTCAGAAAATCGGCCCCTAAAACTGATAATTTGTATTTTAAGAGTTAAAATGGTCCAGAAAATGCGTAAAGTAGCCTATTTCATTGAATCATTTTATGTATCGCTTGTGTGTTACCGAGGTCTCATAAGGGAGCAATAGAATAATAATACTGAAAATACCAAGCATGTCATAAAAGGCTGCTAAGGAGGGTTGTGCACAGTCCACTGACCCATGCTGTGGGTGTGGCCGGGCGGGTCACAACATCAATGTAAATATGTGTATGACCGGGTCAGTTGGCCAGTCAATTGTGTTGTGCGCAGGTAAATATTTTGACGAGAGCTAATTCTTCATTACGTTTCTGTTCAGCAAGTGTTTACAGGCTTTCCGCCTGAGCTGGAGATTCTTGACTGAAGTTTATTTTTCTTCCCAGTTTTCGTTCTTACCCTTTTAGGTTTAGTGATAAGCAATATCGTGTAATGGTTTGTCGAATAAATCCAACTGTAATGTTACAAAGAAAACTCAGCAATGTAGAAAAATAAAATATAGTTTATTAACGTCATTAGAACAGCAATGTTATTGACACAATGGTGAAGTACGTGTTTCTTACGTTTACACAAAATAGTGAGTATCCAAAATGAAAATATATATCCAACATGAACATGTATCCAACAGAAGAATATATAAACTGGTCTTGATAATCTCGAAGACGCAGTTCACCTATCTCTAATAATCCTTTTAATAAATCATTATCATCAATCATGCCCTTTCTCGCACTTCTCTCCTATTTATACTATTTCTTCTTTTTTCCCGCCAATTTGCACACGATGCTTTCTTTTTTCACACGGTACAATTATCTACATTTGCACACGTTTTCTCAGCTTTTCGACTTTTTCCACACATCTCTCTCTCTAAACAACGGAAAAAAAAACAAAATAGCAACTCTCACTTTCATAACATTTTCCACTAAAAAATAGTCATTCAATATTATTTTCTGAGACAGCTGTACAATGCCGCTCACAGCCATGATCAACTGAACTTTTAGTGATCCTGCGTTTTGTGCAAAAACGCTGTATCTGCTTTTAACTCTGACATTCTTATTCTATTTTAGCACGTATAAATGCTAGTGTATGCCAAGCGGTGAAATAGGTTCTTTCAAATCTTTAAGACAAAAACATTTCAGCACGAGTATCTGAGAAAAATACACTGGCTATGTATAGAACACAAATTGAGGAAACCTATTGATGGTGTTACAATGCAAATTGCACATGATGATGATGAAAACTGGAGATTTTTTTAAAAATAAGCACTTTGATAGAACAGAATGAGTGAAATGGTATGATAAGATCTCTTATGTAGAACTTAAGACACGAACCAGACAAATGACAGTGGAATTTGAAATGAGAAGAGGCGCTAGCGTTGGATGGGACACGCTTTATGGAAACCTGTTGATAGCATAACAATGCAGTCCTTGTTCTGGAATCACCATTGTGAGAGAGATAGAGCGAGACACAAATACCATGGAGAAGAGCGCTGGAGACAG
The DNA here is from genome assembly GCA_024509875.1 of Oreohelix idahoensis. Classification (NCBI taxonomy): domain Eukaryota; kingdom Metazoa; phylum Mollusca; class Gastropoda; order Stylommatophora; family Oreohelicidae; genus Oreohelix; species Oreohelix idahoensis. The sequence continues at coordinate 3,874 of JAMPIV010005749.1, read as the reverse complement.
ACATGTAATGGATAAAGAAGAGACATACGGATCTGTCCGTGGACAGGACCTGGACTTGGCATACATTTTTGAAGGCCCATGCTCCTAAGGGAGCAAAAGGGAAATGCATGAAGAATGTTGTATCTACAAAAATATTCCTTAAAGCTTTCTATAGATTCATACCAAGTTCTGCCCACTACCATCAGGTCAAGACCTTTCCGTGTCTTGACAAATTCGACTTGTATGTCGCATGTGAATTTGTGTTTGCTATTTCTACAGGGGATGACACACAGTTATAGAAGTGATCTGATGAAAGTATTACCAGCAAGAAATGATATTACATCACCTGCTGAGTAAGTTTTCACCTTATCATTCTGACTCTAGCTTACATGTGTGGTTATTTCCTGGTGGGTATGCATGTGCGTAAGTCGCACTGTGGTGTAGTACGCTTGTTGAGCTTTTGGTTGAATGGCAGTTTAACACCCAGAGCTGCCCAAACAAGAGAAACTTTTAACACATTAGTGACAGGTTTTTTTTCTGTCCTGTACCATCCGCTCAAGATCTTCACATCTCTTCTTCATCCCTTTTATTTCTGTCTCAACTTCTCTTCTCCACGTGTATTCCTATCTCCAGTCCTCTTCTCCACATGTATTCCCAATTCCACTTCTCTTCTCCACATGTATTCCCATCTCCAGTTCTCTTCTCCACGTGTATTCCCATCTTCACATCTCTTCTCCACATGTATTCCCATCTCCAGTTCTCTTCTCTACATGTATTCCCATTGTGGTGAAGTGGGATGGTATAAATATTTATAGGGGACTTAGTGTACTGACTGAGATCAGCTGTGAAGGTATCTGTATCTAATAAGTGTAGTGTTTTACAGATAACCTTACTTGCTACCACATATATATATATATGTCTAGGGTTATGAAAATGATGAAGGGTAAGTCACAACAACAACAGACAGATAAACAATTTAATTTATTCCACAACACTTTACAACACTGTGACACTCACACACATATAACACTCTATAAGACTATCTTAAATGAGTCAAGTGTAAAGTTTAAAAATATATGTATTAATTCCTTTCAATAATAGATATCCTGATTCAACTACACAGTGAACCAGGAATCACAATCAAATGTAATCACAAGTTATATGTACACATTTTATAGAGATGATCTTTGTATTGACATATTTTATTATTATTATCCTATGTGTGTAAGTTGTGAAGTAGTACTATGAGGTAATACTGGCTTTTTCAAGCTAGGTTGCTGTTTGTCATCATGACTTCAAGTGTTTGTTTATGATGGAAATAGTATTGGGAAAAGTTCACAGTTCCTGTCATTTAAAACGATTTATTGTCCCTCTGTGTTTAATATAATGTAAATTTTAGAGGGGGCACATAATGTTGAGCTGCTCTGGCCACAGAAGCTTATCTTTCGTGATTGCGGCAGGAAAAGGTCTCCTCTGCTCGATGGCTTCACTGTATTCTTGAGACACCTCACTGGTCGCTATCTGGACCAAGGAGTATGCTGTCAGCCTCTGGATTCAGCAAAACTCAGACCAGGTGCTGCTTCAATAATTTAGGACCACGGTCCCCTGAAACAAGAAGGTTGTACCTCCTACTTCAGAACTATTTTATAATCTATTTCCACACTGAACACAATACATAACAAACACTGAGTTCAGAGCGGTAGGCCAACTGCTAGCTTCATCTGAAACAATTTACACCAGTATTCTTCTCCCTAATGGTTACTACGCCTCTGCAATTCCAGCATTATTTCCTTCTAGTCAATAAGATAGGTGTCAGTGTACTATTTGGCTATCCCATGCAGATATACTTCTCTCCGACAAGTTTTGTTCAGGTTGGAGCAATATCTAGGCTTTGCCTCATGTTTGCTCTGAACCACACACTTATACAGACATAAATTATCAATTCACATTCAATTTTCATCAAAAAGATATCAAATATGTCAATCTTACCATAATTCATGAAAATAATAAACAAATACGTTGACTGGCGATGAATAATGGCACAAATTCCGATCTGCCTCTGTCCCAGGCTTTTATTTGGAAAAATATGCACTGGAGCTCAACGCACTGTTTCTTAGTAAGTTTATTTCAAAATGTGGCACTGAACAGACGCTCCTAATGGACTATATCAACGGTTCTAGCCAATAGGGCCATGTTTACAAAGCTTTTTGAAAAAATTTATCCTTCCTACGTTTCCCCTAACAACCAAATTTAGTATTTGCAGTCCGACTAATTATGTTTAGCCTTACATATCATTCCCGCCAATCAAATAGGATGTAACTTGTTGGCCTATTTCCCGTAAAATGGTGGTTTCAAAACATGCCACTGTGCGATTATGATTTGGTGCTGTCCGACATCCTCACTATTTTCTTTTGGCTATAATGTGATAATTCCTAGACTATTTGCGTAACACTTAACATATTCTTTGTCAGCAAGTCCCAAGGAACCCAAATATATAAGTTTTAAGGGAGCTAAGTGGCTGCGTTCAAAATATGTATTTTCTTCCAGGATAGTCGTGCTGTTGCCACCTCCTCACTTCCAAACTTTAGGGTGTCTGCTGTACTGTCAGGCTTTCAAACGTAAACCAGTATAATGTCATGTTTACTAATAAGCATTTTACAGGGTTTTAAACCTAACCCTCGTAGTTGTAGTGTTTTTTTTATCACTGTCTATTTGAAAAAAAAGTTAGTGCTTCATGCCTTTCGCGCGGGGAGGGTGGCATTAATTGTATATCGCGAGACGCGTGTTAGTGTAGCATGCGTTCCTGCTTTCAGCCCTCCCTCTCTTTCTATCCTAAGTCCATCTGTCCTTTCGTTTATATTAACGTAGTGTATAAAATGAAATTAATGGAAGTATTAATTTAGGTCATTACGCAGTGTGCCTAGCTCAAGGTTTTCTTAGAAATACAGTACACGTTTTATTGTTTTGTTGAAACGCGTGTATTGATGCAGTAGGCTTTACTAGTAAACGTGAAAGCGTGAGAGTATGCAGACGAAGCAGAAAAAGGGGATCTCGAGTACAGTCATTGTGACAGCACTGTTCTTTACCATTCTTCTTTCCCTTTTATTGAATTTATGTGTTAGGCTTTACATTTACCTTTTAATTTATATATGTGGATTTAGAATGTTTCACGACACCCATCTCCACTTCTCTTCTCCACGTGTATTCCCATCTCCAGTTCTCTTCTCCACATGTATTCCCATCTCCATTTACCTCTCTTATCTTGGGTAGTCTAGAGCAAGGACTGCCTTGTAATGATCTCAACAGATTTACACAATGTGTATCCTATCCATATCCAGTGCTTTCTTCTCGTCTTTTGTTCTGCTGGCACTTGTCTGGTTCTTCTCATCATTTCCACATTAGTGATCTTGTCGTACAATTTCATTGTTTCTATTCTTCGCTAGCATCCATTTATGAAAGACTGTAACACCTTGATTGTTCTTGTTGTTTTTGTTCTTGTTTCAGAGCCACATAATAAGATTTGATACTGTAGTTAAAGATTCCGACTTTTGTGTTGGATTTGATTTCTTATGAGTTCCATATAAATATAAATATATCAACGCAGTGGAAGCTCCTCTCGCTTGTTGTTTTCTTATTTTGAAACCATTAATTATTCCTCAAACTTTATACATTGTTAAAGCAATAGATAGTGAAACAAATATAACAACGTACTTGTTGAATTACATGACATCAATTGTTCATAACATTTTCTGGTTACACTACTCCTTCTTTGATCCTTAGCCACCGACCGTCAAAGCAGTCAGTGGCCATCACGCCTAGTGGCGTCTTGTAGGGCAACAACAAATTGATTCCACTTTGCTCGATCAGTGGCCATCCTTCGTACAGTGCCCCAACT